>CM059307.1:4842500-5212500 GCA_030340665.1 Neosalanx taihuensis
CCTAGCTGTGCCAACATGTCATTGTGTTCTTGGGCAAGGCACTTCACCCTACTTGCCTGAGGGGGAATGGCCCTGTAGTTGCTTTAACTGCTAAATGTAGTGTGTGTGACACATTCTTCATTCCAAAGCGCCCTGCAGAAGATGGTCTACTTTCATATTTACGGTTCACAAAGGGTAAAGACAGAGACAGTATTTACAGTACGGGAATACAGTAGGCCTCTCTGCTGTTTAAATAATGTACTGGTAACTGCAGGTCCCCTTTCTGCAAAGTAATACATTATTATATTGACCCTAATCCGAATCCACCTCTAAACCAGGCAATTTCTCCCTGACAGACTGGGGGCCTCAGCTCCAGTGTTGAGCAGCTGGTAAACAGTCACTTGTGAAATGGGAGGGGGAGGGGGGGAGGTGAAGGAGGGATGGGGGGCTGAAGGGGGAGGGGGGGGTTAAAAAGGAAATTCAAGGAAAGGGAACATGAGATATGTTGTCTGCTTTCAGCGGTTGTTAGAAAATAAATTGCTTTTGAAAGTAGAAATGTTTACCTCAATTGAGAGCCGTTTTATGCCCTTGACAGGAAATTATTTCACAGCCTCTCTTGCGGCTGCTCTTTCCAATGGTTGTGTTTTCTTAACCTCACCAAATAACTTGCCCCCCACATTCGGTTAGAGCATAAACACTTATTCTGTGTTCTGAGGCCTTTAACCACGGATACCTCAACTAATTTCTCTCTTCTGTGGAGTTGCCTACAGTAAGACACAGAATATAGAAGGAAACTCGGGGCGGTATTTTTTTCTAGTTCAAATATCTGCCCCTTTGTGTTGGAAATCCACAGGCTGTGAGTAGATCAAATGTGCAACAGAAATGCTGATAGTCACTTTGACTTGGCCAACTGCAAACAACCAATAGTGCCTAAGAGTTATTTAGTTTTACAGTAAACACAGTCTAAATATAGTGTGTGAGTGTAGGCATGTACATGTGAGTGTATGCAGACATGTATGTAGGTTTGTGGGTGTGTGCGTGTGTGTGTTTGTTTGGGTGTGTGTTTGTGTGTATGTGTGTGTGTGTGTGTCACGCCTGTGGTCATTCCTGACTTTGACATGGACTCTCTGCTCTCTCTGGGACTCGTCTTATCACAGCAGCCTCTGGGCCGGGGGGGAGGGGGGGGGGGGGATCTGAAGAGGAAGGTGGGGGTCAACTGGAGAAGCTCTGGGTGACACCAGGATACCTTGTCTTGCTCCGACTCCCTCCCCATCACTGATGGACAGGTTCCACAGCCGGGGGTCCTGGGAGGGGGACCCCTAACAGGCAGAGGACAGGGAGCCTTCAGATGGGTTGGAGGTAGGGAAGGAGGTGTAGCAGTGATTACACGTGTGCCTCTGGGTTCAGGGAAGGTCCAGCGGCCTTGTGTTTCACCGTCATGTCAAACAGGTGGAACCTTGTACTCTCCAGAACACCAGGCAGCAGGTTGAGCTGGTTAGGAACAATACAATCCTCCTGAACAAACTTTCAACAAGCTGCCTCTTTTAATGTTTGCAGCACTAACTTTGATTGTTGATGCCACTCATGGCACAACCATTTGAGCCTGTGAGAAGTGTGAGGGAGCTCTCCATTCCAAACACACACACACACACACACACACACACACAAACAAACATAGACAGTAATGGCTGCTCTCAAACCAGAAGGCCTGAATGGGTCTGACCTCTGCCACTGCTGATGGGTGCTTCAATCCCAAAGAGGAATAAAAATAAACATCTGTAAATGTAAACATTTGAAAAGGGTGAAAGGGCGAATTTGATGTGTGGCTTTCAAAGCAACATTCACCAAGGACCCTGCAATGCCATCTAAACAGATAGCACAGCTTCTCTATTGTAGACAAGACGGTTCTCTCTGCTCTGCTCTCTCCACAAACCATTCAAATTTCATTCCTCATTATGGGGAAAAACTCAGGAAACAAACTTCAGAACTGGAGGCATGTTTCATCATGGTAATTGCAACGACCCAGGAACGATAGCGATAATTATGATTGAATAGTGATGACGACTGTCACGAGAGCTATGCTTGTCTGATCAAGTTAGTTCACTGTCGACAGCAACCACAGAGAAGAACTGACGATCGCTAATTAGCAAATCCATAATGTTTCCCTCCTTTTAAGCATCTCCCTCAGGGCTGCTTTAAATCATTATGCAAATCATGTTGTCAAATGTCAATTAGCGCGAGTGTAAATCTGGTGATTTATTGTTTTGAAGAGTTTATCTTTCTTTGGTTTTCTTCTACGTCTTCTTTTCCGTGCAGTGGAAAACTTTCCTGTGGAAAGTGGAGAACTGAAGGTGGAGGTGAGGAGCACAAGTGAGAAGCTTGAAGCTTTTCTTCTATTAACGCTGAAAATGCGTAGGTAGCGTCACACGTTTTTGACAGTTCTGCTCTTCTTGACTATACTTCAGCATCCACATTTGGCAAAGGGCTAAGTGTTCTTGATGCCCCCCCCCCCCCACACACACACACACACACACACACTTGTGATAACAATAACAGGCATCTAAAGGATTGTGGATCCTTTGTACCTGTCCCCTCTCTTGGTTCTGTAGGCATGACAAGGGCCTCGCAATCCGGCAGCTCCCCACTTCAGCACCAAGGGTGAAGTGGCTTCTTTTTTTTTTTTTTTTTGAGGCAGAGCAATTACCCAATAAATCAACCAATAAAAGACAACGCAGGTTGTCAATTAGGTTTGGTAATTGAATAATTACTGGACAGAGCATCGAGGCACAGTGATTACAGAAGCGTTTCCCCGAATGTCAAAAAGCAATTGAAATGAATTACACTGCTCTGAAATAACTCCCGCGATTAGGTGGCAATAATGCTCCGGTCCGTTTAGTGCCCACTCCTCCGTGCTCCACCCCCCTCACCCCCCTCCCCGGCACCCCTGTCTCCTCCACAGCTCCCTCCGCCACCCCCCGGGGCCCCACACAGACCTGGGTGTGCGTTCCTGCGTCTGGGTACAGTGGATTTTGAGGATGTCGCTATGATGGCTGTATTTGTTAATTAATCTGCTAGCATGAATCCCCCTCGCAAATACATGCCTGCTCTCTCTCTCTCTCTCTCTCTCTCTCTCTCTCTCTCTCTCTCTCTCTCTCTCTCTCCCTCACACACACACACACACATACTCATAAACACACACAGCCATAATGAGTCTGGCTACACATTCGTATTAGCTCAGTGCTAATTAACATTAACAGAGTTAGAAAGCACTGTCATAGCTGAGGTATTTGAATTATTCCCCGTCAGGCCATAAACCATCGGACACTGTTTTTTTTAACGATAACATTAAACACCAGCTTGTCATGTGTTACTGCTAGAAGCAGGCTTATGCTTTGACATGTGAATAATACGGCTGCATACAGTACAGCAAGTGATGAGGTTCTCATGCACATTTGACGGGCTGAATTATTAAATGTATTGAGTGTGTTAATTGAGTGTTTCAAGTTTATTTCGGAAAGTGCTGGGCCAGCATTGGAATCTTTCCCTTCTCATAACCCAATTAGAGATCACATCAGAGTTGTTAGGTGAATGGTTTATTCATCATCCAGAGGTACATCTAATGGGCCTAACTCATTTAGAGGCTCATTATCAAACTTGGCAACAGATCATATTATCCTGCCGTTTTGATCTTTTTGAAGTGTCTAAGTGTAAAGAAAGAGAGTGGGCCTGGGCTCCATGCAAACTAACGACGTGCCAGATCTGAGCTTTGATTAAACATTGAAAGATCGCCCCTCACAAAGACCAGTGTCATCGCTCTCTCTCTCTTTCTCTTTCTCTCTCTCTCTCTCTCCCTCTCTCTCTCTCCTTCTTTCAACGGACTCCCTTGACTACCCCCCCCCGTCCCTTCCCCCCCCTCCCCTCAATGATCTACCCTCTACCTAGGCTAACGCCCTCTACTGGGTGTCGCTGTCATCCCATTGGCCACTCCAACCTTTGATCTCTCTCCCGAGCCTGACTGACTCCAGCCGTTAAAAACAAGAAAGGACAGAAGTCTCTCTTCCTGTCCCCAGCTTGTCTCTCTCCATCCTCACCTCCAAAGCCGACGTGGCCGAAAGCATTCGTGGAAAAAACGCGACTGATAAGAGAACAAGGCCGAAGCCTGCTGTTTGATTGGCAAGCGCAACCGAATCTGGAGCATCAAGGTCGCCGTTAATAAGATGGTGTTGATTTGTATTTGTCGTGGTTCCATTGGGGGTGCAGAGACAACGTCCCTGGGTAGAGAGTGTTCCCATTCTGAAAAGAACTATAAAAAAATCATATATGAATAAAACAATGTGTGTTTGGCACAAAGCATATCTTCATGGGTAATTTAGATGTGTTTTTTTTCTCCTCTCGCTGTGCCTTATTTGTTTGATATGCATAATCATGTCACTCTGATTGGCTTACCCTTGAGGGGGAAAAAAAGAAACTTGACAGAAGTCTATGTTTGCATGATCCAAAAGTAGGTTGCCGCCATTAAATAATTTGATGGAGAGAAGACAGGCGCAAAAATCTGCTCTTGTGACGCTGATACCTTCGAAAGAAAAGCTAGATATTGCATGGAAACATTGAGGAGTGAGATTTGTAAAGCAGTTAGGACAGCGAACCACTGAGCTGACTGTTCAACTAGCTTCCCTTATTGACAATCCTGTACTTGTCCGGTTAACAGTGTGCCCTTGACTTGGAGAACAGTACAGGGTATCGATGGATTTGCCGATGAACAGATGGACTCCCGGACCCAACCTCCAATAGCCTATTTGCGTGAATCAATCAGGGTTCCCTCTCAAAAGTCAGGTTCTCATCCTTTGTGTCCTGATGAGGCCTATCTCCTTGAATTTCCGATCAAAGCTTTGGGGGAAGATCACTCGCCTTCCAAATTAAACATCCTTCAGTGAGAACTTCTTCAGGACCTTCCAATTAGCAGAAAAGTGGTTCCTCGTGATTGTATTCCCTCCCTCCTCCTCCTCCCCCTCCGCCTCCTCCTCCTCCCATTCAAATACTTAAAAAAAGCCTTAAAGGAGAAAGGGATCTCCTCCCACTCCTTTCCATTTTCATCCGGTGTGTGCTCCTGCTAGTGAGCTCTATCAAGTGGTATAAATCTTTAATTTTTAGAGATCAGCATTAATGGCCGAAACAGCCTAAGATCTGGGCTCCGCTCTCTCCTTTCATCCTCTCCGCTGGCGGAATATTCCGGAGGGGGCCGCGCTCAATCGTTTGCTCCCATAAGTACACAAAATTAGCTGCTTATCTGTTGATCTCCGTACATGATCCTTCAGAAATCCCTTTTCGGTGCGTCCAAGGCCGCCTCCGCCTCTGTCGGGTGGAGTCTGCTCCAGCGCCCCCCTTGGCCCCTCGGAGGGGTTAGGGTGGAGGGAGGGGAGGGGGGCGGTGTTGGGGGGCTGGATGTGAGGAGCTGGTGCTCTAATTAAATAGCTTTCAAAGACAATAAGGCCAGACCATTCTCCTCTTCTTCCTGCTGTGTCTTGTCACTGGTAAGGCTTCAAGCGGACACTAAGCTCCGGCCTTTTACCTCTCTGCTTTGCTGGGGGAAATTGAATTGTCATTAATCTGTTCCTCAGACCCGCCGCATTTCATGTAGCCTCGTTTTTTATCAAACTTCTGCCAGCCAACGTAAACAGGGAGGGGAGACGTGAGAGGAGTGTGTGGAGAGATGGAAGATAAAGAAAGAGCCAAGGCAACCAGGAGGGAGAGAGGAAGAGTGAGAGAGGGTGGGAGAGAAAGAGAGAGGGAGGAAGAGAGAGAACGAGATGGAGGAAGGGAGAGGGAGGAAGAGAGAGAAAGAGGGAGAGAGGGAGGAAGAGAGAGGGAGCGAGAGGAACAGAGGAAGAGGGCGGGGGATAGGGTGACAGGGAACACAGCAAGGGTGCTTTTGTATTTGATGTATCCCTTCGTTTGTTAACTCAGCTCTCTCCTAATCAATCAAGGGCTGTCCGCCATTTTGCTGCCTCTTTCTGATTTCTCCTTGCCGAATCCGAGCATCAGTAATTCTCCAGGCTGTTTCGTAAATGTTGCAGTTGCCCTGTATTCCTGCACATTAATGAGCACAGGCTTTGGAATTAGGCCGGCCGCTGCCTGCTAATGGGGCCTGTGAAAGCTGAAGAGTGACTGGAGCTCTCGTTAGCCGTGCCTGCTTCTATTGATTGCACTGGGCCACTGGGGGCTCCCTACCTGCGGTTGACTTTGTACTTCTGCAGGAGTTGTAAGGGTCTGCTGAACAACAGGGACCACGCACATCTCAAACAAGGTCTATGAAAAGCCTATCAATTAGGCTTTGAAGGTCAAGCAAACTCTCTCTCTCTCTCTCTCTCCCCCTGCCTGTCTCGCCCTCCCCTCTGTCTGTATCTCCCCCGCTCTGCCTCGGTCTTGAGCCGCCGGTATCTCCTGTGCTCTCTCGCCTGGCTCTCTCCAAAATACATCTGAAGACTCCATTCAATTAAATATCTCTCTGCTCCAGCTGCTCCCTAAGTGAAAGGTCAACTAAGTCCAGGAGGCTAAAAGAGAAAGGCTTGGCTCTTTCACAACCCCTCCCCACAACAAAGGCTCCCTCAAGCAGCCTCTCTCTTCCTCCTAATGATACCCACTGGTCAATCCCTAACTAGCAGTGACAGTTACCCCCAGAAGCACCATCGCGGACCCAAGCCAATCGATCAGGTGAGAGAGGGGGAGCGAATGAGCATACATATAATGATAACCCGCAGACATAATGTCAAGCCCTTGCACTGTCCCAATTGGTTGACATTCAGGTGGATAGTGAAGAGAGTGAGCTTGCCAGACATCAAAAGGGAGGTGGTGCCAGGGCCAGATCTCCTGAGCTTGCAGAGGTCGGTTAACCCCTCTCCCATGAACCCTAATTATCCACACTCTGGCCCGAGGACGTCCCTACGGAATGACCAACAAGCCTGACGACACACACTCAATAAGCATCAACACAAACACCACCTAATTGAGTCAAATTGGGCCTCATTACTTTAGTCTTAGTGCAGCAGTGCTGAGCTACATTGTGTTCTGATGACAGAAGCCTACTATATTAGGATATCAGAGAGAGGGCTGGTTTATAAGGCCTGTGCCGTCTTACCCAATTCCTTAATTTGTGCTCTGCTGAAATGATGCGATCCATGAATGAGGTAATGCCTCATCAAAGCAAAGCCCTAATTAAGAAAATAATATTGATTGGTATTTGCAGCTTATGCTTGTGTGTGTGTGGGTGTGTATGTGTGCATTTCCACTGTGTGTGTGTGTGTGCTCCATCCTTGAAGCAGAGCCTGTCCCTTCACACTCCGACGTGTTCCTCAAACGACACCAGTGGGATACAAGAACCGCGTGGGTTCCTCTTACCGCCCGACGCTTTGGCAATCCATTCCTCCCTTTAATTGCAAGCGGACAAGTGGAACCAAACATCTGGCCCGCGCCACTAAGCCCAATACATAAGCGCCATTGATCGATCTGGCTTCAAACCCGGTGCCATCTCTCGCTGAAAGTAAGAAATGCATTATCAAGCAGCAGATATGATACGTTGACTGGGGCTAGCTGTACACCCACCGCCCCACACACCAACACTCTAACCAACCCCCTCCCATCCTCTTCCTTCTCAGATTCAATTCTGGGTGTCTCCTTCTGGAGATGACAAGCGGACAGACCTCCTGACTCCAGCTCCAGATGAGAAAGTGCTGGGGTGGGCTGTCCCCCACGCCCCCCAAAGTCCCGTCAACAGACAGGAGGACTGGCAGCCAAGCGTTAGCGATGCCGGGGGGGGGGGGGGGGCCTGTCTGTCGCTTGGACACAGATCAGAGCACTGCAGACTGCAGACGGCCTGCTCAGACAGACGGTGTGAGTATCAGGATCCTTTAACGTCTCTCTCTCTTTCTCTCTCTCTCTGTCTCTCTCTCTGTCTTGCTCTCTGTCTCTTTCTCACTCTCTCTAGACTTTCTCGCTCTGTCTCTCTCTCCCTGTCTCTCTCCCAGTCTCTCTCTCTCTCTCCCTGTCTCTCTCTCTGTCTCTCTCTCGCTGTCTCCCTCTCTTCTCCTCTCTTGGTCTCTCGCTCTCTGTCTGAAGGAAAAGAGGGCAGACTGAAAGTGATCAGATTACCCATACTGTCAATACTATCTGTGCCCTGGCCCCAGCGTATTCCAGTTGACGGTGGCTTTTTAACCTTGCTGTACACACTCTGTCCTCCCACACCAGCTCATCATCTCCTGAAGGGAACTTTTAATGGCTTTCTATTTCAGACGGGTTAATACAGCAATCGCAAATGTGTTGTCACTGTACAAAATCTGCCCTCTAATCACACAAAATATCATGCTGACATTTGCTTTCCGGAGCAAATTGCAATCAATAGTAATTAAAGTCATCAAACGCAAGCGTCTTTCATTGGGAGATAAGTTGTGTCAAAAATGTGCTTTGATCAATCGGTTTGGTTCTCCATTGATTTTAAGGTCAGGCTATATTGGACTGTCATATCAAAGAACAAAACAGAGGTTTGTAGACTGGGATTCCTTATTATAACCCGTCTCTTCCATGGCACTTCAACCCTTCCCTCCTCCTTCCCCTCTCCCCTGTCGATACAGTATGTTCAGGGTGTTCTGGATGTACGGCCGCGGAACCATGATTAGGTATTGACCACTCTCCTTGTGGGAATGCTTTCCATGATGGAGGGCCGTGGCCCTCTATTCAAATATTCTTGTGGCGTCTTGTTTCAGTAAACACTAAATCCATAGCTGGTTTATATATCTCTGAACTCTGGGAGGGGGGAAAACGGAAGTCTGAATATGAGTATCTCCAATAACATGATAATGTTGTGGTAAGCAAATTGCTCCAGGCAGAGTTGATGAATGGTTTTGTATCAGCAATGAGATGATTTCCGGATGCATCCAGGAGTATTCTTTGGTCATTGTTCACTGGAAATGTTGGCTAATTCACAAACTCTTGTATCTCAGAATTATTCATTAATCAGTCTGGAATTAGAAAAAAACGCACTACATAAGACCACTGCAATTTTATACATGATTTGAGTATATCTTGGTGTTAATCCAAGTAGTAAACTTGAGCCCAGTAAGAAACTGTTCCTTTACAAGAGCACTAAACCTGCAGATGGATGATTAAATCCCTCCCTCTCTCTCTCTGTGTGCTTTTCACCCTGGTTCAAACACCTCCAGAGAGCCTTGAAAATGCCTCATATATCCCGGGCCCGCCCTTGGATCCCCGTCTACAGGTGCCTCGCTCAAAGTCCTCCATTTCCTTCTGGCTCGTCAGTCCTGCCTTGATTCTGAAAGTCCCCACTTGCTCGCTTTGATTGAACTCAATGGGATTACAACCGAGTTAATCGCTCCTGGGTTTGTCCACTTATTACCATGCAAACCCCCTCGGCTCCTCATTGTTTCCTGCGCCATCCATAAAGATTACCTGCTCTCGTCGGCGAATTGCTCTATTGTCTCCTCGGGAGCGTGGGTGCTGAATGAAAGGAGAGCGGCAGACGGCACAATGGAAAGGGTCGCCGTGGCGAGAGGTGGCGGCGTGTTCATTAAGGGAAAGCGCGGGAACAGCCTTTAAAAATAGGAATACTGGCAGCTCGGCGATTGAGCTATTAGGCTCTGGTGATTGGCCAGGCTGTTTTATTTACCGGCGGGTACAAGCAGAAAGAGAAAAGCTGACTGTTAAGTATGCCCCGCTGTGAATCCGAGGTACTCTGAGACGCTAACAAGCAAGGCTCTAACAAGGGCTGTGGAGGTTTCAGCAGAACCTTTGGGGTTGTTTGGGATTGGTGTCATTCCGGAAACTTTACATGGGGAAAAAAAGCTAAAAGAACCAGCTACCAGCTGCCATCATGAACACCTGGCTTTCTGATGTCCTTCCAGCACACATGGGGGGGGGAAACAACAATAAAAACGACTTTAACCACAAACAATACAATATCCATTTAAGAACATGATGTAAAGATAAGCCAATCAGATGTATTTTTCCTGTGTGTCTTTACATGTTCAAGAAGTCTAGATTGCATCAACAGATGTAAACGCAGGAAACCTGCCGCGGCCTTTAATTCATACCCCCCCAGTATGGATCTCCCACATGTCTGAGCGCTTCAGGAGAGAAGGTCATCACCAACATCACCTGTGTAGTTAACCCCCCCCAATGTCCTTTCAAAGCAAACTCACAAATAAAGCCTCACCCCAACAGACTTCTCAAAATACTGCTGGACAGGACGCCGCTCGCCCCCAAACACACACACAGACACATAGACCCACGGATGTAGGTGCTGATGGGAAAAGGTCAGGCGCACCTTCGCCGGAACCTTCCACGCTCTCTTGCCTAGCCAACGGGAGAGTTGTCCGTCGAGGGACTGTCAAGACTATGAGGGTGTCTGCCAAGCGAGAGGGGTGCAACCTTTAGTGTCCTGGCCTTAAGGAGCTTGTGCGGTTTCACCTTAATGTTGTCTTAAAGGCCACGCACATTTACGCCTCACGTTACCCTTTAGTCTGCTGTCTCCAGGGTTGCTACTCTCTGACCGGCATATCTATGACCAGACGAGGTGGCAAACCTCTGCTAGCCTGCATGATGATAGCCGACGGGAGAGTGCACTTGGAAACGCAGTACAGTGCAGCGAACAGGGATCCAAACCCCAACCTTGAACTAATGAACACCCTAAGCTGCATGTGTAGTCAAGTTTAGCAAAGGCACATCTTGGCTTTGATTTTGCCAAGTCCAATTAGGAGTGAAAGGGATCGACATTGATACATCGTGCACCACGCCCCACTCAAATGTCCATCGCGTTTTCACCCTTGGCTCTTGTAAGATGTATGTTTGACCACGGAAGCTTAACTTGCTCTTGATGTAAGACCAGCATTCTTTTCATGACAGGTATCCGTCATCGTCAGTAACCTTTGCCCTCCAGGCTGACCAGGGGGTTTACAGAAATTGGGCGGACCATGTCCAGGCTGTGATACAGGGGAACACAGAGGCCCTCAGCTTGTCATCTTCCACGAACAGGGAGCCCATGGAGAGACGTTCTGCCAGGCGAGGGCCATTCATCAACTTCCACCTCCTCCCTTGGCTGTAGGTATTGATGAATCAACACAGAGTTTTCTTTCTGCACGTCTCTCTACATCTCTCTCCTTCTCTCCTCTCCTCTCTCTTTTTGTCTCCTCTTTCCTCTCTTCTCATCTCCCAATCTTCTCCTTTTCTCAGATGTGAAACCAGGCCAGCTTAGCTCACCTGGGTAGCTGTCAGATGTAAAAGAAAAGACTACAAAAGCCATCAGTCCTTCCTACCTGACAGCTGTCAATCATGGCCTTTTAAGCACACCTTCATTGTTCTCTCAACCCCACCGGCAATGAATCTCATTAATTATGAAGGGATTGTGTCTTTATGGAACTGACCAGACAGTCGATCTATTTCTTGCAGGCACGCTGGCGCAGTCCGGATTAGGAGTGTGTCCTGTTCTTCCCCCGTGATTGGTTGCTGTTGGATCACCTGACGTGTGTGTCACATTCTGGACGGAAGCCACGCTCAGCATTCAGTCCCATCTGTCGCCACCGGAGTTCACAGTGAGTCTCCCTGCCACAAACTTCCATCCATGACATTTGGAGTCAGCGGCGAGGTGCAAAACCATCCAGTGGGGAGCATTATAATTAGGGGTGTTGTGCATGATTTAATCGATCGGCAGAGGGAGGGGGAAAAAAAGGCAGTAGGTATTAATTACTGGCTTTTCCGCCTTCGACTTTTCAGTAGGCCTCCCCAGGCTGGCGAGGGACGCGTTTAGACGAGTTGTCTCCCTCAGCAATGAAACATGAATGAGCTTTCAGGGTGGCCCCACCTTCTAACAATGCCCTGAGCTAATGCCATGGGCGAGACGCACCTTGGGTGCATTTCTGTACAACATCCCTCCAGCCAAGAGCAGCTGTCTTTTCAAGTGTGTTACACAAAGTGGAAGTGTTGAATACAGAACGGAAGATGGACTGCACACACACACACACAGATCTGTGAATCAAAGGCCTGTCAGCGTCAGGGGAAGGGAATACACACACCTTAATCAAGAAAAGCCTGTATCTTTTATTTATCAGCTATTTATTATTGAGTATATATTACTTTTCAATAATTCAAGCAGGATTGCCTTCCTCTTTCTTGGCCATAAGTTAGATCTCTGTGCACAATACCTAGAGGGTACATTTTTTGGGTTTCCATTTTCCTTTTCCCCCCACTTTCAAAAGTACCACTGCTAGTATTAGATCTCAACTTTCTTTTTTTGTCACCCCAAGGGGGCATTGAGTTTCATAATTCAATCATTCTGTAGTTCCTTCAAGGTTAAACAGGACTTTGGCGCTAGTGTTTGTGTGTGTGTTTTTTTTAGCCGCCGTGAAATTTGCTACTAATACAGACCGGTTTCCAACTAGAAGACATTTGCGTCGCACTGTCGCTGCACACGCCCTCCTCCAGCACCCTCTTAGCCCCCCCCCACACCCCCCCCCCCCCCCACCCCCTTGCTCCCCCAAGGCTGGCAATCAGTGAACATGTTTGTCTTAAATTATCCAAATGAACGATGTCGTCTGGGTGTCAGTGCTCCGTGGTGGGGGGTTGGGGGGAGCGGGGGGGGGGTTGCAGTCAGTCAGCAGACCCTGGTTCACCGTGGCAGCAGGTGGCTGAAGCAGTCCTGGAGAGAGCGAACCAAGGACCAACCGGTCCATCCAACAGAGACACTGTAATTAAACCTGTGACATTGTATCATAAAAACCAGAAAGCTAATCGTGATGGAATAAGTATAATGTAATTATCAGGCAGGTTATAAATAGTTTTAATTTCATGCTTTACGGAAAATGAAATGGAACTGGCGTTGGAGGTGGTGGGGGGGGTTGTGGTGGTGGGGGGGATGTTTACCGAGGTTCCTGCCACCCTCTGCCAGAGCCGAGAGACAGGAGCCAAATCCAATTTCTCCTCTCAGGTCACACGTCTGTCCGTACAGCCATCCTTCAAAGCTCTCTCTATCTGTCCCAGTTCATCATCTTCCTCTCTGTAACTTCATCCGATGTGATGAGAGAAACACAGGGTAATGAGGAGGACACCTGCCATGCACACACAAAAAAACAACAACACTTTGTCACCTTCTTACCTGGATTCATCATGCCAGATGACACTCACTCACACTCACACACTCTCACACACACCGTCACACCCACAAACAGCAGCATGTTAATTTGGTGTGCATGAATGGAAAACGCGAGCCAACTCTAAATTCTAAAGTTGAGTTTTGCCTTGGAACAAAGCTCCTCCACACCTGTGTAGCTGGTCTAACCAAATGAGAACCACAACTCTGCTAGGCCAGACCGCAGGCAAGAGAGAGAGAGAGAGAAGGAGGGGAAGATAGCAACAAAGAGCATTGCTGATTGGCCTGTGGAGGGAGGCTGGGGGGCGAGGGGGGGGGGTGTGGAATCCATGAAGTGGAGGTTCACAGGTGAGGAGTTGAAAACCAAACCATATGAGAGCTTAACCATCTGAGGGCTCCTTGAAGCACTCCTTTGGGAAAACCCAATAAAGGGACGAGGAGGAAGAAGAGGAGGAGGGGGAGGAAGACCACATCATGAAAAAGCATGGTGGTCGTGTTGGGCAGAAAGGAAAAACCAGCTCTCTATTAAATAATGCAGCAGATGTGGTTTGATCATTGATTGTTTTTTTTTTTGGGGGGGCGGGGGGACGAGAAACAAACAGCACAATAACATGTCACGTATGACTTCATATTCACCTCAGACTTTTTTAATAGCTTTTCCTGCCCAACATGCAACTTGGCTCCGAGACTCGTTAGGAGAAATAGTCCAATGAATTTGCGGACATGAAATTGCTGCAAAGTGCTTTGAAAAAAAAAAAGACTAATTTGTGACAAATGACATCCATTTCAATAGTGTGAAGAACAGAGTACAGTGAGAAACAGAAAGCCCAGCCACAAGGTTCACAACCCTCCATTTACCGTTGCTTTTAAGGAAGTTATATTTGTAAAGGGAAATGGAGGTAGTGCCGGTCTTAGCATCCATATAAGCGTTTAATAGAATTGATTGCCATGAAACGCAGAACACAGTAAGAAAGGGGGGGGGGGGTGCTTAAGAGAAGATGAACAGCATGGGAGAAAGTAATAGCAGTTTCCTGTCACCTCCCCCTGCTCCTGAAACGACTATATGAAAGGTGATTCTTAATTACACCTGTAATAATGGCCGACACATGCAGATAACTGAATGAGCTCAGTCCACATATTACGGGGAAGAGATAGAGTGGGCTTTTGTTAGGTGAAATCATGAAAATAAAATTCAAGCCTGCATTAAAAGCCTTAAACCATCTTATTATGTTATGTCCCTACTGACAGGAGTTTGTGGGTGATTAGAATGGCAAGTGTTTAGGGTTATTTTAGCGTCGAGTCTGTAAGGCTTTTAAAATTTGGATGGTTTTTTTTTTGGGGGGGGGGGGGGGGGGGGGGGGGGTCGGTCTGGCGGTTACTTGATTGTGCCGTCGCATTAATTTCCCCAGCAGTGACATTCTGATAGGAGCAGAACAGATGGAAATCCAGGATTGTCCCAGTAAAATTCATCATGAAAAATGCATCCGACACCTGTGTAATTTGCCTAATCATCTTTTCCTAATAAGCTCTCCTCATTAATTATGCACGACTTCCACAATGCAATCAAGATAAAAGTAAATCTGATGACTTAATACCCTTCAAAATAATTAGCTCCCCCCCCTACCTTTCCCGTACCTCCATCTACCCCCCTCGCTCACCCACCAATCTGTGCCCCAACATCAAACACACACCCCCCTGTCCGCCCCTGTCCAACCCCCTAAAAACTTCACACTCATCTCCAGGACGCCTTTTTTGGAAGTGTCATTTTTCAACCTCATGCTCTTCATTTCAGGACTTGAATTTGCCAAACAGAGAAGGTGTGGCAACGTTGTCCCGGCGACAGGGCCTGGCCTGCTGGGTGGCACAGCATACAGGAGAAGAACCACAAAGGAGAAGAGGGGATGTAGGAGCTACAACACAGAACAGGCAAGATGTCCTCTCTCTCTCTCTCTGTCACAGGCTAGGCAGTCTCTCCCTGCATCCGTCTCCCTCCTCCCTCTCCAGTAATATCACTCATGTAGCCTCAATTCCTATTGATTCTATCTGTTTCTCTCCCTCTCGCCCGGCTCCCGCCCCCTCCCCCCCCCCCCCCCCCCCCCCCCCCCCCCCCCCCCCCGTCTGACCCCGTTGTCGCCCTGCGTCTCCCGGCCGTTAATAGCTGCAGGTGCAGATGAATGTGCGTAGGCCTGTGTGAGCCTGACAGTGTGACTCGGCAGGCCTAATGAGAGGCAACCTTTGCGAGCTGGCTGTCTTGCAGTGCAACCCACCTGTCATGTCGTTACAGCCTGCATGTGCCTGGAATTAACTTTGCTAAATGAGGTTGCCGAAGGGTGCACTTCTTCACAGACACTGGCTCTGCACTGTAGCAAGGCCTTGGAACTGAACAAAACTGGAACATGAAGGAAAAACAGGCGCTTTAGCATTCGAAGGCGCTTTCGAAACGACGCGTTGGTCGTCAGTACCTTGGTGTGTGAGAAGCAGAGGTGGCGGAAATTCACCCGGCTTCTCGTCTGGGTCCTCCTGTCTTGTGTTCGGAGGACAGCAGGTCGCCACCCAGGCGAGCACAGCAACTGAATCCCTCAGACAGATGGCCGATCGACTATCTCTAACCAGCGTCTGCAACAATAGGTCAACCACGAGACCATCTGAAAGTGTTAGAGGCCATTTTTCTTTTTACTAGCCCCGGCTAATCCCTGCCGTAATGAAATCTCCGCTACTTTGCGGATTTTCGTCAGAAAAGAGACAGGCAATTTCTGATTCCCCGGTGTTCCACCTTTGATCAGCTGCTATGGTCGTGGTGTGCAGAGCCAGCTAATAGGGAGTAATGTTCCTCTCCTAGCTGTTGCCTGCAGTGCTCTGCTCTGTGCTAAGTGCACATCAATGGCGATTACCGCTTGCTCCATGCGCCGGGCACTGCTTCTGAATGCTGCGGTTCCATGTAAAGAGCAGGCCAGCACCGTGGGCTCTGTGTTCTCTGTGTTTACCTGGTGAGGCGAGCGGGAGGTACAACTGCTTTGAACTCTGTGTGTTCAGCTCATGTGTCCTCTTCTGCTCGTGAAGTCACATCCCCAGTCAAGGTGACGTGTTCGTTTTGTTCTCCATTGTAAATCAATAGGGTTAAAGGAAAAGTTGATTTGGTTTGTCTGAGGATTGTCCTTAAGGGAGGCTGGGGTCCCCTGGACTGGCCTTTTGTGATTGGTTGATTAACCTAGCAAGGCAGGAACAAAGGTAAGTTTATCTGGGTTAGTTGCGTTGCAAGGCCCAGCGACGAGCATCCCATAATGAAGCGGGAATCTCTCTCCGGCAGATATGGTGAGATGAGCTAAATGAACAGGCTCTAAAGAAGCTTCCAAATGAAAGGTTTGCATTTTGGATATCAACATTTCAAATATCAGGGTGTTGTCAACATCGCCTACTTACACCCAAGTCCCCCCCTCCCCCCCAAATGCTGTTTTCAGGCTGAATACTCGGCTTCAACACCTGCACATTAGCGATGATGCACTACTGCACTAAGTAGCTGTTTATGGGAGGTTTTACTTCATTAATTTAGTAACCGCTGAAGTGTTAATCAATGCTGTTGCCTTGGTAACCCCGCAAACAGCAAACAGTGCCGAGTCCCCTGTTAATTGAGCTCCATTGTCTTAAACAGAGACAGAGAGAGAGAGAGAGAGAGAGAGAGAGAGAGAGAGAGAGAATGAAGAAGAGAGCTAGCTCAAGTCTGAAGTCTGTACATGGAAACGATCAACACTAACATCATCAAGCTTTTTCCTCTCAGAGTTAGTTATGGTGTTGTTACCGCTGGCAGTCTTCAGTGCATTGCCTACCAAGGTCAAGAGTTCTGGAAACACTGGAAAAGTTACAAGTATTAGAACTTTCTAAACCGTACTCGTGACAAAGCCACGGTAGGTAATAGTTTGTGGAGCTCTCGACTGCAGTCGTGAAGTTCTTGCATTGAATGTATTCATATTGCTTTGCGACAACCTTGACACAACCGTAACAGATTCAATGCATCACGTTGGCCTTCCAATGGGACCACAGCCCCTTCATGTATATCCTTGAAATATGCCAAAAACATCTGATGCTTCAAGAGTCGTGGCCACAACTTAAGATTCAGTCCATTCAATTCTATGTTCACATTTCAGGAATATGAAGAAGAAAAAAACGCTAACAAGCTTTAAAAAAAATAATAATAAAAGAAGAAGAAGAAAAAAAAAGTTGAAGTTAGAAAACGGAAGAAAAAAAATCAATAGGAAGTTTTAATGGGTTTTACGTGGGTAATGATAGAAGAGGTTAAGAGGCTAGGGCGTGGGTTAATGGCACTATCAGGACATGGACCAAGTTAAGTGCAAAGGAAAGGTCTACCACCAGAGGTTAATTAACCTTTCTAAACCCCAAGGTGTCTGAACACACATACATATTGAATGGAAGCTGCCACAAAAAGCCTGTAGGTCACGGCTAATACATTCTGTGTGTTACAATTAAAACATCATCAGACCACTTCCGATCTAGATTTAAGAGCCATTTATGAGAAGGCAATTCAGAAGGCAATTTATTACAGTCAAAAGCTATCTGAATAGGGGTCGGTTGGGTTACAAGATATGTAATTTCAGTCAATGAAGGAGCAACGGAAAAGATGGAATGACCAGTGATGCGAGCGCTGAGGGGTTGGCTCCCACTCCCCCCCCCCCCCCCCAAACCTTTTTCATGGTCATTGGTTGCAACAGTCAAGACAACAATGGTCACAAAGTGAATATCATTTAAAAAAGTGAGTGACAGCAAAGCATGTACTGCCGTCTTTTGTGAAATATTCAGTCAGTATTATATATACTGAATAAGTATATTCAGTATTTTAGTTCTGGTTCTTAGCTTCTCGACCTGACAAGAATTAACCGATTTTTGTTTTACTTTTTGAATTACTTTCAACGTATAAAAGTAGTTTGAATCCTACTCCCACATACATTGCGTGGCTCTTATGTAAAATTTGACCGCTGGTGATTTTTCTGCATCTGCACTAACATGCCTGTGGTAACTTTATCAAACTTCAACTTCCCATCACCCACCATCCCATGTTCTGCCGTTCCCTCAGCGACTGGTATCCACACCCAAATCTTGAAGACATTCCCAAGGGGCAACAAAAAAAAATGTTCAAAGGGAATGCTTTTTTTCCCCATTCCATCCAATGGAAGCTTTCCTTTAAGAAGGTGCAATGCTGGCTTCAGGGGGGAAAGAGAGTGATATTGGGGGATGGACAGATCCCACTGCAGGCCTCTCCCCTTGCGCACCCACAACGAGTATCCTACAACAATCCCACAATCTTCTTTCCCATCTCCTTCCCATGAGCCTGCCAATCTACACCCCGAAACAAAGACAACAAAGAAGTTCTCTCTGGAGGCCGGCCATTCCCCGGCTGCTTGTACGCAGAGACACACACACACACACACACACACACACACACTGAAACACACACCCACAGAAAGACACACACACAGAAGCACACTTGCATGCACAAACATATGCACACATTGAAAGGCACACGTATCCCTCGCTCACTTTCCGAAACCCATGATGTAACGAACCTGCAAGGCTTTCCCCTCAAACCTCAAACCCTGCACTCTCTTTCTTAAAAAAAGTTTCTGCAGTGCTCCTCGCGCCACCCCTCTGCCCCCACCCCCCCACCCCCCTAACACCACCACACAGGCTCACACACACATCTGTCTTTCTTTCTCGCTCTGCTTAAAACCCAAAGTTGGTGTCTGCTGCACCCAGCCTCTGTATGAGGCCTATTCCCTGGACTCACTCTTTCCAAGTAATTGCCCTGTTTTTCAGCATGCACAGGATCCGGCACCACACCGATGCAATGCTTTAATTTGCGGGTAAATAGGCTTTCTGCTGAGTTTAAAGGCACCATGCCCGTTGGGGGATTGGGGGTTTGGGGGAGATTGGGAGGCTGGGAGGAATCATTAGGCACGAGGGGGTTCTTTATTTCTGTCTGTGCATTGAGGAAGCAAGGGTAGGGGTGCACTGTTGACAAGCTTCATGATGTAAACAAGCAGTCGACCCTGACCGGACACGTATTCACAGCGTTTGAATCCCCTTTTATTTATTGCCAAAGATGGCAATAATAAATGTAATTCATGTTATTAACTCAGTTAAAGGTCATGTTTACTGTTGTTTTAATGTGAACAAACTGGAAGTCAACCAGGAGCCATAATGTGTATGTTTGTGTATTTCAGGAGTAACCCTGGCTGCTGAATGCTATTTCCCAGCAGGTCTCTGCTTGTATGGGAGGAGAATATGGACTCCAGGCCACCGTCAAAGTGAGTTTCCATCCCGATATGTTTACCATTCATCCTGATCTCCGTAATCCCTTCATTAGCGAGGGGTCGTCCTCTAAAACTAGCACATGCAGCACAGCTGCGAAGCAATTACACTGCAATGTAATTGCCTTTTAAATGACCAGGTTTCATTTGACAACCCCTACTTGAGAAGTGAGGAAATTCGCACTCAGACTGGGAGAAGTGCTCGATTCTTCTCATCTCTGACGGCCCCCACTGGCACCATTAATGTGTCTTGAGCTGTAGCCATAGTAGTTAGATGTATGTAATTATTAGCACATGGCGACAAATGTACTGAAAGCCATTACATTGTTTTTCCGACTTGCACCCTTATTTGGGGGATAAAAATAATGAGACTCTTTGGCCCCAGAAAACTTGGATGAAGACAACCGTTTTTGTCTTCTAGAAACGTTCAAGTTCAAATATGGCAAGTTTTTCTTCATTATGTTTTGAATAATGTGTCATTTGATGTGAATTATGTCAAAAGTAACTCATCTTGTTAACAATCTTTTGTAATGGCTAAATCCACAGCACTCAAAAAGCATTTAAAAGCAACCTTCATAAATGACTAGGCAGAGATGAGTGACACACTACTTGAAGTAAAGTAAAAAGACCCGACCTTGAACTACACACACACACACACACACACACACACACACACACACACACTCACTTCCTCTCTTTCTCTCTCTTTCACTCACCACTGATAGAACTTCCATTGACCTTTGTTCAAAGTAGATTTTCTGTGAATCCATGATTTCAGTTCATTCAACTGAGTGCCAAATCACTCTGAATCACATTATTTATTTCATAAACTAATCCATGTAAAATAATCCATATTAATTAACATTGATCCGATAACGACTTAAAATAAAGTGAGAAATGGTCAGACGAGCCTATGTCTTCTAGAGAAGTCCTACCAGTTTCAAACCAACTCCGTTGAACTGGTCGTCGTTATGAAAATTACCTGTGAGTGGACAGCTGTCAGAATCAGTGTGAAAATGTGAGAACACAGTACAGTACAAGTCTTTGCTAAACAGTAAGTACACATGATAATTTGGCAACCCTCCAGTAATAACAGCAGGAATATGAAGTCTGATCGCATCCTAGTGTGTATTCAGTAGTCTAGGAGGCCTGTTTGGTACTGGAACGACAGAAAGGACAGGAGTTTTCAGTGTTCAGTGTTTCAGTTTAATGTAATTGGCTATTGTTGAGTTGGTTACATTTGAAGCAGGGTGAATCATGGTAATTAAAGGAGACGTATCAGAACTCGCCTGGCACTAATAATGCATTAGAGTGATATAAGCAACAAGAGCGCGCTCAGCCTCTCTTTGCATGGAATAAAAAAGGGATTTGCTTTGAAATAAAAGACAAAATATCTCTGGAGAATAAACCAATTATAATGAGATAAAAAAGAGAGCTAAAAATACAGTTGCTATGAAAAGGCTTGACGCTCTTGTTTGTTCACTCTGACTACCACAGTTACAATTGTCTGGCTTTAACTCAGAGTGGAGTCCCAGAGGCCCATGAACTGGTTAAATACAAACCTTGACAAACCAAGCATGATTCTAAATGATGCTGCTGCTCTGTAAAATAGTGAGGCTAACAGCATGATGTCACTGATAACCTGGGGACCATCTGATATGTTACTGGTATTAATTTGAACAAGAAGACATTAAATCACTAGTGGCATCAGCAACTCCAACCCCTGTTCACACAGTATTTGCCTGGAGTAGACATCCTCCCTATCTCATAATTGCACCACAGTATGTTTCCAACAAGGTCCAACAAGATGCTGTTTAATAAATCCCCAGACCTTGCCCCAGCAGTACAAATTCAATACAAACCCATTTATAGTTGGATGGTTGAGCGACAGCTTTCAAGTGAGTTACAGTCCCCATCCATCCATTAGGAGCAAAACCTCATTGACACACATAAAAACCTTGCCATCCAGTGCTTTCAGTAATAGCGGCCATGACAGTTTATCATTATCCGTAAAACCGTTGGGTTTTCAGCACAACACATCACTGTTTTGATGGTCCTCAATCCTCTGCTCAAGTGTCAGTTCCAATTTTTTTTCACGTCTCTGCTTTGTTTCCATACGATTATAATTTTTTTTCTCCCAAGGCCAAATGGTCATTTCGCTTTAATGAGCTCACCATTTCCCCAGAAGAGCGAGGACAGAAGAGTGCCAGGTTGTGGAGGCTGATTGAGAGCTTTAATCAAGGCCACCAAAGGTAGACAATAGGCAATTACTACAAATTGCTTTTGAAAATCCTCTACACAGTCAATCTCCATTTGTATTGTCCCCCACCCCCGCCTCCACCCCCCACTCCATTTTTGTTTTGTTTATTTGTTGGTTCAACTTTTGTTTTTGGACTTCATTTTCCATTGTTACTTCATCTATCACGTTGTGTCTTTGTGAACTTTTAATTAAAAGTAGTTTCACTGTGGAAAAGTTGAATCCAGAATGTTGCAAAAAAAAACTGTTCCCAAGAGCAAGTCTGACTTTGTAGGAATATTTTTACAATTAGGATGAGTTTGGTCTTCTGTGTTTGAGGCCCCGCCCAGGAGACTACTGAAACAATCACTGCAATACCCTGAGCACATTACAATTTCCACTAATTAAGACTAACTGATATAATTATGTACTCATAAGCAACATGGAAGCTCTCTGCACAAGTGTCAACACTTCACACGCTTACAAGTACCTTTAGACAAAAATATTGTAAATTGTAACTCACAATTTATATTGAAGTGCCGTGATAAAGTTCTTTAAAGCACAAATGGAGTATTTTGACCCCTCAAACTTTGAGAAGTAATGCTAAGCCATAGCAAGAACCACTTTTTAAAAGAAAACTAAAATCGTCTTTCGCAGGATTGTAACAAGTGACATTAACCAGCAGTGGTCGGTTGCTATTTGACAATAAACATTTCCCATTTTGCTCAAGACATCTCTGTCCAGCCAGATCACACATTTGTTTTGATGTGACTTTTATTTGTTTTGAACAAACTGATTTGGATGTGTCTTTGACTCACAGTCTGGTCTCCTATGACATCTTCAAGTTAAGGCTGCCTTTTGCACCTCCTAGTTTGAATTATTCATGATGTGAAATCCAATACTATTGGATCGGGCGAGGTGGGGGGGGGGGGGGGGGGGGACTGAAAAGTTGAATTCCAAACATCACATTCTTTCATCTCATGAAGTTATTGCAAGGTGCAGAGGTCAGTTAAGAGTCCTCTGGCAACAGTGAGTATGAATAATGCACAGAAGGGCTAAAAAACCTTGGGAGAGTTGCTCAACTTGTGTAGATTATTGACACTTAGGTTGTGTTTTTTCCCCCCCGTTTTTTTTTCTTCTTTTCTTCCGTTTATTCCTCAGGTAAAAAAAGGACTCTTTGTCAGTCGTGTCTCATGCTGTTCGTGCATCCGTAGCCTGGGGCCATGGTAGGCCTCATTTGCACAGGTCTGTTTTGGGGCCAATTATTATAATACCAAATGTACTGGAAACACAATCAAACTGAAAACAGTAAAGTGCTGGCCAGCCAATATCATCATCCATTTTAATGAAGCGCTCATTAAAGATGCACTTTATGTATTCTGCTATTTGCAGTGCTTTGCTTCACTTTTCTTACCGTTCTCTGCATTTCTCGTAATTACATGACTAATTTAGCTCGATATAAAGTGCTGAAAATGTTCACTGTAACGTGAACCGATTTAATTTTTGAATGATTTTTTATTTTGTTGGTTAAACCTTATAGTCATAGTTCGTGCTTGACTGTGTTCAGTTCAAGATTGTCCGAATGGTCAATGTTTCATGTTCAGTATTGATTACTTTGTTGTCAGTACAACATTTGAATACAACACACAGAGGGCCAGCATAGGCTACTTGACCCCAAACACATCTAAAAGACACAGAATCTGCCTAAATATGATCAGCTGGAAGATCAGACACATGATTTAATCAATTCCATAACCATCCTGTGTGTGATGTACAGAAGGATCACGTGCACATCCAGTAACATCATAACACTGACCCCTCAGCCAGTCTGACAAGCAAAACAACAAACCTCCAGTTTAGCAGCACGCAGAGCATTTGAGCTGAGCTCAGATCAGACACGCAGGAAACACTAGATGTCAGTGTTCTCGCTATTGTGGTTCTCCAGTCAGTGTTCCTGATTAGAGGGTGACACCGTCAGTGTCTTTGTGTGTGTATGCACACAAGAGTACCTATAGGACATGCATCTTTGCTTTCACTCCTCGTGGGTGTGAGGTGATGCCAGGGACAGTGCGGCACGCGTCGGGGCTCGAGCCTCACTCACTGATATGGGGGCATCTCTTTCATCTTACTCACTTACATTCATAATTAGCTGAAATTTGCTGAGATGCGTTTTCTTTTCCTAGGATGTTTATAATCTATCATCTATTCCCAATTTAGACACGTGCAGCCTTCGGTTTTGTGTTGACAATTATGGACCAATTATATATTCACAACAAGCAGAATTGTTGAAAAGTTGAAAACGAGTGCCAGGAGTAATTTAATTTGGGGGGGGGGGGACTCATTAAACTTACGTCTTGACTCAATCGTATTAATATTTAGTCAGACAGCAGAAGGTAGTAGGAGGTATCTATTGGCGTCTGCGCAGTTGGTTGACTTAAGTGTAATTGCGGTTCCAATAACCATTACAAGATGCCTTTAGTAAGTATTTAGTTTATATCATTCTGGGTATCCTCAGGGCTACAAAAAGTTAAAAGTGAATATTTTGTAATTCCCAGATGATCCACTGTCACATGTCCAAGTTATTCCATGAAGTATCCACCCGCCCTTCACACCGCCGGGCGGCCCGCTGCCTTATAACAAGGACATGTTTTTCCTCCATTACCAGGAAGAACAGAAAGAGCGCTCAGATTTGAACAGAAGGCGCACCTTCGGATCCACACTGAAGTTTGTATAACCAAAACACCAAGTTCATCAAAGTAAGTCGTGCCAAAACGTGTTACTGTTGCATGGTTATTCAAATAATATGTTGCACTTTCTAAAACAGCTTGCAAATATCGATGCCGACTTTGTATTTGTTACACGCAACAAGGTTACTTTGTCAAACGTGGCAATGGGGTGTTGTCATTTGACAACTAACTACAAGTAAACTTTCAAATCATCAAATTAATTTCACCATGTTGTAATGTTTAGCTTGCTGATTGTAGCCTAGTAGTATTGTTTAGTTCAAAAGGATCCGAGTGTAATAGTGTTACTTAGAGCTCCATGGGATCCACACTACAGACTACAGTACAGTCAAATGCTTTGCTGTTGGCTGGATACAGTAAGTCAAATCAACATTTATTTGTATAGCCCTATTTACAAGCAATGTCACAAAGGGCTTCACATATGCCCATAGAACTGCCCTTCAGCCAACCTAAACCCTCAAGGAAGACAAGGAAAAACTCCCAGAAAAACTCACTAGGGAGAAGAAATGGAATGTAAACCCACTAATGCATCCCTGCAAAGTAAAGGATCTGTTTACTTAACTATTCTACAGGACTCTGCCAGGAGCTGTATGCTGAGCATGCACCAGAACAGTCATATATCTTAACAATGTCCCCCTCTGCACTGCCACACAGCGAGTTTAACATCTGTTCGCTGACAACAAGATTCACCGCTGTGTGTTTTCAAGCACCTCCAAAACCAAATGGAGTCACCCCGCCATGTTTCACCCGCTCATCCTGGTGGATGATCCAGTGTGGGCCTGTAGCCTTGCGCGCACCATGGAGGAGGTCATTCATATCCCCCCCCCCTCACTCTGCGCACAAGAAGGCTCCCCTGTTTGGCATTGATCAGGCCCTCTTGTATACGGTGCTAGCCAGTGGCTGACGCAGCGCTCCCCGGGGACAGCACAGGGGTTAATTGCTGCTAAAGCTCTGGTCTCTGCCCACTCTGCGTCCCCAGTGCTACATGGGAGATGACACTAATGAGGGAAGGGAGCAGAGCGGGGACTCTTCCCAGCCAGGGGACTATGGAGGTGGGAGGAAGGGATGGATGGTGGGGGTTGGGGGGTGGGGGGGTCAGAAGGTGGATTAAAGACTGCAGGAGGGAGATAGAGGGGGTGTTGCAGGGAGGGTATGTAGAGGGAGTCAAAAGAGTATGTCATAAATATAGTCTGATCATAGGCACAGTGAGATTGAGGGAATCCTGATTTGCATCAACAGTTGTCAGCTTGGAATCGGATTCAATTTATTACTAAAGGCTGGGTGGCCTTGCACCAATAAGACAGGCCTGATTTATAAATCTGTTCATAAAAAAATAAAGTTAATCGCTGATATTGTTTTTAAACATGGTGGACTTAAAAAAAAATGCAGGACAGCATCAAAAACATTCCAAAAACGTATAATATTTGGACTAGAGGACAAAAGATGTTCTAAGCCTCTCTTGTGTCTTGTCATATGAATATATTGGTTGTTCGAAAGAGAGAAAAAATATATAAATACTTTGCTTTAGTTTCTTTTATCACAATAAGCGAAATGTGAAGTTTGGTGCTGCTTGGTAGTCTGGTATGTAAGGTCATATTTGGTTGACCTCCACAGTTTCCCAGACCCAGAGCATCTCCACCCAGGAGGATGAGCTTCTCCCCCAGCATCCCAGACTGCCCAGCGGGCCCTGCAGCCGGATGCAGCATCCAGGAACAGAGGGAGCGCTGGGAAAGGAAGCGCAGCCGCACCGGCCGTGAGCTGGTCCAGACCGAGCAACGCTACTGCGAACAGCTGGAGCTGGTCAACACGGTCCGTCCACTAACACTGTCCCCCCCTGCCTCGTGCTTTCAGAACTGATGGTTCCTATTACTTGTAAAATACAGGGTGTTACATCTTTGTTATGTGTTTCTAAATACTAAATGCACCAGCTCTTTGATGGGTTATATACAGCTACTTAGTAATTGGTTTTAGATTCATTGTCTAGTTAGCACTAAAACCAAATGGCTAAAACTCAAAATATGACATAACTAACACATTGTAAATATAGTTAATGTTTCCTCCTCTTTGCTTTTTTTTCTATTCAAGTGCTTGATTATCAAAACATGTTCCATCCACTTGTGCTACCGTCTCATGTTTGCACCCCCTGGTATTGTTGGATGAATCCGACGCCTCCATTCTGGGTGGAATAGAGCCGTCAGTGGGATAAGCCTGCTCCTCTCCTCTGCTCTCCCCGTCTCACGGGTCTCCAATAGGAGGAGACAGCTGCAGCTAAACGGGAGAGTTTTCAAAACACACAAATGGCAGAACAGTCGTCCATTTTGTCACCACTTGCTCTCCCTTCCCTTTCAGTACTTTGTGGAGATTCTGAAGGCCAAAGGCACCCTGAGGCAGGATATTAGAGAAAGCATCTTCAGTTCAATTAAATCCATTCATTCAGTAAACCAGTAAGTATCTTCTGAATAATTAACCGAATATTCATGCTGTGGAGAGTGTGGGAAGATATAACACAGAAGTAGGGAGGGGGGGGGGGGACCCGTAATTGGTCTCTTGCATGAGAATGAAGTGAAGATAAGCCCCATGTTTGCCTGGTGTACTGAATCTTCTTTTTACCATTTGTAAGAATCAATGAGCGGCATCTTCCTGCCTGACACCACTCTCCCCTGTGACTAGTTATTCCATATCACCTGTAGTTACCCTGAGTGAAGTCGTTCATCTTGCCCTTGATTCAGCCAAATGAACAGGAACCATTTGCATCTCAGCAGGGAAACTATATTAGCACACCAAGTAAACACAGATAACTTTGAATGGGTCTAATCCATATTTAATGGACCAAATCTATCACTCTGACTTGGCGCTCCACACTGTGGTTCTGGCAGGCTGCTGGGTCCAGGCCCTGTTTGGTGGTTTTAGAATTCACACGATTAATTCATGAGACCTGCCCAGTAAAGGTCCATTCAACTGTAGGTACACTGAACCACAGATCAACATTTTTAAAGAAAGTTCCAGACTCAGCCAGTGCCAAACAAATCCTCCAAATCAATCATTGGATCAAGGAGTTGCAGGCCAACTGAAAGCATAACTTCTGAAAAGTTAGTTCTTACCGACAGGGAGTCTGTATGGCCTGTACATGCAAGTGAATCATTGCATGCTGACCTGGTGAATTCGTATTTTAAAATGATGTTAAACGGTCAGAGAAATTGGATGCATGTTTAATTGGGAAATGTGCTTTTACAATCTAAGCAATCCACCAATTCCTGAGGGTCTTCTTCACTCCAGAAATACAGACGTTCTTTCGCGAGCGTGTAGAGAGGAAGATTGAGGAATGCATTTCCAAGTGGAATGTATCTGATAAATAGTTTCTCAGTTGCCATACGAAGCTCTTTTGTAAAGCTCTTTCTTGTAAGTTGCTTTGGATAAAAGCGTCTGCCAAATGAATAAATGTAACCTCTCACCCCTACACTCAGAACAAACAAAAACATAAGGAACATATCGTCCGCTCTGATTAAAACACACAGATGTACGTTCTAAAGGTTGTGGGTGCCCTGGTACCAGTGTGTGGACGATCCTTTCGTGTTCAATCGTATACTGCGGCATCCAACCGCAGTATGGATGCACGTTGAGTTCATTCCCGCAACATTTGCCAGGTACACTAATAGGAAAGATGCAAATATATTGATACGCCTGTATCATACATCATAGTTGAGGCTGTTTATATGCGACCAGACTGTGTGTGCAACCCAATTACTGCAGACTGCACCATAACACACTGATAACTTGAAATAGCTGTCACTTTATCACGTTAGCAACACAGAAATCAAAAACGTATTCTGAAGATAAGCATTCCAAAGACTGCATCTGGGGAGTCCCTTAATGAGAATAAATGTGATATTAGAACGGATCAAATAATCTCCCGCGTGAAGGAAGCAGAAAAGAACGAATGGAGAAACAAAGAAACTCCAGTTACACACCCGTATTCGATGTTCTGCTTGGTTTTATCTGCCTTTGCTTGTGTGTGTGTGTGTGTGTGTGTGTTTACATATGTGCTTAAGAGAAGGAGAGCTCCCTCGTTGGTTGGTTTTTACACACTTACTACCCCGTGACAATAATTAGTATTCCTCCATCCCAGCGTAGCTCAAATGAAGCCATGTAAGCCTGGATTGTTTGGCCGATACTTTGCCAACCCCAGATGTCGCAAGTGCTAAGAATTAATGTGGATTAGCATGACGCAGACAGAATGCTAATGTTATTGTCTTGCTCCTCCTGACGACCAGACAATTTAATTGCCCTGAAAAAAAATGTAATTCGTAATTTCATATTTATCATAATAGCCTCTGGCTGTGTAAGGGGGGGAAAAAACGGAAACACTATTTTTCCCGCCCTTTGCCCTTGTTAGAACTCTCGTGGCTGTAGCGGCTTCTCCTGATTATGAACAGAGGCTACCTTGGCGTGCAACTTCATTAAAATCTATTTAAATCAACTTCAACTGCAAAGTGCTCCTTCTTCCTTTTCTGCATGGAAGAAAGTCTCCGGGAACATCATTAGAGAGTAGGATCCACTAAGTCTGTATGTATGTATGAATGTATGTATGTGTGTGTGTATGTCTATACTCTAGCTATTTAATGTGTATATCTGTGTGTGTGTGGTATTTACTCAAAGTTTGGATAACAAGCTCCTTCAGAAGTGTCAACACCCCCAACCAATTGCGTCAGTGTTCTGGTAATGTGGCTGACAGGCTGAGCGACTTGCTTCCCCCGTGCCTTGATGGTGTTGTTGTGTTCCTGGCTTCAGTGGAGGCACATCCGCACTACAGAGCCCCTGTGTGCCCTCAGGGTAGACCCCATCGCCTGCCTGGGTCCTGGTAAATATGTTACCCACAGAGAGAGACTCTCCAACAGTGGCTGTACGTTTACAGCTCTACTCCTTAAACTCCCCCCCCCCCCCCCCTTTAAGTAGCAAACCATTCTCTAACCCCCCCCCCCCCCCCCCCCCCCCCAGCCCCAGTCTTAAACATGTTCCTTTGCCTAAATGGATGCTTTAGATCTTTGTGTTTTTCTCCAGAGTTGTTGTATCTGCTGATTCAGAGCTTTGGTGCATTCCTTTTTCGATGGTAACTGTGCCCGAACCTCCCTAGTCCAATGTTGGATGACTCAAGGCTAAACACACCCTCAGGGGGGCACAGTTAAGAACCTGTGATGCAAAAGAAATCTGCAGCCATGATTGAAGTGTTTATTTTTCTCGCCATATTTGAAATTCATTGTAGAACAGACTTACCCACCCCCCAACCTGGCAACCCAGTCGGCACCACCCCACCCAGCGAAGTTCCTACTGAGGCCATTGTTTTACCGTTTCTTAGACGATTGTTCAGTCTGTTATTGTTTACCCCCCTCATCTCTCTGCAGGACTTTGCTGGTGCACTTGGAGAATGGTTATTTTGGCCGCGGCTTTGAGCAGTTCTGCCCTCAGCTGCATTACTACACCACCTACGTGGATAACATCCAAAATGCCCGGAAGGTTCTAGTGGTAAGTTAACCCAAAACGGGGGGAAAAAACCTGGAGATCTGTAGTGACGCTTGTGTAAAGTACTGATGCATGTCCTGCAGACAAATGACGCAACATCTCAGCCACTGTGACTGCGTCAAACGACACACCCACTGTTCAAATCAGTCAAAAAATGTCTTTTATTTCTCAGATAAGCTTAAAAATCACTACCCTGCGCCTTCATGTTGGCTTCCCCAGTCATGTCTTTAATACAAGCCCATCCTGCACAAGCCTTAATTTAGCATTCCTGTCGTTTTCACAAACCTGTCGCCTCAGTGATTGGTACTTGTCACCCACGTCTCAGCCAATGCCCAGTGGTCCCATTAAGTACAGCCCTCTTGATCTCATTAGGACAGTCTTCAGTTGTGCCGCCTACATAATTTGGCCCTGAGAATCAAACAGGGAGCTTGCAGCTAATTAGCACCTTAGCTCACGAGGCACCTGTACCTTGCCACCCGCATGGATGGCTGACTTAGCCACTGAGTCATTATGCTGAATCTACCAGTGATATTGATGAAGTGGGGGTTTGGTGTGTGTGTGTGTGTGTATGAGAGTGTGTGTGTGTGTGTGTGTGTAATTAAATCCCGAGTAATAGACATACGTTGTGAAATACATCAATTGCTTTAGGTAGGGATGCAGGCAGATGGAAAGACCTGAGCACCGCTAGTTAGACAGGGAGAGAGGTTCAGGCCTCCTCCGCTCTCTCCAGAGTCGGTGTCATCCGGGGTGACAGCTCGCTAACATCTGCTCTTACCTCCCCACGCACGGAAGCCCCCCCCCCCCCCTTTCCCCTCGAGCTGCAAAGATATTATTGTCTTAATTAAGAGGAAGTATGTGTCTGCTGCAGATTGACTGATTCCATTGATTAGCGACTGAGCGCCAGTTAGCATTGATTCCTCCACTGAGGTCTACATGGCTGTAATTGCCAGAACACGGGGCTGCATGTTAGCCACGGCCACTTGAGTCAACGAGGGCCGGAGAACCTTCACCATCCACCAACCCCCCCACCCCCCCCCCCACCCCACCACCTTACCCTCCTCGTAAGTAAGCGGTGACACTGGCCTGTTTGTCACTGAATGACTTCCTCCAGTTACCCAGGGGAGTGTCATCTTCAGGATGTTTTGACATGTTTTCGCACAGTTTTGTCAATTTATGGGGGGGGGGGTGGTGGACCAAAATGCAACACACCTTCTTGGGCAGGCCGGTCAGTTCAGCTGATGTCATTTCCCCGTGACAGGCAGTGATAGGAGCCACAGTGAGTCCATGATGAGACATTATTACACACCGAGAAGATTTAGTGCCGTGTCGTCCACGATGGCTGTCAACCCCAACAGGCTCCCAATTCTAAACATATTCTCACATCCGTTTCTCATTACACCTCCTCTGCCACTTAATAGCAGATTCCTCTCACACTGTGCTCATCATTCCAGTGATTTAGAGGCTGTCTGCAGCGCTGTGTCCAAGTGCTCCTGCCAGAGGCGTAATGGCCGGCTAAACAGCTGCGCCCGGTGTGTGAATATCTCTGTCATGCATGCATGTACAGACTCACACACACACACACACACACACAGTCAAGCACACACTCACTCAGTCAGTCACTTTTCAGCACCTCAGCTAGCATTTTCACTCTTTTTTTTTGTGAGGGGGTCTCCCGCGCACACACACACCATTAAGACCAGGAGGCATCGATGTGTATGTGCTTGGGGGGGGATGTTGTCAAGGGTTGGTGTGACATGCTGGCAATCAGTTCCAGGGTCTGAAAGCTAATGTCATTAGTAGAGAGATGGAGAAAAACACCAGGTCACACACACACACACACACACACACACACACACACACACACCCTGCAACCTTAATCCTCCCTCCACATTTCTCAGTTCCATTGTTGTTGTTTTTTTCCTCTTGCCTCCTCAGTTGCATTTAAAGAAGAACAAGGCATTCCGGCGTTTCAAGAAGCTCCAGGAGGCCAGGCCAGAGTTACACAACTGCAAACTGGAAGACCTGCTCCCTCTGCCCATCCAGCGCATCCAGCAGTAAGCCTCTCTGTCTCCGGAGGAACACCCTGCATCCTCGTGTTTGTAATAAACATCAGCTCCTGGTGTGAATGACTGTAGTGTTCACCGCCACCATCACAGTTGACTACACACTATTACAGAACGATCTGGTGTTTTGGTGTGTGTGTGGTTGTTTTCTTGGCGTGTGGTTATGTAGTAGAGAACACTCGTTGTTGAGATGGGTCACTAAGATGCTTCATGCTTTGGTTCTTCTCTGTGTTTGGTTGTTTTTCCAGTGTCACTGTGACAGACGTAATTTATTACTGATGTAACTGATGTAAACATTCACGACTGTCCAAGAACTGTCAAAATCCTGTGGGTTTCACACCCTTTCTTGCTGTAATTTCACACGGTCGTGATCTCCACCGTTAATTAGTCTAACACAGGGAGAAATGGACCGTAACATGCGCACCAAAGCGCTGGATATTTTGACACCGCTTTTAGACGCTCGTCTGTGCGGATATTAATTAGGACGTCTTTGTGTCTCTCATTTTCTTCAGATACTTTTTTTTCCCCACTCGTAACGCAATCTCACGTCGATCAGTCGCTGTCGCTCTCCGGATCTCACGCTCCACTGACGATCTCTTAACTTGTCAAAGTGTTGGACCGGTGTAGAGTGTATTAATAGCCATCGTCATCTCTCGGCCTTGCTCTCATGTTGTACCACATTTATATTCAATTGCAACAAGGCAGGTGTGGATTGTGTGGTCTCTCCAGACCCCTCCTCCCTGATCCCCCCCCCCCCCCCCCTCCATCTCCATTGATCCTTCCTCTCAGTGAAACCCTGGCGGCTCCAGGGACGAGCCTAATTGTATGATGATCTTAAGTGGCGCTGCCCGAGCCTCCCGGATAATCAGGGCGGGCGGACGGCGCCTCACCTTGCTCCGGCTCCACGCCGGGGGGAATAGCAGGAAATTGTTGTCACTTATCGTCGTTCAAGGATGATGGATGGCGAGCGGGGGTCTGGAGTACTGGATACTTATGGCGGCTGCAGAGGAGGAGAAATAAAATCATTGGCTTTTATTAAGTGGCATTCAGTCGAGCTGGCTAGCAGAATCGCTCCTGTCCTTCTTCCCCCAAGTTCAGTGCCATGACAGCGTTGAGGTCGTCGAGTTGATTGTCGAAGGCAAATAGCACACCTCTCCTCCCTCTCCGCCTCGATAATAGAGATGTGGCTCTTGCCAAAAGAGGGACAGCCCACTGGAGGCCTTGGCTTTCAGCTGCTCTGAGTTGAGCACCATTTTGCGTTGCCTGGATGTTGTTAGTGCAGTTGGCTCATTGTGAGGCTTCTGGTTGAGGGGGCGATGCATCAGAGGTTGCGGGGGGGGTCATTGCCACAACTTCTTTACGGTAAAAAAGAGACATTATGGAGTGTTGCTTTTGTGCAGCATTTGTAAAAGCCGAGTGTGAAAAGGATTTGCTTTTTGTGTGACGATGTCAAGACCTGAAATGCCTTCATCAGCGCCAAGTACCATCGTCGTTGGTGCCGCTGACAGAATAATGCCTATGAAAGAGCGTCTTCTGAAAGAGAGTGTCTCCTCTCGGATTCACTGGTGAAATTGATTTGGTAATTGAAGCAATGTATTTAACTCTTTGTTAAGTCATTGTATTTGCTCTCGTCCTTATTCTATTTTTCGTCGTATTAGGTAGACATCTGGTCATTGTTTGTGCCTGTTTTGAAGTGTTATTCAGGGTACCCACGGTCAAGGGAGAATTTTCCAGAGATTTGAGGCTTTGAAAAGTCAAAAGCAACACCAGAGCTTCACCTCGGCCTGTCAGCACTGAAGGAGCTCTGGAACAGTCGATGCCAGATGTGTCCAGCTCCAATTCAATGCCCATTTTTACAATTTAAAATGTTTTTTTTTTCTCTCAAGGTGTTTGACCTCTGGATGTTATTCCAAATCCCTTCTGATCAGATCTGTACAGATACGGCAACAGAAGATTTCCTGTCATGCAACGTGTCTTAGTCCAGTAAAGAGAACTTTTACAACCAGTGGCAAATTCCTAACTTGGACTTAGAAGTGGATTTAACAGTGTCTAAGAACAACAGAAAGCAGCACCGAAAGTGCCTTCAAAAAAGTTACATTCTCGTTTGTCAAATAATCCTTTATACAAACCCCTGCCTCCCTGCCCCCCCCCCCCCACACACACACACACACACACACACACTCCTTCCTCTGCCTCTTCTAGAGGAAGATAAGGCACCATTACAGTTATTTCGTATTACATTTTTAATTGTGGAAGTTTTGTAGAACAAGTACAGTATCTCCTTCCCTCTGCCTCACAGTCAGTTCTATGGGTATGCATTCCTCCTTCTTTTGAAGCTATTAAAGTGAAGTAATTATGCACACAGGCCTCAGCCGTGTTCACTAACCCATGTCGGAGCCTGACAGCGCCTGTTGTCTCTTAATTAGGAATTTGAATACTTAATGCACGTATTTAAAGCAAAATAATTAGACAGATATTTCCTCCCTTCTCTTTTTTTTTTTTTCACTGACATGTCTGCAAATGCCCGAATGACCCAACTCCGTCTACCGGGAGAAAGAAGGAAGAGAGGCGGGGGGTGCGGGGGGCGGGGGGGGGGGTGCGGGCTGTGGTGGTTGTGGTGAAGGGCCACGCATATCATCTGCATATTAAAAAGGAATTAGCGGTCTGCGGCAGGCCACATTCCAGAACTAGGCCAGCTCGCATGCTTTCCCCCCGTGCTGCATTCTTCTTCATTAGAATATCTGAACTGTTATAAATATGGCTCCCGATTACGTTATTGTCTCGTTATCTTCTCTTTGCTTTGCCGCTAATGAGCGGGACAGGGCGGCTAAACGAGCGAGTTCCGTTTACATTATTTGGAATGCGCCGTCATAATGCTCATTAGAGGGCTCCCTTTTTGTTACGCCGTGCCTTTAATTAGATTTCCTGCACCCCTCCCTAATAAGGACGAGGGCAGCCGTCGCTGATAATGCCTGTAATGTATTTGTTATTACAAGACGAGACAAGAAGAAAAAGAAGTGGAATTATTTCTCTTTTTAAGCGTCTCTTAATTGAAGGAGGCTTAATTGGAGCTTGTTCGGATTCCCTTTCATTGCTAATGAGTTATAGGCTACAACGCCGTTGCCCCCCCACCACCCACCACCCACACACACACACAGACACACACACCCCCCTTCCAAAGACTTGCCAGTGTGTTAACTTTGGAGTTACATTAGCACTGGCAGCTCAGTTGTTGTTAACACACAACACATTCTCCCCTCCTCTCTCTCTTCTCTCTAGATCGGCTCTCTGGATCCGAATTTATTCTCGGCAAGTGCATCTAACACAGCTTAAATAAACTGCAGCGTATACACACACACACACACGTCGTGGACATACCACAGCACGGCGCTCAAGGTTAAAAGTCATCGTTCTGGTCTGTGTCCAGCAGCACCCACTCCCCCTCATCATCGCTCGCTCTTCCTGCACCACTAAAAAGCCAGACGTCATCGCAGCAGCCAGTCCACCATCCAGGGCTAATGGCCTCCCTGGCACCTGCGTGTCTCTCAAAACAAGCCCAGACTGCACAAAGAGCAGGCAGAGAGATGGGGAGAGGAGGGAGACAGACGCACAGGAAATCAATGTTGACTGTCAATGCACTTTCCAAGGTCACTTTGTCCCCTCCCAAGTGTGTGTGCGTGTTTGGGGGAAGGGTGTGTGGGGAGAAGGCAGTGGAGGGGGTAAAGTATTCTGAGAACCCCGGCATTCTCTGCATCTACTTTTTTATTCGATGAGGATTGGAGAGGGGAGGAGGGGACGGGGATGGCGAACGTCCCTGTGTTACCTTAATGCACCACAGATGGATTGGACCAGGCACACATGGTGCCCTTTCACATTGACTGTCATATAATTTTCCAAGGGGAAGCTCTTTATTTTTGCTGCGTAGCCGTTGGCCATCGATGTGATTCAGAGTCAAGCGGCTTCTGAAATGGAGGCATGGAGCAGTTTTGAGCCTTTTATACGACTACTTGTTACCTCACTTTGTCACAAGTCAGCTTTAGCAGATGTGATGGGATCTTCAGCCAAGATAGATCTTCAGCTTACATAATGAACAAGTTCAGTTCCAGGAGCTTCTGACGCCTGACGACTTCTGACGCCCAACATGAGATCTTTTGTTGATCCTGCGTTTGCTAGGCTTCATAAAGAAAAACACACTCCTCCCCCTGTCTCTGCTTGGAAGTACAACTCCTCTGCTTTCTCTGAAACTAAAAGAAAAACGAGTGATGAGAAAGTAAATTGGAACATCCTCATCTTCTGCTCTCTCCCTGTCTCTCCCTTTCTCTCTCGCTCCTTCTCTCTCTCTCTTCTCCAGGTTGGCCTTGTAGTCTCAGCCTTCCTTAAACGTCTTCAGAAGGGGAGTTTCAAGTCACTGAAACAGACAGTGCTTCACCCAGTCTCTCTCTCTCTCTCTCTCTCTCTCTCTCTCTCTCTCTCTCTCTCTCTCTCTCTCTCTCTCTCTCTCTCTCTCTCTCTCTCTCTCTCTCTCTCTCTCTCTCTCTCTCATACATACAAATCTCTCACCCACACAGTCACCTGCTTCCACATGTGAATGCACCAACCTGAACACAGTAACCCAGTCGCTAACACGCGTCGCCTGAAAGGCACACATGCCCAACACCCAACCACTCAGCGCCTGCTCATGTGAACACGCACCTCTCTGACTGTTGCGAGTGACGGCTCGCATGGTCTTGGCCGCCGGTGGTATTCCTGCTTCCGTACGGCTGCCAGACACCTGAGGCAGTGGCATTGTCTCCCTCCTGGCCCTCCACCAATTAGAGAGCCTCGTGAGTCGTGCCTCAGCTGAGCACCCTGGGAATCGAAGTACTTAAGCTCAACTTCTAACCCTCGGGGGAATTTCAAAAAGTCTAGCATGTGAAATGGAAATGGCTCACTGCAGGGCGAGGCTTTTTTAAGAGCGCAGGTAGCGCTGATGTGGAGCGCCGCTCCTGCAGATGTGCTGAGAGACCGTTTGAAACTGAACAAACAAACAGATGGTGTGCCAAAGCGTTTATTTCGATATTCTTCCGACTTTGTAAAAAGTTTGAAACATTAGTGGCAGTGTCAGACCTGGGAGTTTGACCCGGATGTCAAAATGTTTCGAGTTTATATCCTTCTCATCCCTGGAGAGCATTATGAAGATTTCATCCCACTCAGCTCAAGAGGGAGAGAAAGTGAGGTGATATTCGCAGTGATGAGGGCTTGTGATCAGGCCTGAGAAGACTGATCGAAATTGAACATTTTCCGAGTGCTTCATGATGAAGGGGAGCCCTTTGATGCCCCCAGAGTGCATCTGATTATAGTTAACCAAGCTCATCTTTTCTATCGGCCCCACTGAAAATAAATAACCCACCTTCTCCACCAAAATGTCCTCTTTTTTTTCCCCTCTTCTGGTTTCACCTCTTGATGAGGGATCATTCCATGTGTGATTAGAACCCTTGATCTGGCCTGCCATTTAAAACCACTCTCTTTGAATACAGCAATGATCCATATTTAATTTGGCCTAGAGGGCAATCTGTCTAAGAGGAACTGGAGTCAGGCTCTATTTCTCTCTGTCACCTCCCAGTTCGTTCTCAAGACAGAGAAATTGACAATGTCTGAACTTTCGGGCAGAATCTCCTTCCACCTCAAATTCACACCCGAAAATCTTTCTATTGTAGTTCTTAAAACAGTAAAAAAAAAAATAATAATAAACGTTGTGGTGCTTTTTGCTGCTGCATGCTTCCATTTGGGACAACCAGAGGTGTGTCTTTCTCCTGGAAGTGTTTCCTTTGGTGGCAGGCTCCCTGACAGGATAGGTCTTAGTTGTGTGGAGTGAGTTGACAGAGAGCAGCCCCAGATGAGCTTTGTGTCTCCACAGCTGTCTGAATGTATGAATAATGTTGCATAGCAATGACAAGGCCCGTCCAACTTGCTAAAACAGTCTTTGCCTTGTTTATTGTTCTGGTTCTGCCTTTCTGCGGGTTTATATATAGACACGCTCAGTGTGCACTGACCTTGTTTGTTCCCCCCCCCCCCCTCCGTCTTTTTCTCCAGGTACAAGCATTTCTTACGGGACTTGACAGAGAACACCAGTCCAGACAACCCAGAGTTTCAACAGCTTTCAAGTAAGTCTGTCTTCATCTTCCTTGATACGCTGACTCGCTGAACAACTGCTGCTGCCGCCGTACCTCTCAAGGAAATTATTAATGGATTAACCCACTAACGTTTCCGGAGCCTTTTATTCTCCTAAGTTCTGCTCGTCAAGCGCACACGTAGTACGTTCTTCGCTCGGGAAACATGCTGTCACCCTGTTTTGAAGTTCCACTTTTCCCCATTGCTGTTTTTGTCAGGACTGTCTTCAGGAACGTAACAACAAGTGTTGTGTTACTGAGTGCGGATGATCACAGGGTTACTCAACACTAGCCACCGAGCCTTTGTGCTCGTGTGCTGGTACCTGTCCCACGCTCTCCTTTGTACTTGCATGACAGGTAGACTCAGGCTTGGGAGGAACCTGAGGAGATGTGTGGTTTTGGATGAGGGCCACAGGGGTATAAAGGCCGCTTCTCTTTAGGAAGGGAGCTTAAGCACACGCACACATCGCCAAGCATTGTCAGTGCGAAAGATAACGCTCGTTGACTTCATTTGAGCAACAAAGAACACCGTTTCTCATTCTCTCATTGGCCGTTTGTTGGAATTGTCACCGTGCCAGTTGGCGTGGGGAGGATGAAAGCACGGCAACGCTCAACGCATGTCAACGTTTTTTTTATGCGGATTTTGACGTAATTAACTGGGACCAGATCTGAAGATATTAAACGCGAAACGATATTAATAAATAAAACCTTCCAACATCAACAGAAGCCACGATAATGACTAATTTCAATCGTCAAATAAACAGCAAATCCGTCGTTAAGCTCAAATGTACACAAGGAATTATTTATGTGTATCAATTAAAATCTCATTGGTTGCGTGCTGCTTTTGCTTACAAATTAAAACAGCGCCTGACTCTAAGATGAAGGTACATATCCAAATGTGAGCCTCCATCGCCTCTTCCGCCTCATTAGTGTGTCTTTTTTAAACTCCTCAGCTTTTTTTGAAGGAGGGAGGGGGGTGGGGGGGGGTGGAAGAAGAGGGAGAGAAAGCAAAAAATAAATTACACACTAAAAAATAACTTTCCGTACTTAGCCCTGTTGTATTGTAAAGGGAATTATTTAATAGAAACCCCAGACAAATCGCATTGTATCTGATTAAGCAAACTTGCAGTGAGAACCACAAGAGGCTTTGTTGTTGTTTGCTACCGTCTGTTGTCGAGTTCCTCTGTGTTTTTGTTTGTCTTCTTTTCTTTGTCTTGTTTGTTCTCTCACTTTCCTTCCTCAGTACGGCTGCTGTGTTTCGTGTGGAGCCGCGTGGTTATAATGGTCGTAATTATTGCAGTTACTTCAAGGGCTTTCATCAGCCAAGCTGTGTTCTGATGCAGGGCCGCAAACTATATGGCGATCGGCACACAGCTCCCTCTGATTCACTTCAGGAAGTTGTCGCTGCCCAACTCCTGTTGCTAAATCATACATAAACATACTTGATGGATGAGTTTAAGACTTTAAAGTGAAGGAAAACTCCTTCGGAATGATTAAATCGCAGCTGTATTATTAATGCAACGACCATCGCAGTGTTGGGTTGTGCTGCAATTAAGCGGTTGTTGTTTTTATAGATGGAGGCAATGAGAATTCTTAAGAATGCTTAAAAGCCATCACCACACAGCTGCTTTGTTTGGTTTACATTGTAGCTGTTGCGAAGATAAGCGAGCCAATTAGGCTGTGATTATTTTATCGTAGAGGAATCGCCCCCAGCATCATGTTCATAGACTGAACCGCGACGAAAAAACAGAGCAAAAAAGCTGAGCTCGAAATGAGAATCCATCTGTTTGTTGTTATTTTGGATGTGTTAACGATGTAAACGTCTACTGCAATTATTACTCGCACAGCATAATTGGAAGACTCTTTTCTGGAATTATTGATTCGCATGTTTTTCGTGTCGGGCAAAGTCTCTGAGAGTTAGTAGCAGAGGCTGGAAATCAACAAGACCTACTGTTTCGTAGCAGAGTAATACAGGAAGGCCATTACCAGACTACAAACGTCACTTTTACTTCAAATCTGATCTGCCAAGAAATCAGCTGGGGTATTTAATATCCTCTTAACTCCATACCTCAACAGAAGTTTTTACATCGTTGCTAGCAAGCTATAAAAATGTTTGAGTCGTCAATTGCATTCCTAAGACCAACAATAAGACTAAACGACCAGAGTCTATTGCTTGAAGGACAACATTTCAAAGAGAAGGGTTCATTTAACCAGGTGAGCTCTGTGTATTACAGGGACGGGGGATGTCAATGTTTGTCTGCAATTAGCCACTGAGAAAGCATGGATGCGCATGGGGCCCTAGCATTGAGAGTTACCAAGGCCCCTGTGGCTCACACTAGAAGCCCCCTAATTAACGTGGCTGTCCACAAGGCAGTGCCTCGCTCACACACACATACATATGTGACACACACACGTGAGACACACACCCCAGTCCTCCAGGCCAATCAGGAGTGTTTTGATGTTTTAATTCACACACCGGGGGTCAGGTCTCAGAGGGGGGCTGATGATGATGCAATCAAACGCAGAGGAGGATTGTGGGAAAACACAGACTAAACCTGGGATGCAGAAAACCTCTGCATGGGCCGTTGCATCACATCCTGCCTTCACATCCTGTTGTTCTGTAAGCAGTGCTAGCGACAAGCTGACTGACTTCCTGTTCTCCTCAACACGTCAAGCTCTTTTTGCTAGATGGATGAGTGGATGTCTCAAACAGATGAAAAGACCATGGCTACTTGTAGGTTGTCAAGATGTGTGTGTGTTGTGTGTGTGTGTGTGTGTGTGTGTGTACTGAGTATGAATCCCAGAGGAAGTGTCCCTATCCACTTCCTGCCCTTGAACCAGTGTGTGTAGAGTTGAGTGAAGTGAGGGATGGTAGACCGCTGCTGGATCATGTATTCAGGCAGTTCAGTCCCTCAGCTCTCTACTGTGTCCACACACACGTTCACACACAAACACTCCCAACACATCTCGGTCTCTCACACACACACACACTGTCTTGCTCTCTCACTCAAACACACACATCCGCTGCAGGGGCAGTGAAGGCGGTCTCGGAGGTGTCCCAGCGTATCCAGGACAACGCCCGCAGCCATGAGAATCACCTGCAGCTGAGGCGTGTGCAGAAACTGCTGAAGGGCCCAAAGAACAGGGTGCAGGCTCCAGGTTAGTGTGTCTGATCAGCTATTCCTTTTATCTGTTCTGAGGAATACCTCTCTCTCTCTCTCTCTCTCTCTCTCTCTCTCTCTCTCTCCATCTCTCTCTCTCTCTCTCCGTCTCTCCCTCTCTCTCTCTGTATCTCTCAATCTCTCTCTCTCTGTCTCTCTCTCTCTCTATCCCTTCCACTCTCCCTCCCCTCGCTCGGCCTCGTCTACTGGGACACTTAGGAAGGTGGAACGAGGGAGGTCTGGAAAACTTTGAAATGGGTGGAAGTCTGTGTGGAGAGAAGTTTGTTTCGGGGATGCTTTTCCAGTCTGAATGGTTTAGGGGGTAGGATGAATAAACCAGGTTTCCAACCCCGTCAAAAACAGACCCCCACCGTGTCACAAGGACAAGCCTCTCCCTTAATTGAAGAGGAGGAGGCCCCCTCCCCCACCCCTCCCCCACTGCTTCCCTCACTTTCATATTCCTGCTTCCTTTTCCCTCTGTCTCTCCATCCTTCTGTCCCTCCCTACTTGTGGAGCTGTGGCCCTTTCTTCCTGCCTCTTCCTCTCGCGCTCTCTTTTGGTCTCTCCTCCGCTCTGTCTCATTGGTCCCTGGAGAGATACCCACGTGTGGAACAACAGTGAGACGGGCTTCCTCGTGCTGGCCTCACCCTGCCAATTTCCCCCAGGTCCAATTAGAGCCCAGCCTCATCTTGCCGGGCCGGCAGATGAAAAGGGAAATGGGTGCTTGTGTGTGTCTCTCTCTCTCTGTGTGTGTGTGTGTGTGTACACAAGCATGCAGGCCTTGATGCCACGCACACGTTTGTGTGTGTGTGTGTGTGTAAACTCTTTCAAAGGTGGTTGGGAGGATGGTGATGACGCCGGGCTGAGAGCAGGGATCATCTCAGGCCGGTTAACGTGGACGTGGGCAGATTCAGAAGCCTAGCCAAGCCGGAGCTCCTGAGCCTGAGCCCTCTTCCACCCCTCCACTTCCCCTCCACCACCCCTCCACTGCCCCTCCACCTCCCCTCCACCTTTCCTCCTCTTCCCCTCCACCGCCCCTCCACCACCCTCCCCTCCACCTCCCCTCCTCTTTCCCTCCAGCGCCAGGCTTCTTTTCACCCAATAAGGAATAAGGTGCCCATCTCATCTGAAGAGCTTCGAGAGAGACCCCCCCCCCCCCTCGAAGCGTTCTAATGTGGGTAAAAAGAAAAGGCCTCCTCCCGCCCTCCCCTTGTCCTCCTTTTTCTTTTTAAGATGAGAAGCGCCAGGGCCCCTCAACCATATTAAGTAGCTCTGTAGGAGATAAGGGGGCCGATTTTGAGACGCAAAGCCTGGATCAATGGGACATCGATACAGCAGACAGTCTGGCTGTTTCCTCGGAGGCCGCTGGTGTGGGCTGGAACACCAGCCTCCTCTCGTCCAAGAGGAGACTCTGAGCGAGGGAGAGGAGAGAGGGGGGAGGAGGGGAAGGCTTGTCTAGAAAAAGGGGACGAGTAAAGGGAGAGGAGACAGTGAGATGAGGGAGAGAGAGAGAGAGAGAGATAGGGGACAGATAAGAGATGTAGTGGAGATTGAGATGGATTGAGAGTGAACGCTGATGAAGTGCTCTCCTGCCTCCTCCACACAGGCCAACACTGCCCCCTCAGACCCATCATGCCAGGACTGTTTACTCTCCATGGAACACTCTGGAATTTAGATTCAAAGCACCCCATCTATAGCCATATTCAGCTTCATAATGGATGATAGATGAAAGGTCTTTGGACCAAAAAAATTCCCTTCCCAAACAAACAGCGTTGACGTCTGTCATCCCCCCCCCCCTCCCCCTCCTTGCCCTTTCCCCTTTCATGTCACTGATCTGGACGGTGGGGGGGGGGGAGGGCTTTGTAGTCCAACCTTTGGCACCTGTCCCAACCCTGCCTGGCTTCAGCACCCCCCTCCCCCCGCCCCCCCCAGGGACACGAAAGTCTTTGTAGCAGAGCAAAGGTGCTCTTTGACAGGGAACGTTAAAAGCGGTCAGACAGTGAGATTGTGCCAATGTCACTTCTCTGCTTTTGAACCAGGAGCTGCTCAAAGTGGCCTCTCTGGCTGTTGTGGGGGTGGGCGGGGGGGGGGGGGGGGGGGGGGGGTGCTGTTTACTCCTCTGTGCCATCGCTGGTGTGGATAAAGCAGACCCAACGTGACAGTTACACCCAAATTACGCATGCGCATTATGATGACCACTTAAGCAGGCTCGCAAACCAAAGAACACCCAGCCTATCGGCTGTCTCTTTGTCCAGACCGAGAGGTTGACTATCCCTTAGCAGTCTCCAACCTCCAGCTTCGTACATACCCACCTTTCATACGTAGCCACCCAGCAGAACTGCTCTCGTCTGCTGAGAGGAAAGGAGGTTGTCGTGCCTGAATCTCAGCTCTGCACCTGAGAGTCCCGCTGTGTCCCCTTCCTCCAGGGTTCGCTTCTATATTTAGCATTTACATTTTGTTTCATTTAGTGCTTGCTTTCATCCAAAGTGACGTACAGGGCATGCGGGAGTTACATTTATGGCTGTTTATGAAGGAGTGGAACCTGGTGGGGGGGGTAGTTAAACACACAACTCAGTATGCTTTGCAGGATGGAGTTTGTGCTGTGAAAGATTCAAATTCCCACAAGTCCCGATGGAGAGATGGTACACCTAACGACAGTGAACCGTCCACCAGCCCTCCTTCATCCAGGAGTGTTCTTACCCTAAATTGGCCAGACCGCAGGGGCGAGGGAAATTAAAGAACAGCACTGCGCCTGAAATGAATCTCATCCATTTAAATGTCAACTGCTCCGTTAAGAGGCCATCTCATGCCTGTCACTCACCCCCGAGATGGGATTTGACTTTGTACCAATCCTCTTCTTGCCCCCCCTCCGTTTATCCACAGTTAATTTCTGCTTCTCTTTGTCTCTCTCCCTCTTTCTTTGTCTCTCTCTCTCATTACCGCTCCCTCACCATTACCTTTTTTCCCAGTCCCTTCTTCAGGTTGGCCTTTTTGTCTGTCGAGTCTCTCCGGTCATCTATTAACTTATTTTGATGATTATGAGGCTTGAAATATGGAAGCTTCCTGATCCTCTCTCTCTATCTGTCTGTTTCTCTATCTCTCTCTCTCTCCTTCCCTCCCCCTCTCCTCCTCTCCCTCCGGCAGGGAGATGGTACATCCGAGAGGGCTGGCTTAAGACGGTGTCCCCCAAAGGGGCGGAGGCCAAGCCCAAGATGTTCTTCCTGTTCTCGGACGTGCTCCTCCAGGCCAAGCCCTGCAACAAGCTCCACCTCACCCACGGGGACAAGTTCTCCTGCCAGCGAGCCTACCCTCTGGCAGAGTGCACTGTGGACAAGGTGTTTGGCCACACCAAGAGCCAGGGAGGCCTGCTCAGCGTGAGTAACCCCCCCATCTCTCTGATTGGCAGAGTTGGGTCTCTTAAGCTTGAGAAGAGGACAGCAAGGGATACCTGGGTAATGTAGTCCGACATGGCTCTGTGAAGTCAGATCATATGAAACCCAATGCAGTGCTTTTCCCCGTCGGGTCCCCAAATGGTTGTGGTTTCTGTACAGGATTGCGGTCGGATATGCTGGGTTTGTTTTATCAGCTGGGTCACAGGACCACAAATTCAGCGAGGGAATGAGACTAGACCACAGAAACTCATCTCAGTGACGGTTAAGAGTAGTCTGTGGGTAGCAGGTGGGCTAGCATCTGTTCTGGGATTTGCCTGAGTAAATCTACGGTCAAAATAGACAGCCATAGCCAAAGAAGCACGGAATTTCAATCAAATTTTTTGACGTTGACATTGACTTGATTTATCTCGCTTCGTACACAGCGTGGCAAACTTCCAGAACATGAACCGCAATGACTCCACCAATGAGGTTGCTGCAAAATGAACATGTCATATATATTTATTTATATTTTTCTCCAGCTTGTCAGAGGAGACCCCTTTTTCCCCTCCCTCCCTCCCTCCCTTTCTCTAATTAGCAAGAAGACGAAAGGAAGAAGAAAAAAGAGAGAAAAAAAAAAACAGGCTCATAGAAGCATCCAGAACTTCAACTTTTAATGCGTCTCTTCGCTGCTTGATCCCTCTCCCTGGTCCGGGTACAGCTGCTGTGTGACAAATTGTGTCTAAATGATGTAGCTGCTTGTCATGAAACATTCAAAGCGAACGCGTCGCGCGTCATTGAGCCCAGTAACCGAAGCGTTTACTGCCGCGAGTGTTCAGCTACTTTATCAATATTCATTTGGACTGATGGTGCCTCTCAAAGAGCCGCCTTCATGTTCCCAGAGAAGCATGTTCTCTGTGATGGCAGCTCATCGCCGGCCGCCCCACCAGCCGCACTCTGATGACTTGGCCGCTCGTTCAAAGTCTTATTAAGGCCTTTTCATGTGAGGTTATCACAGGCTGTGGCGTCTGCTTTTATGGTACGACGCACTTTCATGCCCCGCCTTCCTGTCCTGCCGTGCGCACGTTTGACGGGAGGGCATGTGCACATCACAGCAGCGGTCTATTGACAGGACTCATTGATGTATTGGTTTGGCCCACAGCCTTTCATCAGTTCACAGCTCTGAGGTGTGTGTGGATTATTGTTGTTATTATTATTATCCCTCAACACCGCCTTCATGTGACTAATGAGGCGACAGGCGCTGTGTGTGTGTGTGTGTGTGTGTGTTCGTGCGTGCGTGATTGTAATTGTGTGTGTGTATATGTAGGAGGTGGTGTTCCTGTGTGTGTGTAAGTGTGTGTTTATACAGGTGTGTGTGTGTTCATCTCTGTGTGAGTATCGGTATGCGTTTTTTAGTGTGTGTGTATATTCATGTTTGTCTATATAGCTGTGTGTGTGTGTGTGTGAGGGAACGGCGGGCCTCACCCCGCTGAGGGACAGCGTGAGGATGTCTTGGTGTGCTGGATCAGATTAGACCAGAGATCCATCTCTTCCTCCCCCTCCAGTAAATACATCTTCCTCAAGCCTGTTGCTGGTCCCCACCGGGCCGCCCTGCCTTATCTAATGGCAGCCCTGGCATTTCATTAGCCCCTTATCCCAGCCGCTCCCAAATGCAAACTCAATAGCATTACTCGTAATGCCTCATAAGGACACATTATTGATCCCGGTCCTTCACAACCAGGAGGAGAGGAAAGAGAGCTGTCTCCACCTCTGGGCCCTCCTCATCCCCACCATGAAGAATTAAAGCCAAATTAAATTTGACAGAAGTAAATGCCATGGCAATCTATATGCAAAGGTTTTTTTTTTTTTTTTTTTTTAAGAGGGGGAGGTGGGGAGAAAAGCTTTTATGAAAATATCCTGGTGTTTTCTCACGCCTGTTTGGACGGAGGAAACACTCCTCGTTTTTGGAGCGTCCCCTCTTTCGCCTCTCATTGTCTACCTCCCTCTCTCCTTTCTCTCCTCCTCTCCTCCCCTCCTCTCCCTCCCTCTCTCCCCCCTGCTCTCCCTCTGCCTCCCTGTCTGCATGCCTGCGCTCCTCTCCTCTAATATCCTCTCACTCCTTAGAATATTATTCTGCATCCGTGACAGATTCCCTTTGATGTATAAATAATCAAGCTAAATTATGTGCGGCGCTGAGTGTTCCTGCTCTACCATCCTTATTATACAAAGTCATTTCTACCTAAGAGGGTCAGATTTCCTGACAAATCCCTAATTACCGCGACGCCATAGAAGTGGGATCTATTTGTGCATAAATCAAACCACCCCATTCCCCCACCCCCAGTGGCCTGCCCACTAATATCACGCGCCTCTCTATTCACTGCCTACCCCCCCTCCCACCACCACCACTCTCCCCAACCCCACCCAACTAAACTCTCGTTCACTGAACTCTGTAATTAGATAATACTTTAGATGACGGTACATTTGAATTCTTAATCCATTTAACGCAACGCACAAGAGAATCCCCCCCCCCTCAAACCCACACCACTGCTTACCTCTTTACAAACCAAGTCTAAGGAGTGCACAACTTTACAGATCACAACAACAACAACCAAAAAAATAAATCTCACCAAACAAAGATGAAATTATCGATATGCCATCACTCGACACCCAGACCGCCTTCCTGTCAGGCTGTGGCCGCAGTTAAATGTGAAAGGTCATTTAATATGTTGAGGGCCTAATTCTGATCCTCTCTAATGGGTTTCCTGTGGTAATTATACCGGTCTAAAAGCCCTGTCTTGTTTGGGCTTGGACGACTCTCATTGGTTTGTTTGATATGGCCAGTCTCCGGGTAAAGTCTCCCTAATGTGGATGAGAGCCGGTAATTGCTGTTGACTCAAAGGATGAAGTCTCAGAAATGAACTCTACTGCAGAGGGGGGATGGAAAAAGAATGGGGGGGGGGGGGAGACTGTCAAACTCCAAACCCTGGAACACAAAAACAGCTTCCCTCTAAATGTAGTCTTTGAACAAGAAGATTTTGCCATTTTTCTTGTCTTCCTCTTCTCAACCCTAGCCTGTTATTCAACTTCTATTGCATTGTGGCCTTTGGAGTTCACCTGCTTCCCTGCTGTGCATTCTGTCGACCCTCTGAGAAAGTCCAGCCTTCAGGCTTGAGTGGAGTAAAAAAAAAACTACAGCAGCTAACAGCACCTTGATGCGCTAACACAGGAAGCTACTAACTGGGTTTGGCCTGACCTCTAGTGTCCTGATGGTGCCTCTGCAGTCATCTCACTGGCCTCTACAGTGGGCCTCTACAGTGGGCAGCAAGAATGAATATCGACTTTCAGTGGAACAGAATGGACATGCCTATTATATACAGACCGCATGGTTTGTAGAATGCAATGCACATTGCTTGTAAAACAAAACAACCATTCCCCGTATTCTGAGATATCTGAAGCAACTGTTTATTTATTTTACCCTCGGCTGGTTAATCCTGTCCGTCTCACAGACGTTACTTTTAAGTACAGCTACATCTGCATTTAGCTGGAGTTCACTCTGGTGAAGTCACACAACTCCATAGAGGAGGGTTGAGGAAGGAGAGAAGGACAAGCGACACAGTCTGCTAATGACGACGTTCTTTGATACCCGATCGTTGCACCTCAATGGCAGGATAGGTATGGGGGGGGGGGGGACTGTATACCTACCCTCCTCCAGTCTCCTCAAGACCCCCCTGCCCCCCCCCCCTTCCCGCCTCTCCCTATACCCTGTACCCACCTCCTGTACCTTCCTATGTACCTCCTCTCCTCCTCTTCCTCATCTCTCTCTCTGCATGTCCTCCTCTTCCAGCTGACCTTCCCCAAGGCCCAGGTGCTGCTGATGTCCTGCAACCAGGAAGATGTTAACGACTGGTACCGCAGCCTGTCCTCCGCTGTGGGGTACGTCCACACACACACACAAACACACACACACACACATACAGAGATGTGTATTTTGGAAGAGATTGGACCTTTGTTTGATATGACGATGAGACACTCGTGTCTTAAAAACACTGGATACGCATGCATGACCACACGCACACATACTTAGCCCAGCCTGCCTTCTGCTGTAGACAAGCTGTCTGCCATTTTCATTGACTCCTCCTCCTCCCCCAGCCTAGCTCTTCCCAGTAGCATCATCAGTGGCTCAGGTCAGCCTCCCTGAAGGGGGGTGCGGAGGTCAGGCACCAAGGCCAACCAGGCTCCCTGTCCTCCCAGGCCCAGGTCCAAACCTCCTGGCCACACTAATGACTTTAGCACCCCTGTCATGCAGGCCAGGCAGGGGGTCTGCTCTTCAGCTGGGCCCCCTCCTGGTCTCCAGCCCTGAGGGAGGGTCATTAGCCGGGGTGGAGGTGTGAAAAATGGACAGGGGTCATCAGGGCTCGTCGGGGATGAGGGCAGGCACAGTCGGACGTGGTGTGGGCACATGTGCATACGTGTGGTGGGTTTTTGTGTCTGGATTCCATATTCTCCACAGTCCTGAGGTTTTCTGACTTTTAAAGTATTGATTTGGATCGATTCTGCAGTGTCTCGACCACCAGTGTTTCTAAAGCCAAGTTGGTAATGCAACCATTTTCATTTTTCTCTGCAAAGACCATATCCTATTTCTGCTCGATATCATTATATTTCTGTCAGGTCAAGAATTAAAGATGTGTGTCTGTTTATCAGCACTAATCTTGACCATGAAAAAACCTTACAGATTTTTTATAAAAGTACAGCCTAAGAAAGCACGTTGGAAGACACTTTCTACCTCAATCATTTACTCTCTTAAACACACACACGCTCTCTCACTCACACACACAGACACAGAGTTTCAAGCCAGGGGATTCAGTCAGTGCACAGATCGATGCAAGGTGAAAAAGTGTTCTTCCTCATCCTCCAACCCGGAGCAGAGTGGAGCCTTCTGGGAAAGCGCAGGCAGATTGGCCGTGGTGTACACAGAGAAACAGACAGTCTGGAAGAATCACACAGGCAGACAGGCAGACAGAGAGCAGCATCATTAGAAACACAGTGTGGGAGAGAGCCTAGACTGCCAGACACCCATGTAGACATGCACATATACAGAGAGACAGTCAGACTCAGTAGCATCACCGTCTGTCCACGGTGCCTCTGCAGTATCAAATCAATGGCCGGGGTCAATAGTCATAAGAGAGAGGGAATAAGAGAATGTAAGTCAATTCGGAGCGCTTGTCTGGGAGAGGAAGTGGCCCGCTCTGTTATTTTGAGGCTCCTTTTGTGTCCTTTGATGAGTTATGAAGAGTGAGGGGAGTTAAGAGTATTACCAAAAACTTTTAGTCTTGTTTTTAACATACGGCAATAGAGGAGCTTTGCTTAAGCCTGACTGCATTTGAGCCTTACATTTTTTTCCCATCTGACTGCTTTATGAATAATGTGAATATGAAGTGATGTTATGTTGTCAACATTGTGTTGGTTAGCAGTGTTGGTGATTTCCAGTGATGTTGTTAAACTGTGTCTGTGTGTGTGTGTGTGTGTGTGCATGCATGCATGCATGTGTGTGTGCGTGTGTGTGTGTGTGTGTGTGTGTGTGGATGCGTGTGTGTGTGTGTGTGAGAGCAGGCAGCTGAAGTCCAGGAACACGGTGGTCCATAAGAGAGACGAGCTGACGAGGAGGCCTCTCCGCCCGGCCCCAAACCCCCCCACCCCTGCTGTCACTCCTGGACGGAAGCGAAACATGGTCAGACACCTGCATACGCTCTCTCTCTCTCTCACTCTCTCTATCTCTCTCACTCTCTATCTCTCTCTTTCTCTCTCACTCTCTGTGTGTCTCTCTCTCTTTCTCTCTCACTCTCTGTGTCTCTCTCCCTCACTTACTCTGGCTGGCCTCTCTCTCACCTCCAATCTCATCCTCCAAGCGCTCAGTCTGACATGTACTCTGTCCGTCTCCAAACCCCCAGACCAGCGGAGAGGTGGGTGAGCGTGCCCTGACCCCAGTCTGGCCCCAGCCTGCCCCCGCAGAGCCAGAGGGCAGCGCCACCAAGAGGCTGAGGCTAGCTGATGCACCGGAGGAGAGGTACGGGACCAAACCTTTAGAGCTCCTTAGAGCAGTGGGGTCCCCAACCCTGGTCCTCAGGGAACCCCCCCTGTCCTGCAGGTTTTAGATGTTTCCCTTCTTCCCACACACCTGATTCTAATGCATGTTCATTACCAGGATTCTTCAAAGCTAAATAGTGATCCATTCATTTGAATCAGATGTGTTGGAGCAGGGAAACATCTAAAACATGCAGGACAGTGGGGCCCTGAGGACCAGGGTCTGGGACCACTGCCTTAGAGAGTAACTCTAGATGGGAATGTTACATAAACAAGATAAGCATGGATATTATGTAGTAATGCCGGTGATTTAGGTGAATTGTGGGCCAGTGTTTACTTGATAAGATATATATTTGCCAGATCGGTTACTGATTTGAATAATGCTCAATATTGCATTGACTCTGTTAGAGGAGAGCAGCACTGAACTGAGGCTTTGTAACCACTGTGTTTGCCTTGGCTCAGGTCCAAACTGAGCTGTCACATGAAGTAGCTTCTGTTCTCAGAGTCTGTCCCCTCAAGGCACACTCACAAGGTGCTCCAGCAAATCACCAAACCAAGTCCTCAGTGAGTCAGAGGGCCAGGATTTGATACCTTTTTCTGGTGTGTCTTCACTCTCTCCTCAGAGTCCCAGAGCCAGCTGGCTCCAGCTGTGTGATCCTGTGAGGGTTGTCAGACCTGACGACCTGCTTCCACCTCCAGACACACGATCCCATCTGGGGATGGAGAATAGGTATCACTGGATATGACGGTGTGCGTATCTGGGTGTGAATGATCCACGCTGTCTGACTGGTCAGCTGGTTCAGTCCCAAAGCTCACCTGAGAGCTGACTCTCCAGCTAAAGCTCAAAGGATTTGGATTTGAAAACTTTTTAAATACTATTTGAACCAGAGGAGATGCATGTGACTATCAGGGTGCCGATAATTTACCTATATATTTATATATTCTCTCGTGCGCAGACCAAAAGACACACATGTATGTTGTCTCTCTTATGTAACCCTTTTTTGTAAATCAATCATTTTACATTAGGTTTGTAGTTTTTCTTTTTTATTGAGACCAAAGAGGCGTTGTCAGGGAGGTGTGTGTGTCAGGCTGCAGCACAGCAGCTTTGTGACTCCTCTGCTGTGGTGTGTGCTTGGCCTACGGGTCTAAACCAATCAAAGAATGACTCTCCAAAGTTTGATTCCTCAGTGAATTATGAATGATCTACTGGATGTTGCCAAAAACACTCCTCGGTGATGTCATAGACTCCTGTGACTTTAGGGTCAAGTTTTACACAATCTTAGACGGATGGTGTGCTTCACAGCATCCTGCCGTAGTCCCCATTGAAATGATTTGTTATTTACTTTGCTCTTTATTTCCATTATGTTTTTAGAGTATATGTGTGCTTGCCAAGTCTAACCGACCTAACGTTTTATACAGCGATATGTCTTTGGGATTTATGGGATGTGTAGTGCAATAATTGAATGAGTGTTTGCAAGCCAGCAGCACTCTGGTCAAGTGAATTACTACTACTTGGTCATTTTTAAAAGATATATTGTACTACTTTATGGAGGGGCTTTGTGCTTTCACTGATGAATGATTGCCTACTGATTCAAGATTCTGTTTTAGATCTAAGGTTTATTTATATAATATGAATCCTTTTTATTATCAACACAAGCAAATTAGTCTGAATATCAAAAGAAATCTGTTTTAAACATTGTTTATTCTTTTTTACAGCAAAACTGCTTTTAACCCATATTTTGGAGAGAAAAAAGCTGATTATTTTTTAACTCTCGTCTTGCTGCTATTTAAAACTGTTACAAAAAAGAACTACTCTTTATTGAAATGTATCAATAAAACTGTCAATCTTAATACGTTTAATTGAATGCCCTGCTGTTCACTAATCGCCCACTAGGAGGAGACTCTGACATGTTCAACCAGACAGGTGCAACATGACTTGAGTTTCACACTGAACATCCACTGTTAGACCACTAAGCTTCAATATAGGCTCCCTCCAACTGCACATTAATCAGTTTTATTACACTGTCAACACTAAAACATACGTCATCAATGACAGGTTAATTCCATAACCTGTGAAGGGGGAACAGTTGAGACCATTGGGTATTGATGAATTGGTAGGATTTCGTATTGCTAATGCTTGAATCTTGAGTAGAAAGGAGCATGATAAACTGTTGCGGTGTCTTTACCGATCCATCTCCCCCTCTCCTAGCCTGCCACTGAAAGGTGAGCTGATGTTGATGAAGACATTTTAAATATTCAATGGTTCTATATGCAGACCACTATTGAGAGAGACAGACTCTGTTCTATATTTAAAAAGCTAGATGATAAGTGGTCAACAGGCCGAAATGTTCATTTATTCCAACAATGTCCTAGTCTCTTTTTTTATCGTCTGTCTTGCTATGAGTCATTGCCCTTAATGATTTGTTACTCTCCTTCCTCTCTCTCTGTCAGTTCATAAATTTCATGTTATTTTCGATGTTTTGAGTTCACAGAGTGTACAGATGGTTCCTCTAACTGCCCTGTCACAAAACATTTGATTACCTGCTTATCTTTTCTGTCTGGATGCTTCATTGGTTTCAAAAGAACGTTCTGGAACATTCTCAGTGGCTTCCTGCTGGCTTTTAAGATGTTTCCTTTGTGTCAGAAACCTTGAAGGACCTGAGCCAATACAACATGCAAAGTCATATGTATGGTCTCCATCCGAGATCAAAGGGGTTCTTAATATGCATCTTTGATGAAGGGGATTGGTGACTCAACGTCGTCCTCAGGCTAAGCTGACCATGCTATGTAAGCAGAGGGCTTTTTTGGGGGTCAAGCCAAGACAGACTGCTTGTTATAGAGTTGTACACAAGCTGCAGTACCACTCAGCTACCCTGGGGGGCAGCACTTGCTTCTTCTCGTGTAGCGAAGAGTGATACCCTTTCCCTGTTTCACTCCCTCCCAAGTCCCCATAACATCCCCTCTATCTCTCTCTGCGTTTCTATCTCTTTGCAGTCCCTGTCCACCCTATCCCCATTTACCCACTTACCTCATGGTAATTTGTCCACAGCAGAGATGAGGCCATATCTGCCGAGAACATTGTTCATTTCTGTCTTAATTCCCTGCTCTTGTTCTCAGGCACATTTCCATGATTCACCTTTGACCTCTGCATAATGCAGAGCGGTGGAGAAACACGTCTACATGCCCAACAGGCTGCTCGCGCTCACCGTTTGTGATTCGCCAACAAATGACCTGTTTGTTGCCGGATGACCCAGAGCTTTCTGCTGAACCAGTCCGATGCAGGTTCACGCCAAATGGTTATGATCAGGGTAAAACCGTTTAGCGCATGCAAGCAAACCAACATTCAATAAAAAACAGCCCCTGCTATTTGGGAAGCCTAGTTTTCTCTCGTGAATCAGAAATAATGGCCAATAAAACAACAATGTGCAAGCTTGACATTTTGCAGTATTATAACGATCAGTGGCTTTGGTTTTGTAGAGTGAGGGGTGTCGTCTCCGCAGGACGCTGTCGAACACCTGCGGAGAGTCTTGGCTCTGCATGCGTGCACAACGGGGGGCGTAGTCCGCCCAGCGACAAGGGGGGCAGGGGGGCAGGGGATGGCGCGGGCTGAACTCAAGACGCTCCAGCTGCTATTGCATCATCATCATCAGAGGTCATCTCACGTCACCTGATCTCCATCCATCATGTTGAAACACTCCTGAACTGTCTTGTTTTGCCTCAACGCTCGCCCACATGTCCTGTGTGATTTAGGGTGTCGTCGCAACCTGCCCGATGCTAACCTGAGGGAGGGAAAGACTGGGTTAGAAATGGGTTGCATAACGGAGGCAGAGGCACATTTTCGTGCTCTACAGTAGGGGTGTCAAACTCTAGTCCTCGATGGCCACCGTCCTGAAGGTTTTAGGTGTTTCGCTTCTCCAGCACACCTGATTCTAATGAAAGGTCGTTATCAAGCTCTGTGGAGGTGTGTTGGAGCAGAGAAACATCTAAAACTGTCAGCACAGTGGCCCTCGAGTACTGGAGTTTGACTACTGTGCTCTACAGTAACGACCACCCCCTCCCCGTCTTGTCAGACCTATTTTCTGCTATCAATTTCAGCCTCTATCTTGGCCGGATGGGAGCGGATCACATCATTGTAGAGAGGCTGGGGTATTACAATAGTGTCATGGTGCCCGTGGTCACAAATGGAACACGCTCTCACCTCGAGAGAAGTAATTGGATAGTCAATACCTGCTGGAAACTCCAGCCTCTTTGTGCGTGTGTGCGTGTGCGCGCCTGTGAGAGAGTGTTAGAGGGACACTGACTACTCCACTGCACTAACCCCATGTTGGGATCCTATTTTAAGGAATTGCCGTCCAAAAGCATGCATTATGAACGGCACACCACAAGGTGCACATGGTTGTATTGTGTGTTCGAACAGCACTGTTGAAGCCGTGGGTCAGCATAAGTGGTTCTCATGCTGTTCTAGCTAGCTGAGTAATGGGGAGAAGCTCATTACCTTCTCTAACAGCCTGATATATTCCAAAAACAGCTCCCCCTCCCTGTGTTCAAGGCCTTACAAGTCAGTGTTATGAAAGCACCAGCCTGAATCATGTCCCCGTTTGGGCAACGGCTTGAAGTCTTGTTGACACAAGCAGTTAAAGAGGTTTTCTTTTTTATCATCTAGGGCACTTATTCATGCAGTCACAATCACATGGATTAACGCACTATCCTTAGAAAAACAGTGTCCCATTACATAACACTACCTAGTCATCATTCTGAATAATTGATATAGGTTGTGGTGGCAAAAGTGTGGGCAATCATTGTGTAATGATTAAATAAAAAGTTGTCCTGGCCAAGACGGATTACCCCCACTCTCTCAGCGTCCTCAGAAATGAAGAGATGAATGTCGTCACCAACAGGTCAGCAGTCTGTCTTTGAAAATTGATATTTATATCAACGTCATCGCAGTTTCTTCCAAGCGTGTGACCTTAAGAACCTTGTGTAAACGTTAAGAATCTAACACTCGAAGCATTGGTGAGACCTCTCGCTCTTTGGTATATGGTTTGGATGGTTGGCCTAGATTCACCCTGTTAGCCCTCCCTCTTCTCCTGGTCTGTGTTTATGTTGAGTCCTTTTTTAAACAGGCACTACACTATGGAGGAACGTTTTGAAAAACTGTTTTCGTAGAGACTCCTGTAAATTATTAAGGGGGAGGAGATGGATGGTTAGGAATGCACCAGAAACTCTGGGTTTATTCACCTCAGGTCAGATTTAAGGCCCAGACATCACCCTTCGAGTGTGTGCGTGCGTTAGTGCGTCCCTTGAAGCGTCTGTGTGCTGAGTCACAGGCTCCTACTTCCCCCTGGTTGTGAACTTTATACTGACATCACAGCGCTCAAGTCTTAGAGCACGTATGAAAAACTTTCTGCAGATGTTCTTCAAATGTTACGTCGAGCGATGCAATAAATACGGGGGTTATCTTTCTGTTGTGCTTGTGTTCACAGCTCTCCGTTCCAGCGCGGTCAGGATATGATTAAATCCTGGATAATAAGCAGAGAGTGTGATTTTATTCTCTCTTCTGGGACCAAACCGTTTACTAAGATAACAGTAGTGTAATTCAGTCCATTTCCAATCCAATCCATTTCTTTTTCTTCCCTTGCCTCTCTTATCCCCCAACTAGGATTCCCTTAAGGGTCTTCTAAGGTGGCCCTTGGCTCCAAAGTGCAGTCAACACACCTGGAGAATATCTCCACCTTTGAAAGTGACACGCCGTGTCCCCCTGAGGTATGGGAGGAAGGCGGTGTCCCCAGGGAGCCCTAACATGGTCTGGGGGGGGGGGTTCTGAATCATGTAGCTTTACACCAGCAGGACCACGTTCAGGTGTTATCTGCTAGCATTCCCTGCATGTGGAGCCAGGCTCAAAATATCAATGTTTGTCCAACACTCTCCCCGACATCCAGATACGTCTCTCTCTCTCTCTGAAGCCTGAAGCATCCCTTACATTTTAATTTCTGTAGGAAAGTTTGGCACTTAGATTTCTTGGACCCTATTCTTAGCCTTCTCTGTGTTCTCCACCTCCACTGCCGAGGTCTTGATTAGGAACCATTGGCCCCTACTTCCCCTTTTGTTCTGGGTTTATATCCCAGGCTTATTTTAATCTAGTAAATATGTATTCAGATGGGCGATAACCCTTCCAAGTTATTCCCAGCCTTCACATTTCGTTTGTGAGATCCAGTTGCGTAATCGGTACACCCCCCCACATCTCCCCTCCCCTTTTCCTCTTCTTTCTTTCTTTCTTTCTTTCTTTCTTCTTCTCCTAATTTCTCTCTTTTCTTTCTCTCTTTTTCTCCCTCTCTCTTTCTCCCCTTCCACCTTTTTCCATCATCATTGGGTGCTTGATCTACATTATTTACATCTATTGACTGTTTTCCAACATCCATTCCAACTGTTTTTTCCCTCCAGCCCCGAGTCCTCAGAAGAGTTTCCATTAATAGATTACAGTGGCATGGCCAGGGAGTCGTCATCATCACTCCCTGGGCTGACTAGCATCTGTGGGTCCTGGCTAACACATTCATCTTCTACAAATCAGGGCTGGAGCCAAAAAGAGACCCACATATCAGGCTGCATCGATGGACCACAGAACGCTGATGAATGGGCCTGGTTCACTGTAACGTCGAATACAAGATCCAATCTAATCTGCCCCCCCCCCCCCCCCCCCCCCAAAAAAAAAGGGGATAATTTCCTCTGGGAACTTGAACTTGAACCGTTCTGAGCACAAAGGGAAATGATCTGTTACGGTTTATTGCGAGTGATGTTTGTTTTGCTGTGTGGTGTCGTAACAGACTCATATGCGAAGGCTAGCATCTTGCTCGATATGTTTAGGGCTGCTGCAAACTGACGACCCCCCCTGGCGACCTGCCCGCCAAGCGACCTTTGAACTGCGCTCTTTGGTGACGCAGGTAGCCCCTGCTGAGCCACTGTCATCAATGGAAGATCAGACGGCGTCAAGCACAGTCAGGAGCTGCGCTGTACTTCAGTCTCCATATGTAGGTCGACAACCAGCCCAGCAGCACCGCTCTGTATGACATGGAGAGTCATTAGTGCTTATCTGCTACGAGTGTTATCTGCAGGCCTTGTGCAAAAACAATAACATACTTGGACGCTGGTATTCAAACATACAGATGACGTGAAATCCTTCCGGCTCAAACAAGGATGTGTAGCTATTGGCAACGGTGGGAAATACAGCGAAAATAATCTTGGTTTTTCGGAAAAGCTCCAAATATCGTTCGGTCCTCGAGTCTTTGTTTAGTAGCTCGTTGACAGCAGTGGTGTGAAGGAAGGCTTTATATATGGGAAGAATAGAACACTGGGTCTAATTCTTATTCAGACCGTATCTTGTTCAGGGTCTAGATTGATGACTCATGTGCCGGGGAAGGAGCTGCAATCGGCTCACATTGCTTCTGCAGGTGATCTACACTTAATTGGATGGAATGGATGTTGGCGAAGAAGGCATCAAAGCAAAGGTTATCCATCTGTCATGATGACCTGTAGGTTCTTGAGGCATTCATGTTTCATTCCATTGTTATAGGTGCCAACAGCATGACAAGATACATGGATTTTTCTGTTACTTGGTACTGTACATATAAACATTATGGAGATATATGTACAATACTTTTAGGAGCATTTGGATCAGTTAAATGCTCACTTGCTCAATGAGAGGACACGTCTAAACTTGTTCATCTTTCGTAGGTGTTTTTTTCAGAGGTTGTAATACTGACTGAATACTGACCAAATGCTCGAGCTTACAGATCGTAAGAAGTCCTTAAGTGGTGATTCCGCTTGTCAGACCGGCTCATGATGTATATCCAGAAGCACAGCCTAGCCTAAACACCCACACACGGCCAGCCAAAGAGCATCTGTCATGGTTAAAACTACACTATTAACCTAGATACAGCCTCAGGATGCTTCTCCTGGAAAGGGCAAAGTACAGGGCTGGATGGTTGGAAATGAGCGTCGTCATTTGCATCCTGGGTAATTTGTTGACCTCTCACCTCCAGGTTGTCGTGTTAGTAGTTGAATGTGAACCCTTGGTCCCCGTTTTTACGTCAAAGTCCTTCTTTACCCCTAAGTTCAAACGAGGAAAGCTGTTGTGGTTGCGAAAAGACATAGCAGAGATGAACAATGACAGCATCAACCTCTAAACCATGATGACATGCTGCAAAGGGCAGCCTAGGTTGGAGGTTTCTGTGAACTGTAAAATACTGTTATTGTCAGCCCAGCCCAGCTTAGTCTAGACCCAGTTAGACATTATGGATTAGACTGATTGTAGACCTCATCACTGAGGGGAGAAACTGTTGTCCCACCCTCAGCAAGAATATCTTGGAAGGATGAGTGTGAACGCTCGCCATTGCTTCATTCGAAAGCTGTTTTGACAGGTTTTTAAACAAGCTCTCTGTTGTCTGTATGTCGTGTTCGTATGAAACTTTGGAGTGCAGCTCTCTCTCTCTCTTTAGCAGCCTTTGATGAGCTTGGATGGAGAGAGCCTTCACCAAAATAGATACCTGACATTTCCCATAATGGATGAGACCATTTTCAAGTGGCGAGCACTCAACTGAGGGGGAGGGTTTGCCGTGAGAAAGAAAAAAAATAAAATAAAGAGTCTTACATGTTGACGTCATCAATGACACACAATATCATGTAGCCACAGCTGGGAATCGGTCTTGTAACCTTCCGATCACTAGCCCAACACCTTAACCGCTAAGCCACGTAACTCCTCAACACTTCACAGGCAGAGAAAACAAAGAACCCTGTATGATGTTTGCTCATCTTTGTTCTGATCATCTAACACTACCAAAACGCAGCAAGGCTGTTTCGCATGACAGCAACAGAGCACGTTATAAATAGGACATCCATAGTACTTACAAACAGACCAGGCTTGTTACACTGGGAGAAGGTCAACAATGTGCAAGTGGCCATTTAATAGAAGCTCAAGTTAATGTCAATGTAGTGGTTTGGTGCATCTAGAAAAGGTTGTATGCTAATGTGAGATATAAGTCTTTGGAGTTATATTCCTCAAATACGATGATTTATTGAATGCTGATGCATAAGTGAAATGTGGTATTTAATAAGGAAAACATGTATATATACTGTCTCAGACCTAACTTAACACAGCCTTCAGGTGTGTCACTATATAACCTCAGCAGAAATCCATCTGAAATGCACACTGTTTATAATCCATCATTTCTCAGAATGTAAATCATAAACAATGTTGACGGTCTGACATAAATATGTATGATTTTCCCTCTGGCCAGCATAGAAAGGACATCCACTTCCCTGGTTCTTCAGCAGCCAGAATGACAGTGCACTGGACAATGTTAGAGATAGGAGTCCCTCTGAGGGGGGAAACCAAACCACCATTTATGGGTCAGAACGCCAGCTGTCGCCAAGGGCTACGCTGCTCTAGCACATTCATGGGAAAATTGAAGGCAAGATCTGATTTTCCTATCAAAACAAAGATGAGCCTATTTCTCTCTCTTATTGTTATGGTTTCCTCTCTGCCAAAAATAGAACCCAGAGTTCTCCAGACCAATCAGATCTATTTAGGTGGCTCCCAGGTAGATGTGGGTGCCTTGGCAACGATGCGAGGTGTTTCAGGTTCATCCTCTCCTCCGCATTTCCAATCTATCTCCCTTTCTTTCTCTCAAATGCGAAACAATTACCACAGAGGTAGTCCTCTGGGGTCATTAGCTCAGTGATGGAGGTGTACATCTTCGGTTCTGGCCCTGCCAGAGCCCTTTCAGATCTGGGGTGCCCATGGAGATCAAAAGAAGACCGAGCTGTATCATTCATGTATCACCCACCTACTGTGATGGCGGTCTCTCTCTCTCCCTCCCGCTCCCTTTCTCTCCCTCTCTCCCTCTCTCTCTCTCTTTCTCTCTCTCTCTCTCTCTCCCTCCTGCTCTCTATATCTCTCTCTCTCCCTCCTTCTCTCTTCCTCTTTTCATATAAATTTTTACTCTTGCTTTCTCTTTGTCCCCACATATCATTTTATTTTTTGTTTCCTCGAGCCGTCCTTTCTCTCTCTGTCTGGTCTCTCGCCTCATTTGTCTCTCTCCCATCCTCATTGTTTGTAGCTTCTCTCCGAGCAGGATCATCAGCCAGCATTTACGCTCCCTTCCCTCATCCAGGGCTTTGCTGTCTGTGTGGATTAAGATGAGCGATGTCGTCCAAGGGATAAAGTCTTTTCTACCTTACCAGGCCATTTGTCTTCCTAACAATTTCACTTTGTGGGTGTGCTTTTCAACTGCAGGCCAAATCATTTGAAATGGACTAAATGCTGTTCAGACTGCCTGCCCCAACACCAGCCTGTAGCTGTGGGTTTCAAAGAATAGGTTGGTGATGCAAATGCAGTTTGACCCTCTTTGTCGTTCAAATGTTCCTATTGAATTCTGAGCACATTAGCAAACTCAGCCATACTACTATTGATGGTCATTAGCATCCACACCTCACCCCCCCCCCCAAGCTTCAGATATCACAGCATGTTTGTGACCTAGTCCTTTGACATTTAGACCTTCCCTCTAGCATTTTTTCATTCAACTCAGTCGCTCTCTCTCCATAATGGATTTGTGTTGCATCTAGTATAGATTTCCCTGAGATAAACAAATGCCTGATTAAATAACCAGTGATATGCCTGTGTACTTATCATTCTGCTAGCTTGGGTGACCAAGTGTCATGTTTAGAGAGTGCATGTGATTTGAATATTATTGATCTACGACTCTGACAGCCGTTAATTCATTGGAAACAACATAAATCCACACACTTTTAGTACATTAGTACTATATTAGTATTAGTATTAGTACATTAGTACTATATTAGTATTAGTATATTAGTACAATATGTTTTGTTTCTGCTAAGACTGCCCACATGCGTGTAGTCATATGTGTTGCGTAATATTCAATCATCTACACCTGCTGCAAAGAAACAAAACACATTCCAGTCGATTCTCCTTAAATCCAGTTCACGTGTCGGTGTTATAGGAATCAACCGTTCTGCAACTCCCTTATGTGTTATGACTACTCACTATGAGGGTTAATGTCTTGACCATGGAACGTGCTAAACATTTGGCTAGAGATTTAAGTGTCCTGGCTGTTGAAAGGTGGGAGAGGGATTAGCCATTTAGACACAGTCTTGCATGTTTGCAGAGAGCAAAATACTCTCTCAAACTAAAACAATGTTGACGTTTCAATTAAAAGTGGATCATGAGAGCTAAAGTGTTCCTGGTAAATGTGTATTCACAGCTGGGAGAAAAGTGTTCCTCTGAAGTTATGCAAGTGAATTTATGGCTTTAGAAATATGGAACACCCTCATGGCTAGAAACTGACTCTGGAACTGTAATTTATAGATATGTATTCATTTGGTTGATTTATCATCGTCTATGTTCCTTCCCAAACGGTCTTGATCTACAATTTTATGTGTGTGCTTCCTGTTGTTGTGGGGAAAAAATACATAAAGTCCTAAACCATTCTGAAGAACAACCTGGGATCCTGAACCCCCTTGATACCTGCTGTTGTGTTTACCTTGAAATCAAACCAAACCCCTTCATGTCCACGGCAGCTGATATTGTGCTGATCAGTAGCAAGAACACTGACTACCTTAGGAACCAACCCTACACCTCACCAAACTTTGGTCATAGATGATTGAATGCTCTTTGTGTTTTTAAAGGTGATTATGCTAGTATAAGGACGCATTCTGTAATGTACTGTATTCAGTGCTTTGTGGCAATGCATTCATGTGATATCTTATCGGGCTCTGTTAATAGAAATAAGCCTATTCAAGGGAAATGGAGAGGGTATCAGATGCTATATAATGACCTTTGATAACAATCACCTGGATTTCTAAGCCTTGTGTGCAATTTATGATGATGGCTGCTTCCTAACTATGGACAGTGTTTTGCTGATAGCTACTTAATGGTTTTATAGTTAGTTTACTGGCATAAGCAATCAAGTCTGTTCAATCTTTGAATATGTCAATGACACTAGGTTATTTTACACTGGGGTTTATAGGATTATTACCCAGAATAAAGATCTGTTGTTGTTTTGTTGCAGTGGCGGTAAAGGTCACCACTTTACAATTGAACTAACTCAAAGAGGATGAGAAAGCTTTCGAGATTAGAGTAAACAAGTACGGCACTCTTCATGAAAATATATTCGTCACCGGTGTATAAAAGCCCCCCTCTTGTCCGCATCCCGCACACCTCAGTAGCCTGCTCGTCACAGTGACGGCATGATCCAGCCGCTCCCTCCCTCTCCCTCCCTCTCCGTCCCTCAGCTCAGCAGCAGATAACCAGCTGCACCCCTGCTGCGGACTCAGAGGAGCTCCAGTGATGCTCAGCCAACAACCATTTTCTTTCAGCTAATGCACCGGTGCTGTTATGATGTTGAGTCTGTTTCCATGGAGGATATCAAAAGAAAGTGCTCATTATAATTCTGGAAAGTAAAAAGAAAACATAAAACTTGATGTGAACTACGCAATTATGAACGACATTAAACTCGCTGTTTTGGGAAGTGAAGGCGTGGGGAAATCAGGTAAGGCTTCTGATGTGCAAACTAACTTTGCATTATATATAATTAATATTTGATTTGATTAATAACTGTTTAACTAAGGATCGTATTAATTTCTACAGCTCTCATCGTTCGATTCCTGACGAGGCGATTTATTGGCGAATATGCATCCTCATCAGGTAAAATGTTCATGTTTTTTTTACCTGAAAGATTGAGGTTATACTTAGTTTTTGTTGATTAAATGCCAGTCTGAGTTGAAAAACTATTACTACGATTAACAGTTACATAACAGTTTAAATATCCGATTTCTAAGCTATATTTCCCCCATAATGTGAACTTACTTGAATAAGATGAATCAGTTCAATTAGTTAATTGAATTGGTCCAGATGTATAGTCTTGTTTGTCTTAAATAAAACCCCTGGACTATAATCTATCGTCTTGAATGCGATTTTAATAGTCACAGTCATCTGGTAAACCTGCCCTTTCTAGGGAGGAATTCTGCTACACATCTTGAAGTTTTGTCCCCAGTAGGGACTCAATAGGCCATTGTTTCATCTAGTTTCACCTGAGCCACAGACCAGCTCTATATGGCACTGCTGGGAACCTTGCCAAGTCAGAGTCCAAGACAAAAATGCTGCAGTCAAAGAATGTTGGCAACACATTATCATACATTCAGAAAGATGTATTTTATGCAGTTGGGGTAAACCGTTTTTATGGCAGAAGTCTTAAATCAATCTCTCTCTCCTCCTCTCCTCTGTATTTGTCTCTTTCACGCTCTGTCCTGCAGAGTGCATTTACAGGAAGCGTCTCTCTATTGATGGCAGACAGCTCAATCTGGAGCTGTATGATCCTTGTTCCCAGGTGAGTCATCTGGGAGACATCTGGGAGTGGGAACAGCGCAGACACAACAGCCTTCATGGCCATGCTAACATGTTCATGCTGATAACTGAGCTTACACAGACACTTAACGCCCTCAACACCAATCCCAGAGCATACGGTGGCACCTTATCAGCGCCTCTGATCTGCACCCATTCATCTCATCTGTAAAAACCTGAACACAATTAATGGGCACCGTATGAAGAAGGGAGCCAGGCAATCTGTCTCACTTACTGGGCCTAGACACAGATGCCTGTATCTGGGCTCCCTGGACAGACCCAGAGCCCCTTACTGAGATTCAGCCAAGAAGTCCATAAATCACAGATCCAGGACCTCATTTGTCTGAATTAGTCCAGAACCAATTCCCCAAGTGAAGCAAGCTGGGCTAAAACTGTCCATACAGCAAAAGAAAAGTATATTACTTTCAGATTACTGCAGTATGCTTTAGCAGTGAGGTAAGGGATGAAGGTGGTGATTAAACCAAAGCTTCCCCCCCCCCCCAATGGAAAAGCGACAGGGGGGGACTTTGAGATGTTATATGGCCGCTCATGTTTTGAGGTGGCGATTCTATGACCTTGACCTCCATCTCTCTATCCTCTGTAGGGTGGAGAGGGAAAGTCCACCCTCAATGACCAGATCCACTGGGCTGATGGCTTCGTGGTTGTCTATGACATCAGTGACCGATCCTCTTTCATCACCGCCAAGGCCATAGTGCACCTGATCCGAGAGCTGCAACTGGGCGTGGCCAAAAGGTATGACCCCACCCCACACATCACCTCCATCTCAGTCTGTTCATTCTCTGCCCCTTATTGGTCACCGTCCATGGGGCTGTTTCTGGTTAAATAACATAGCGGCCTACAGATTTGAGCACTCCTTCCTTGCTCAAGGACCGTTACATCAGCCCAGCAACCACTTTCGACTGTATTCCCTTCCTTGGCTGAAAGCCGCTCTTAGACAAGGATGGATGTGGTCGTCATTCAGAGTTGAAGTGGTTAATCTAGCAGGCAGCACAGCCTGCCTTCCTGCTGGCTGTTCTATGAACGCAGCGTCGACTCGATCGACCACATCTCAGTCGACTCCTGCGGTCGACTTCTCGTGTGTCGTCTATAAAGAGCTCAGCGCCGATATTTCACTTTTTGTTGTCTTCATTGTCCGTTTTTTTGGTTTAAACCAGAAGGTATCCTGCTCCTTCTGCTCAAGCTTCATCGCTTCTGTCCCCCTCCCTCCCTGCAGGGACACAGACTCTCTGGTGTTCCTGGTGGGGAACAAGCAGGACCTGTGCCACGTGCGGGAGGTGCGTCGTGAGGAGGGCCAGCGTCTGGCCGCAGAGCACCGCTGTCAGTTCTACGAGCTGTCAGCAGCGGAGCACTACCAGGAAGTGGTTCTGATGTTCTCCAAGATGGTCCACAACGTCAGCATGGGCAGCAAGGCCAAAGAGCGCCGGCGACGCCCCAGCGGCTCGAAGTCCATGGCCAAGCTCATCAACAATGTGTTTGGCAAGCGTAGGAAATCGGTGTGAGATCCGCCCCTACCTGACCTGCTCTGCCCAGGTGTCTAAACCAAACGCACCTACGCGGAACTGTTTTTGGAAGACTTAACGCATGGATTCATTTCCAATAGACTGACCAAATAAAGCCTGAGAGCTGTTCCCTTTGTCTGTTAATGCGAATGCTGTAGCTGTCGCGTGAAGTTACATTTTATTTTGAGGTATAGACATGATAATACATTTGTGCACTGTGCTTTTCAGATGGGACTACTTTTAGCTTCTTGTTATTCTGACTTACCCACTTTGAACGTACCTTTGTCTTGCGATCGTCAGGGAATGGGCATCATTAGTACATGATATTTCAACCAGTCGTACATTCATCACAGTCGTGATTGTGTAAGAGTTATGTGTTGTAAGCCTTAGTGGTATTTTGACCTTGCCAAATAAATGTGATGTAAGTCTTTAACTCCTGTATAATAGCATTTTACCCCACATATACAAAACACAAGGGGGTTAATCTTGATCTTTGTATTTTGTGGGTCATGTGACCTTCAGTCTACTGTATGTCAGCTGTGTCATGATTGATAAGACTACAAAAAGCTCATGCGTAGGAATGTACAGACTTGGTTCTGGGTGGTAAAGTAGGTTAAGAAAATAACTGATAACGCTGTCGGATAAACCTCTGTGAGGAAGAACTGGAAAGAATTGAGGAGCGCGAAGAGAGATGGACGAAGATAATAGAAAAAGTAAGCTAAGACACCTGCCACATGTCACCTATCTCGTTTTTTATACACTCCTTATCAATTTTGTGATGTAAGTGATGCTGAAAAAAGTGTGCTATTACTGGATACATTCCACGGTGGCTAGCTGTCATTTTTATCAAACAATAACATTACGGCTTGGCTAAAAGGAAGGTTATTTTCATCCGGTCTCTGGGGAAATGATTCTCACGGCTAGTCTCCAGTCTTGTCAGAGGGTGATAGCAGGTTTGCATCGCCTTTCATTTAGTTTGTAAATGATTAACTAATAAAGTCATCTTCCAGACAGACTGCAGTTTTTTTTAATTGGCATGGTGATCATTGCAGCATTGCTTCTGGTGTGTGTCCATGTGTTAAATAATGCAAATGAATGTCTGTCAGAGATTATTAAGCCATCTCTATGCAGACAACAAACCCAGAAATGATATTATATGATGATTCAATATGGATGTTCTGTTCACTCTGTCCTCACATGCATATCTTCCCCTACTCTCAGTATTTGCCAAAGAATTACTTAACCCAGGGTAGGCTAGCGATTACATAAAATAAATTGAGTTGACATTTGTCCAGGTCGTGGCAAACTACATCTCTGGCCAAGAACATTCTGAACTATTTGGCTGAAACCCAACGCTGCCATTCCCAGATCAATATATCTTTTTTTTTCCTTTTTTTTTTCTTTTACATAGTCAAGAGAGACAGACAGAAAGAACAAGAGTTGTATAAAAGGGTGAACAACAAGGGAGTGGAAAAAAGGGATGATGAGAAACCAGATCCTGGACCACGAAGTGATCCTGCCAGAGGAGTTATCTCTGCATAGATGCATGAATGAGGTCAGGGGTCACGGATCCATGAAGCCTCAGATGTGGTTAAGGAAACTGCGGGAAGGAGCTCGCTCACCTGGACCCACCACTATGGGGGTGCTGTCAACGTTTTCAACGCGGCAGATAACCATTTTAGTAAACAAACACCTGGGCACGCCAAGAAATATGCACCATCTGCCCCCCTCGCCTGCAAACATGTAGTCTGAACTGTACCCTAGTGTGAAATGTTGTTTCTTCCAGTATCGCATGTTTAATCATCCTAGGAAGGTTTTAAACATAATTTATTTGCGGTATTTTTTTGTCGGTAACTGCAGAGTAAACAGAGAGGAGTGAGACGTTTTCTTCAAAGAACGAGCATATTTATCATCAGCCTAAAGAACACAGATTCTCTAAGTTGAATCGAAAATACCAACGTGTCATTCTGTAAATCAAAAGAACAAGATCCTAGTAAGAAGATTAGGGCCGGTCTCTAGGCAGCCATTTTCAGCACCTTAGCTCTGATTAGATTTTCTTTGTAGGGGTTCTCAACAAGCCGGGGGGGACGGGGGTGGGGGGGTGGGGGGGGGTAAAGCCTTGGATTATGGGTAAATACAGACTGACTCTTGTGCCAATTGTACAGTCAACAGCCACCTCTTAAGCCCTTTAGGAAATCTGGGCATTAGACAGCCTGAAGAATTGTTGTTTATCACAGCCCCTGTTTATAAATGCTCTTTCAGGTTAAATGCATTGAGACATAGCTGGGGAAGAGGGTGCCCAAAGAGGGAGAGAACACAGAACACAGGCATGTGGTAAGAGTCAATGTCCGATCGCTTCACCTCTTCTTCCAACACTCTGTTCTGCAGCTGCCCCTGACAAAGCATTGGCTCGTTGAGCAGAGGCGTGGCACCAGCTGATCTGATGTGGAGGACAGTGTTTATTGCACAATGTGGTTGTTGCGCAATGCAAACCTGCCTTGTCTTAAACTCAGATCTTAGCAAAAGATTTTTAGTTTTTCTTGTTAAATTGAAGTGGAAACGTGACATGCAAATCTGTTATTTCACAGTTTGGTCATATCATTTACATTTATTCATTTAGCAGATGCTTTTATTCAAAGCGAGGATATCAGGTCACATATTAAGGTCTAACATATTCAAAAGGCATCTCAATCAAGGCGATGCACCACAATCCCACCGCAGCGAATGATGTGTGTTTTTATAGGAAAATCTTATATAGAAAATCCCTTTGAAGTCCAAATCAAGACACTAAAAGGTTTTCAGTTGTCATCCGGAGCCACCGGTGGTCTTCGTGGGGTGCCTGCAGGGTAGCATAGGGGGGGACCGCTGGACGAAGCGATGGATGCGGCAGACCGTAGCCGAGCTTGATGGGCTGGAATAGGGTCAGAGGACCACGCTTGCTGCAGAGGCCTGGAATCTGTTTGATGTTGCCGTGGCGGCGTGAACGATCGACATCTGGGCCTGATTAAGCCTAGACAGGGAGGGACTACACTCACCACAGAGTTAGAGCCCAGTGTGTTTTGACAGCGGAGTTATCATCAATGAGAGCTACGGAGGCGCCTTAATCTGTTCCATCCATTAGAAATCCCACTAACGTTCACTCGCATTACCAAGATCATTGGGGATGATTGACAGGTGGGTGAAAAACAGCGTTTGAAATCTTATCACACACAGTCTCCTGTGTAGTCTAAAATCAGGACGTCTGCACCAGAAATCCTCGATGTGATTGAATTTAGTTTCTCCTTGGAACAAAGAACAGAGGATTTCTTTCCACCATTGATCAAGGAAACATGAAATATCCCATAACTAAGACTATTAACAAAGTCTAGAAATGTACTGTGTGTACTCTGTGAGTTAGCAGAACTTTACAGATGTGTGAAAAACTAACAAATACGCTGCTTGATGATAACTTTGGGATAGTTTGTGGTTAAACCACACGCAGCTGAAAACACGACAGAAACCTATTTGGTGGATGTAAGGAGCAGGTGTGTTTGTGTGTATGTCTGTGTTTGTGTGTGTTAGAGGGAGTCAATTACTCCCCTGGGTCAACGCATGCTGGAGGCAGCGTTCTTGAAGCGTAATGATGTCATGTCAATTAAACCCACACGCCAATGACCTCTTTCTTGCTGAAGACCGTTTCAGGTTTATTCCCGCATTGTTGACCTCACTTCCTGTTTGAACCCTTTAACACCCATCTCACGTTCAATGTAGAAGCTTTAGTGAACTGCCTCCCTAAGCGTGCCTTCATCCCGCTGGGGGATGTGTGAAACGCCTCACGTGCTAATCACTGAGGAACGTCACGCCATCTTTGAAGAACCTGGATGACCTGCCATTCCTCAGAGTACACGTCCTGAAATTGTGTTGTGTTTTTTATGTAAGACTACATCACTGAGAGGGAGTTCAGAAGATATTATCTTTCTTTCCAGTAGACGACGAAAAAACACAGTCATCTTTCTCAAGTAGGTAAAAATTCCTTGAACTCAAGACCACACTGACTCAGTAAAGATATCAGAAATGTGTTTGGATCCTCATTGTTGTGTGTGTGTATGTGTGTCCCTCTGCATCTCAGTTCCACTTGAGGAAGCCCAGACCGGTAAACAACACCAAGCAACGAGCACAGCACCTCGCCCGCTTACTGCTTCTGGAACCAACAGAGAGCCACCTGGACGAGCATCTCCTTTGTGGACCCTTCCAAGGAGCCCACCCTCAGCTGCACACCCGTGCCCCTTCGCATAGCTCCCGTCTTGGGTGCAGCGGGGGGGAGGGTGGGGGAGCGGGTGGGGTACAGCTCGGAGTGATGGACAAGATAACCCAGAGTGCTCGGATCTGTGGCGAGTGGCGCACAGCCAGCATTCCTCCTCGCCATCCACAGGGACGCCAGGTATTTTCTCCCAGCCGGGGGGACAGGGGGATGGGTAGAGGGTGATAAGGAGAAAGCGGACAGCTGAGAAATGCTCCGTTTGCACTCTACTGCCACTTGGCCTCCCCCACTACCACCCCCTAACCCCGCTCCACGTTACAGCATGGATGGCTCTGCCCCGGGTGCTGGCGTGCAAGGAATGCATTGGAGGTTAATGTGGGAGGGAGGGAGGGAGGGAGGGAGGGAGGGAGGGAGGGAGGGAGGGAGGGAGGGAGGGAGGGAGGGAGGGAGGGAGGGAGGGAGGGAGGGAGGGAGGGAGGGAGGGAGGGAGGGAGGGAGGGAGGGAGGGAGGGAGGGAGGGAAAGTGAGCTTGGGATGGTGGGGGCATCAAGCGCTCAGACCTGGGGACGAGGTTCTAATCACCCTGCTGACAAGCCATCGTGGGGTATCCAGTCCAGCAGGCGGCATTAACCAGGTCAGGTGAGAGGAGGTGAGACCTTGAGGCTGTGACCTCCAGTCACAAGATGCCTATCTGAGGTCCCTCCTGGTTAGGCTGAACACATTCCCCAGTCACCACATCCAGAAGGGAGATCCCAAATGGAGAACCAAGCAAGCTGAGCAGCACAGGTGATGGTGCCAAGGGTTTCTAGTGTTGCTATAGGTGATCAAGAGAATCAGCAAAGTAACTGAACCACGTTCTCCCACAAACGCAACCTGATAGCCCCGCAACCACACACTGTGGCAATCAAGTCCAGATTCAATAAAACTCATCCTAAACATTCTGACATGGAATTGTCTAACAAATCTTGCTGCTCTCAGCTCAGATCAGGCTGTGGTTTAGGCAGTAATCATATCCAGGTTACGTAAGCTGCAAAACTAGAAGTGTTGGCTGGGGAGGAAAGGTTTACTGTCCTATTCATTCAGTCATGCCAAAATCCCAAAGGAAACAAAGTTTACTTTCATAGGACCTCGTTGGAGCACCATTCTTTCCCACAGACCCAAGAGAGAGAGAGAGAGAGTGAGAAACAGAGAGAGGGAGACAAAGAGAGAGAGACTCGAGGGAGACAGAGAGACCCACCCTGTAGCTAAGCAGTGGAATTAATAAGGAATAAGAAAAGGAAAACAAGTGGGTCTAGAATTACCCCTAAACACAATTCAGAGCATTGGGAAATAGGCCTCTTCTGTTATGGTCTGAATAGAGCTTCACATTGTGGTAACATCCATGTTACTGTCTGATACAGCTACCTGCAGATGACGTTTACATTGCATCTCCTGCAAGAACACATTTAGTGTACACATTGTGTACTGTGCCCAGAAATCCTAGTATTTCCTGCTTTGCTGACTAGTCAGACTGGCCTCAGGTTATGCAGGTTAACCTTTTGCTCCATGAAGTCACGAGTCTCTGACTGCAGACTTACTCTTCTGATCCTATGATCCACCCTATCCTAAAGTTACCATTTATATTGTATCTCTTTCTATTTTGATAGATAAGTGCAACTTAGCTGCTACAAACCCCCCAGTTGGTTAAAAAAATGCCACACAGAAAAGTGTCCTTTCTTAGGCCAGAAGAGCAGAGTACTCACAGCAATGCAATGGCTAACCTATATTAAACACAGTTTGAGTTTTACTTCAGACGTTCCGGAAATGCGGAGAGGCCGTGAACAAAGTTGACAGATCATTCTGACATGTAGCCCCACAAAACAAGGTCTGAAAACTCTCTTTAGGCCTTGTAAGGTGCAAAAATGTGAGCTGGGCAGAGATTCTAACAAGTCACTGATCCAGTCAGTACGAATAATGCAGCGGAAAATATGAAACCACCCTGTTGGGTTTCATTTTATCCGTCTGTTGATGGTATGAGGGAAAATCCTGCAGATATGCCTCACAGAGGGAAGAATTTGCTTCTCTCCATTATCTAAAACGCACCATTCTAAAGCTTCCATACTAGCTAGAGAACATAAAGTACTCGCCAGTCTAATTGCTTCATTGAAAAGAGATTTCATCATACTCAGTACAGTGATGGTGATAATAATAATATCATTATCTTCATTATGTTTTTTTCTCCTCAGAGTCTGTAACTCGACCATATTTTAATAACGAGTAATAAAGTCACCCAGATGAAAGATTCCTCGGTGCTCTGTCCCAGAGTGGATATTTAATTCCAGTTCCTCAATATTAAGGGTAAATACAACTTCAGTATAGTATTCTGTTTCTGTTTAAAGACTTTTATCATGATGTATGAAAAATGTGTCCTAAAAGTAGTATGATATTATCATTAATGCATCCGCTAACCCGCTTGACTCAAACATTTCCTCATCCGAGGCAACCTTTGAAGTTCTAATGTGCTTTTTGCATCAAATCCACCCTATTAATGAGACATAATCAGATTATCAGTATAAAAAAGCCATTCTCCCTCTGAAGTTTCTTCACAAACCTCCTTTTAGAAGTACCAAAGACGATTACACAGGTCAAACCTCAGATACAAAAAAATACAAAATAAATGGTCTACCCCCAAGGTATCAAACAAGGTTTCTGTTGCTGACTAAAAATAAGCAAATTATCTCAAATTGCTAGTGGAAAAAAATCAACTGCTCCCTAATTTTCTAAAACTGGAATGTTTTGACTTCTCTTTGAGATTCCAACTCAGACCAATTGGACCAATCTGCTGCCTGGACTGTGACATGCAGTGTAGGGCCTCTCGAAGCTGGCTTTCTGCTGTCAAAACTCATTCTACACTTTTTCATTTTCTATAAACTGCAATACAATGAGGTGACTGTTCCTTCTCCTTGCACAACCTCTCTGAAATGATGTCATCATTCTCACAAACTTTACAGTTCAACTTAATCAATGTTAGAGGGCAAATGTTTGACTCATTGGTCATAGATTTCTTCGTAAATTCATATGGTTGATCTCACCTGCTTGAGACCAAATGCTCAAAAAGTTAAAACAAACGATAAAACACAATTAATTTCTGTTCTCCAATTTGACTGGAATTTCATTTCCCCTCAATTCATTATTTATTTAGCATGATTTATTTGACACATAAATGCCTAAACATATCTGAAACCAAACCTAAGGGGGGGAAACTAGAGTTTTATGTGTCTTAGGACCACATACATCACACCAACACAAAGAGGGGGAGAGAGAGAGAGAGAGAGAGAGAGAGAGAGAGAGAGAGAGAGAGAGAGAGAGAGAGAGAGAGAGAGAGAGAGAGAGAGAGAGAGAGAGAGAGCATGTATTCCTCATGTTTTCCGCTTCTCCGTGGCTTTCCATCTTCACTTACCCCAGACCCACGGACCCCCCCCCCCCCCCCCCCCCGGATGCCGAACACCTGCATGGGCTGGGGGTGGCCCCTATGTAGATAGCAAGCTTAATTCCCAGGGGTTTGATATTGGTATTAAATGATGGTTGGGCTGCTGTGCAGACTGTAATCCTCTGTTTCTTCTCTGCTTCACTGAAGCAGCACACAGTCTCTGCCCGGTCATCCATGACCGTTAGTGAAGTTTCACACATGTTCTGGCGACTGGGTTGTGTTTCAGATCGCGGTCACCACGCCAACCCTACAATTCTTGGCTGCTGAGTTCAGAGGCTGAGGTTGTTTTAATGCACATGTTTTTATAAGATGGATGTGACGTGAACAGATGTCCAAAGACATTATGGGATGTGTTAATGTTTTAAAGATAGGATCCTGGTGGGTTTTGAATGAACAATCCCTCACTCCCTCAATTTTTTGTCAACTCAGGGATATCATGTTAACTGATTGGATAGACATGAGGCTGTGGATATCTGTGGTTATCTATAGTTAAGGGAAATGTTTGCACTGATATATCCTGTAACAAACAATATTTTTCCTTGTACCTGTAATCCTTAGTTTTATGGTAATAGAATAAAATTGTAGCTTGACAAACGTCTGATTGTCTGAATCGGTAAACTGTTTTGTTACCCCAAAAGATCCCGATCAAATGTCATCTCCAACAAAACTCTGATTTAAGCCCTCTTCTGCCATCTAGTGGACTATTCCTAGTTTAGTCATCCATATACATATTACTTAATATGGTACCTATTAACCAAACATGTGACTGTTTTGCCTATTTGGGTAAAATAATGTTGTTGAAGTTCATATTTTAACTAAGACTGTGGAGTAATAGTAATAAATTCACCATCTAATTCTGATCTAATCTATCAATTGGGTTAACTCAGTATGGATCACTACACTCTCAGCTCTAGGTGAAGCTATATGAAAACACTACAACCTACTGTTCAAAAACATAATTTACTGTAAATCACTTGCTAAATATCCACATAGATTATTTCTAAGTTTCTTAACACACTCCCAAAAAACACCCTATGCGTGTTTTGGTTTCACAATCGGAAATAAAAGATCAAAGTCCAGCTCCTTTGGGGGCTGAGTTGAAGTTCAGCAGGGTAAATCTGCTTCTTACACCCACATGTACTGACGCAGACGAACAATACCTGCCGAGTTTCCTGTAAACTGGAAGACACATTTGCATACGCTCCAGGAAGTCTAACCTTCACCAAAACCTTGGCTCAGTACTCCTGGCCACGCTGAATTATTTCCTGAACATTGTATTTGAGTAATTCGTAGAGTACCTTAACACTTGGTATGTGAACCAGGAGTCAGGCGATACGACTATGTCCTCAAGACTTGATATAAAACGGCATTTGGAATAAAAGCGATACATCTAAAGTCAATATGACTTTGGTTATTGTGCCATTTTTAATTGGGCTCGTATCCGTCACGTCTGCTCTGAGCATTCTGGACTGGCCAGCTCTTAATTGTACACAAGAGGTGAGAGTGGGTACTTATTTCTAATGTTTTGTAATTATGTACTCTATTAATTACGTTTGTACCAACAAACTTGTTGGTTTTAATTATGAATTTGGTGTTAATAACAACGTGCTGATAGGAATGTATTAACTAACGAAGCATACTACAGTGCAAGTTTCGAAGCCTTTGTGTTTCAACCATTGGAAAAGTGGATGGAATTATTTGTAAATGTCGTTTTTTTCCCACATTTTTCAGGGTTTGCTTTGTAAAGTCAAAATATGTGAGTTCCTCCCTACTAAAGTATTATTGTAATCATACACATACTTCTGTCTGCAAAATGGGGAAGACATAAACACATCTCTCCCCCCCCCCCCCAAAAAAAAGAAAGCCATTATTTCTTCACATTCCTTAGCAACTCAGTCTTCTTCTGTAGATAATTGCATGGATGGAGACTGGCTGAAGCCAAAGGCCTACACTCCAAGTGGTCCTGTGGAACTGGAGGTGGACGTTGACACAAGAACAGATGAGAGAGGAGACTTGATGCCTGTGCTTGTGGTGCGATGGAAGGCAAAAGATGACGGTAAATTGATGAACAAGAACTATGTTTCAGTGTTATTTTTCGTGATTTGCAAATATGAATAGAATACTTACCAGGTGATTATAGCTTAAGCTTAAGTTCTCCAATTTTTTCCTTAAACAGGGAGTATTTCGTACTTGAAGGGAGCTGAGGTCAATATCCTGATGCTCTCGACCAACAGACACATCTGTGTTGGATTCCTCTTCTTTAATGTTATAGGGATGCGAAACCCAGCCATGGAAATGGTAGGCCTCGTTAACTAAGCCTCGTTAACTAATTAAACATGCGGCCTGTTTCTATTGGACACTACGTTGTTGCACATGTCACCTTTTGAGGATGGCGTCCCCCTCCTCTTTCTTTAGTGGTCGTTCTCTCTGGATCGTGTGGTGGTGGATCCTGGCATGTCCTACGTGGTCACGGTCTCCAACCTCCCCAAGCCAAACCTGATGCACACCAGTTGCATCGTCAACAAGAGGGTCGATGTTCCAGGTAATTGTGCTTCCTGTGATCTAATGATCACATTCTACATTTTAGTTAGCCTCATTGCAGAGTTGCATCAATTTGGCCAACAAATACCTTGGGTTATTATGCCATTAGGCTAATGATTTATATCTTTATCCATTGAACTGACACTTACTGCTTCGAAGTGACATACAAATAGAGCAAGAAAGTACATGTGCAATTGAATGTATAGTACACAGATGTTTGTAGTAAACATGCAGTATGGATAATATAATATGCACCTTGTACGATATAAATATATCAGCTTGATTTGATTTTAATCTATTCAGATTGCGATGACCCACGAATGCAGAGAACTAAAACCTGTCTGGAAACGGGTAAGTGCCACATTATGAGTTCGATCCTATGGTTCAATGTCTTAAGGGCATTTAACAGTACCACCCAAGGAAGTCATTATTTGACTGAACTTGATAAATTAATCATTCTGCGATGACAGGAATTTTATGGCAACCTAACATGACCCTGGAGCGGTCCGCTGGTCCTGCTGGAAGGAGCCTTCTCACTCTGGGCTTTAATACGGACGACCATGCTGATCACTACAGAGTCTTCCTGAAGTGCTTGACTGACAGACAGTGGAAAGACACATCTAAGGTAGGCCATGTCTGTCTGTCCCAGACCCCCCCCCCCCCTCCCTTTCTCTCTCACTTCCTGAAAGCCTCCGAAGTGCTTGATTAACATAAATCGCCTAGCAACGTGTCACTTAGAAGACAGCAACCGGTTAAATGACAAATGCTTTCTCTCCCAACCAGATGACCTAGAAAACTTGCAAACAATGTGCTTACTGAAAACCTCCTAAAGCCCCTTAGGGTTTTGCCCCAGATGTTGCTGCCACAGGAAACTCTGCTTATTTTACCTTTTGCACAGTTGTTTCAGTCAGACAAGCAAATGCAGCTTATTGTATATATATAAAAATAACCTGAATACCCTGCTACATAACCAGTCAGAAGTACTAAATGAAATAGCAGGAATGTTTATGACTTCTCAGACAAACAAAACAAACTGTGAAGCATGATGTTTCTTTAGAAGTGCACAGGTCTTTCTAGAGACAATAATGAATTCATCTTAATGGTTTTCCTACAGGACAATCACACCTCACTCAGAGTGTACTTTGATCTTGAGAAATGGCCACGAACATGCTGCAGTTTTGATGCTGAGGTAAGTCTCCTTGACTGCTGATGACTAACTAGTTTAGCAGGAAAAGCATTGGCTTGAAAAAATAGTCAGCAGGCATGACCTGTTACAGTAACTGTGTTTTTTTAAGTAAGAAAGATGAACTCTTATTAGTCACACAGTACTCACTAAGTATGCAGGCACACTCATGTTCAATGTATTGGCCTGGAATTGAACCCCCACTGGGAATCTAACCCAGGCCCTGCACATGCAAGGAAAGATCCTACCACTGAACCACTGGTGCTGATATCCCTTATATCTTCCACCTAGATCCAGCCCTTTTTCCCTTTGTGCAGCAATGACTGTGTCCGACTAAGGAAAACTTTCAACATTTGTCCAGGTACCATTTTTACTGACCTGCCAAATTTAACTTAAAGACACAGATAAGATTTTTATTGAGTTGTACTGCTTATTATTAATGTTGTTCACTGTCAACTGCTCATTTTGGTTCCTACAGTCTTCTCTACACCTCAACCTCCTTCAACCCCATCCTTAATGGTCACCACCACAATTGTCAGCACAGGATTGGTCATTGGTTTAATCGTGTGTTGTATTATATATCGACTACAATGTGGAAGAAAGACAGGTTGGTAGACATACAGAAACTGACGTTAAACCTGAAACAGAATTATAACACGTGCCCACCCGCTGTTACAGTCACATAGACCTACTTCCTGTGTTTTTGATGACTTGAAAGAAACGTAGCTCAGGCTGTGAAGTATTTTTATTAAAGTATTTTTCTTGACTGTTTGGGAAACAGAGCCGCTGGGTCTCCTCCCCATGAAGGGGAAGGAAGAGAGCAGGAAGCCCTCCGGGAAACACCCCAGGGTGCTGATCATCTACTCCCAGGACCACCACCTCTACAAGGACATCGTACTGAAGCTGTGTGCCTTCCTGCAGGCCAAGTGTGGCATCGAGGTGCTGCTGGACCTTCTGGACACCACCTGGCTCGGCACCATGGGACGCCTTCCCTGGCTGGACTGGCAGTGGCAGTCGGCAGACAAGATTCTGTTCCTTTGCTCCGCTGGCGTGCAGGCCAAGTGGCGTGCCATTTGCGGTCAGCCCAAGGTCAACATTAGAGAGGATGTATTCTCGTCCATAGACGACATGCTCACTCCTGCCCTCAACCTGTTCCTGCCAGACATGCAGAAGCCAGCAGCTAAAGGGAAGTACCTGGTCGCTTACTTTGAGGACGTTAGCACGGAGCGTGACTTGCCATCGGTTTTTGACATTGCTATCAAGTACAAGCTGATGAAACACTTTGAGGAACTCTGCTTTCAGATTCTGGAAATGGAAAAATACCAACCGGGCCAGGTAAGCCACATTGAGGGCATACGAGAAGAAGACTATTTCAACTGTCCATCCGGGGAAGCTCTCAAACTTGCCATCGAAGCTTTTCAGGTCTACCAGTTTGAGCATCCTGATTGGTTTCAGAAGGAATGCGTGGCCACTGAGGAGGAAGCACTGACCGAACACCAACCCCTTCTCATCCCAGCCCCTCTTGTTTATGAGTGTGTGCCAGAAAACCGAGGCGGAGCGCCCATTCATGTGTTTGACGTGGAGATGAATCAAGAGGGCGTCAGTATCTATACAGTCACTCCGGAAATCAACCTAGAATGCCAAGTGACCTCCGTTTCAGTGCTTCCCAGGATTGACACTTCCTGTCATCAGCTCTACCCGCTAGAGCAGACCATACAACCTCAGCCAGGTGTGCTCCTCTTAGAACCTCAACCCCACGGAGGAGAACCGTTCTACCTGGCCACGCCTGCTGTATGCACGCCAGGCCGGCTTATCGAGAACAGGTTCCCTCTGGAAGAGTGGTCAGTGACAGGTCAGCCCTCCACAGAGGATGAGGAGAAGGAAGAGGACCTTGGTCTTGGCCTGCCGTCCCCTGAGGATTTGCAGAGACTCATTGATCTTCAGTTGTTCCTTAGCTCCAGCACTACAACCCTCTCAGAGGCCCAGGAAGGGTGCCTTCCCCCACACCCGTCAATCAATGTCTCCCAGCCAGTGGAGATGGAGGAAGAGGGCTTTGCAGCCAGCGAGTTGGTGGAAGCTTCAGATAAAAGACCCGTCAGTGGATCAGACCAAGGCTATATCTCCAGCATGTCTTTCCCAGATGAACAACTCTGTGAGAATCCAATGGCAGAACTAGCTATGCTGCAAGAAGAGCTTTTTCAGAACAGTCTCTAATACTTTGGATTAATGTGGTGTAAACTAAGGGATGGTGGAAATTATTTGATTAATGCACATTATGCATCACCTTTGAAATTGTTCTATTTTGTTTACTTACTAATTGTATATATTTTATTCTTAAAGGATACAAAAAAATCCAATCAATGTAAGTGTAGTTCACAAATTTATTTTTATGCCAATGAACGATGAAATTGTACATCTACAGTACATAAAGATCATCATATCAATACAGATATACGATGCACACTTTTTACATGTTGAATTTGTTTTCTGTAAATAAATAAAGATTTTCCTGTAAACAATTTAGGAATAAAATGTCCAACCCCATTTAATGGGAACAAGAAGAGATAGAAAATTTGAAACACTAAATACATTTCGTATTTTCGGCTCAAGAAAGCAATGTCCTTTGGTAGTTTGCCTTTCTCTGTGGTTGGTCAGTTCTGTTTGAGATTAACAACAAAAATACATTTTTACCAATAGAATCTTATTGTCATCATTGCCTCATTTTTAAACCCAAACTAAGCCATCTAGCACATCAAACAGCATCATCAATATTCAGTGAGATGATGTTTTTATTCTCTGAAATAAAATATAATTTTAAATACTTTGGCATGGTATGATTAGCAACATACAAATGTTCAAATTGTTGAATTAATTGATAGTGCAATCAATAACATTTAAACATATATATGTATATATATATGTAAATGTATGTGTATATTTATATGTCTTTATGTGTGTGTGTTTGTGTGTGTGTGTAACAGGTCGATTTAGTCCGTTTGGCAACTCATGTTCAAGAATATAATAACCTCAATTTGTCCAACTGCATTCAACCAACAGCACTGCACAAAAGGCACCCTGCATATTTCCCATTAAAAACAACCACAATAATAACAATATAAAATTGCAGAAGTCATCATACAGTTCATAATGTCATCACCAGGATACATTATTATTTGAAATACAAAACAATAATAGCCATGGGTTGAGGCACTGTGAAATAAAATGACTGAACGACCGCTGCATGGTGTAACAAAAAAAGTCATTTGTAGTTGTTTATGTGGGACTTGACCTTTTATGTTTGTGAATTATTGTTTATATTAAACAAAGAAAATGGATGATTTAAGAACGGAATCACATGATTCGCTGATGAATCATGTATTAGTGATGCGTTGACACAAAATCAACCTTGTTATTGATGGGCCTTGTCTGTTTGACGGGTGCAAGATGGCGAACCACACGAATGTTGTCATATTTGAACATTACTACATTGTTACTGCATCAACAGCACCTCAGCACCACATGAGATTGTCTCGCCCTTTTCAATCGAAATGTTATCACTAGTAAATGGAGCTCCAGTGATAAAGTGCAATGGCTGTAATTGTATACATCTCTTATCGATCAAAAAAGACAGTATAGCCTATTATTTCATGAGAAGACCAAGATTGAATGTAGAGGTAGGTCTTGTCTCGACTAAGGAACAGCTGAATACTCTTCATGTTTCGTGTTATCACTTGATAGACTCAACCTCTTGACCTCAAGGTCATCGACACTGTTACAAGGTAGACTAACATTCACTTCTGGAGATTTCTGAGAAGGAAACTACACACCATATTCATGAGTAACAACTTCATTTCAGTGTATGAAACATAACATGACCTCTTCAATAGCCTATAAGCATTCAAATTACATATATTCAATTACGCACATAAGTTCCACTATTGTGTTGGAAATAGTACTGAGAGTTACCACTGACTAGCATACAATATTTGAATCAATATAAAACACCATATTATGTTCATAACTATAATATATTCAGGTTATCAAATTAAAAATAAATATTCTGATCTTGCACTTATAGTATCTTGAGGATAAGAGGATCAGTCCGTCTCCATCTCTTTATTTCTGTATATCGCTTTTTTTCTCCCTATCTCCCTCTATCTTTCCATCTCTCTCTCTCTATATCTCTTATAAAGTGACTCCTATTTTAAGTGCATGTCAATCATTTATGTTCCCAGACAACAAACAACCACTACTTCACAAGAACATCGCATATTGACGAATAGTCTCTAAATAAGCAAGGAAAGGTCCATTGGAGGTGTTGGGGTGCAGAATTAGACTACTGGGCTTTGACTGGAGCACCTGTTGACTAACAGACTGGAGTGAGTCTGTAAGGCTGCTGTTGACACCTGTCCATCAAGATCATGCCACTGATACAGGTACAGTGCAAGATGTACCTGCCCTGCCCCCTCTCTCTCACACACACACACACACACACACACACACACACACACACACACACACACACACACACACACACACACACACACACACACACACAAACACACAAACACACACACACAGGACAGGTCTAGGACTGCGTGGTGACAGCTGCAGTATTCACATATCCATGGGGACACATGTCGTTTTCGGAGACGCAGTGAGAGAACTGGGCCGGGTTGCTTCCATGAAACTTCCTGGCGCCTCGCATGGCCACGCATTGTTCAATCAGCTCCAGGCACTTGCAGGCCAGGAGGAACATATTCTTGAACATAAAGACCGACACGGGCATTTTGTAAACATAGACTTGAAAGCATCTGACCACCAACAAGGGTGCGTTGACCAGCACACCAGCAGAGAACCTGGCCCAGACCCAGCCACAGCTCATCTCTGAGGCCGTCAGTTCATACAGCCAGATGACTGGGACCACCAAGGCTATGAAATAGACTGAGATAACCGTGTACTTTAGGTAGACTGTAGGGATCTCGTTCCTGAGCAACATCTCTATTAAGGTGAAGCTGTCCACAAGGTCCAGGCACGTGCTCGCGAAGCAGCTCTGGGAGTGGTGGCGCGTGGCCCCGTGCAGGTCCTCGATGATGGAGTTGATGAGGCAGAAGAGCAGAGGAGCTGACAGCAGCACGATTACCTTAAATCCGGTGACACCGAACGGAACTTTGAGCATGATGAGGTCCAGGATCGAGGTCTCCAAAACGAGCACCACTTTAGGCGTGCAGGCGATAACGTAGATGAGCCAAGCTAAGTAAGCGTAGGTGAACTCCCCAAGGTTGCAACCGAATAATATGGAGCTCTTCCGGTGGAACCCGCATGCACGCTCGCGCTTGCTCCTGGCGTTCTTCATGAAGAACATCCCCCAGCCCGAGATCACCACCAGGTCCGTGGCTATCCACGAGCACCAGTACAGATCTGTGAATATGATCAGATAGAAGTCCAGGATTCCGCCCTGGAAGATGAGGATAAGAAAACACAGGATCTTGTAGAAGATGTTCCTCTGTGATTTCTGCACGAACAGGGGAGCGGTCTGCATGAATTCTCCGGATGTCATGCTGTAGATAGTGGTCGCAGCTGCTGAAGATACCAGGGGTTTGCTGCTGCTGCTCTCTGGGTTGATGCTTCCAGTAGAGGTCTGTGTTTCCCTTCTGAAAGAACCGCTGGCAATGAACCGATGCCTGTTTTCCAGAGGAGGAGAGACAGGTGATTCAGGGCAGATCTCTTCTCCGGGTTGTGGATACTTGGCCTTGGAATTGCCGTTAACAATTTCTGCAATCATTGTATTGCACGTTCGCCTCCTCTCTGTTTTTTTTTTTTTTTTTTGTAAGTGATAGATGCTTTCAGGTTGAGAGCGATAGGGCACAGGCAAATCCAGACATGGATTTTATTGACGGAATGGATTACACACTAGACTAGACTTCACAGACTAAAGGGATCTGAGAATAACAAGAGAACTACAGTATATTGGTCGAGAATTCCTATATAATATAATATTATATATTATATATAATATAAATGAACATATGTCCACAGCCTATATGAAGAAGCTGTATTTTAATTGTAGTTTAATTCATCTCACAAATACACCAAGAAACCTAAAAGCTTTGATAATAAACTTTATTTTCAAGTTATGGTGGATGGCTGTGGACCATAGAAAACACACATTTCAGTATAAACATATGCATTCCAATGGAGTTCCATAAGAACTGACCTGGTGTCTGGAGGTGGAGTGTGGGCATCTGCCAGCTTGGCTTAATTTGCATTACCCGAAGCAAAACAAAGAAATATAAACATTTCATAGACAGGTAAGTTTAAGTCTGTGCTGTTTTTGAGATTCCAAAATCACAAGAGTCACTTAAGCTTAGTTCCAGAGATGGACTTGTCATTAGCTACCACAAGTGTTCCTCATTATGGGTGCTTTTCAGAACAGGTGAGAAATGTGCAGAAGGGCCCATTATGAAAAAAAAATAAAATATATATTTTAAGAGATAACAAGTTATTCACTGACATTCCTTCCCATGTGAGAGGGAAACAGATTGACGGCCGTGAACATTAAGAGTGCGTTTGTGCATGTGAATACAGGAATCGGAGTAGTTGTCCTCTACCAATTCAAATCAGTGCATGAGAAGAGGATTGTTCCACAACCACTGCAAAGAAAAGTCTTCACCCACATACAGTACATGGAGCTGTATTAAGATGGGCCATCCTCAAGAATCTCTGAATTATCAAAGGAACAACACCTGGCTAAATGATAAGCAAGTCAACCCCACACCCACAAATAAACTCAAGAAGTTTATTGGCGATTTTTAAATATTTGTTATTACTTCTTTTTGTTACGTCTCATTTTGTTGTTTTTTTTTGTTGTTATGTTTTTTTAGTTTTTCATCCTTTGTACATAAACTGGACAAGGGTAGATTCACAAGGACAGGGTTACTAGAAAATGTTTAGCACGAGCGCACCAATCTCTCTGTACAATTGTTTCTTTTTTTATCTCATTTTTTTTCTCCTTTTTATTTTAGTTCATTTATGAATGGCCTGCTTAAAGGCACTGCCACAACACATGGAGGGAGAAGCTACTGTCTATCACTCACACGAGACAGTCCATTCTAGTGTCTAGTATAGGTGGGGAAAGGAAAAGGGGGGGGGGGGATTATTGAGGGCAGGGGTGCTATAGGTAAATCTCATAGATATCGTCCAGCTCCTCGTGAAACAAGTCCCATTCGTCCTCTGAATCCGTGACCTCGTCGTCCGTTCCTGCTGCCAGAAGCATGAGCAGCATCTCGCTCAGTTCGAACGTCACCATCTCCTCATCGTCGTTGTCAAACGAGTCGGTGCTCTCGCGCTCGTCAAACAGGTCCCACAGAGGTGTTCGTCTTGAACTCTGGAGAGGAAAACAAACAAACAAAAAAACAACAATTTAAGACCCAGAAACTGCCTAGTCGCAGACCAGTCACTATTCAAAACAGAATTCACAAGAATGCACATGAAGCAGAGGCTTTCAGCTGTGTCCCTGAGCTCCTCCATGCCCGGTTGCTTCTCACCCGGTTCCTGCCGTTGGAGCCCGCTTGTCGTCTCTGGGGCTGCGGCTCCTCCAGACGCCCGTCGGGGAAGGCGTGCTTGTAGAAGCAGTTGGAGCCGAACGGACATGTCCCACGACCCTCAGCGAAATATCGACACGCTTTGGTCCTGGCGGGGGGGGGGGGGGGGGGGTAAGAACAAGACCAAGTCAGCACTCAGCAGGATGGATTCGCTCAGGAGTCTGGACACAGACCCTGATGTTCAGTGGAAGAGAACGAACACGTACATTGATTGGAAGTCTCAGAAGTCAGTGATTGATGCAGGCCTGAGTAGAATTCTATCAATCCAAAGAAGATCCCATTTACTCTAAGTGGTTGTTTGGGAGAGAGTGCCTCAACGAGAGCGTATCGTTCAGGCTTGTACGATTTGCATTGACCGGAAAGGACAAATTGTGCCATACCCCATGCCATCCTTGTACTTCTGAATGAGTTTCTGCTTGTCCTCCTTGTCCTCCACCCAGTATTCGCTCGGAATGACGAAATTGGACGTGATCCGGCATTCCGGGCACGACCTGGGAACACAGCGAAAGTTCCAGATGAGACGGTGGGAAACGTCAGCATGAGCCTGGGGCTCAGTAGAGCTCACATTCAGCACTAATATGAGCCAATAGTGAAAAACTTCCTGGCAACCACCAGGAAATAAGGAAGGAAGTCCAGGGGTGCCGTATTCTGCCAACACACATTCCAAAGCACTGGCGCACAACGAATAAGACTCGACAACTCTCGAACTAGCCCCTTTCACAGTGCACACTACCAACGCCCAAAACATCAGCGTACCCCATCCACCCCTCCACCCAACCCCCTGGTGCCTCACTTGATAATTTTGCTCTCAAACTGCTTGGCACTCCTCCACTTGCGGATGCACTTGAGACAGTAACAGTGACAGCAGTTGGAGAGGATTCCGAAGCGCCGCTCGCTAGGGTTGGTCTTCTCAAACACCACCTCCATGCACACGCCGCACATCATGTCCTTGCTGCGCTGGACGGCGAAGGAGATCTCCATGTCCTTCTCATGGGCTTCGATGCAGGCCTGAAAGGCAGACAGACAGACAGAACCAGAGAAGGGAAGTCCGTTTAACCACTTGAACCACAAAACAAAACCTCAAAAACGGGCAAGTTATTTCATACCAGTCTTTGGGATTTCACATTGCTAATTGCACCTCAGAGTCAGGAGGTGGGTTCTGTTACCTTGGTGTGCTCTGATCGCTGAGCACTGTCGGTGGGATGGAGCACCTGCAGGCCGCACATGTCACACACGTCCCCGTGAAGGTAGGCACAGTTGAGGCCGTAGCGGCACTCTCCCACGGCGGCGTACGGACACAGCTGCTTGCCCAGGTCCTTGTCGTCTCCCGGCCGCTCCTTCTCCAGCGGCTCCATGACAGGGGCGGAGCCCTCCACGCTCACCGGCTCTGCTGTGGAGGGACACACACACAGTCTCAAACCCCTGACATGTTGTTTGTTGTTTTTTTCCCCCACTCAAGAATCCAGAATCTCTTGAAGAGAATCTAGCATTCATTGCCCTCTCACTATACAGATTCCTTTCCCTCCTTTGTAGCTGGCCTGACAGACACCTGTTCTTGTGTGAGAGCGAGGCTGGAGGACTTGGCCACAGCCCAGGAGGAGCGGGACGCCATCATACCAGGTCTCTCTGCTGATTTGCTCACACTGGAGGAGGTGGTGGAAAGTGGTGTCTGCTTCATGCAAACCAGGGCAGCATGAGCCAAGAAACAGCACTGTGTCAGAGGCCAACTGTATTGGGCAGGAAGCCCATGCTTTATGTTCTTTAATCTTAATTTAATATTGAATATACACACACTACTACTTGGTTGGTTGAATTTGGAGTTGACCTCTGTGGCTAATCAAATGGAAGGCCTGGCACAATGAAGGTAAATTAACTCAGAAAAACACCCCATTTGGCATTCCAGTGGCTGTGCTGACTCACCCCTGCCACAGTACGGCTGCCCTGGCACAAACTCGGCGGCGTTGACCCAGTCCACAGCTCCCGAGCCAGACTGATTTTCGGGGTCGTCGGCCGCGCCCCCTTGCCCGCTGGGCAGCGGGTCTGGAGGGTTGGCGAGGGGAGGTGGGGCCGCGGCGGAGGACAGCGGCATCGGCGGCGAGGATCCCTGCAGGTCGTCCTGCTTGGATGGTTTGGAGTGTTCAAACCTGGAGGGGGACGGGCAAGGGGTCAAACAGTGGGGTTGTGGAAGGTCATTGTTCAAGGTCAAAGTTCACCTGACTGGTTTAATCTCTCTACATTCATTTGATGATTTCTTTATAGTTTTTATAAGACATCAAAAAACAATTTTATGATCCAGTTTATTGCCAAATACGTTTAAATGCAAGGAATTTGCTTTGATAAATTTGCTTCTGAAATTTCTGAAAAAGTACAATGAAACAAAAGAATAAAATAAATAATATAGTGTACATGACAAATAAATTGTACACATAAAGGATCAGCAAAAATTCAGTCTGAAGTCTAAGAAGATTATCGTTTCACCCTTCACTTAGGCATAGCAAAATACAGCCACAAAAGCCCTACTTCAAAACACTCCCAGAGGAGCTGGTGTTATTCTAACACCACCGGCTTATGAATATTAATGTGTGTGTGCAAGAACAGGAACTCTATAGCATATGGCAGGGTTACATCCTTTAGAGGGTTACCCGTACTGTCACTTTCCACATATTCAAACCAGACACAGTCTGTAACAACCCGAAAGTCAAGATGTGCCTTGTCTCCACAGTGCCAATATATTCAACACACCTGTGATATCCTGGTGTCAGATCATTATTTATCTAATGATAAAAAATAAAATAAAAAATAATAATACAATTGCAAGGAAACCATGAACTAATATGTGCTATTTTTCAAATGAGTCTGGAATAAAGTGACAATAGAGATACTAAGGGGAGGGATAATGTTCTGCCTTCTGTCGTTTGTTCTTCCAAATAAAGACATGTTTGTTTTTCTGTGCCCTCACACCTGTTACATAGCCCAGCTGGATCTAGAACCTTCCTTATCTCACTCGACGCTACAAAATCAGGCTCATCTTAAGATGCAAGGGAAACTCAAATAACAGGCCGGGCCATTACTCCTCCCACTTTTGCAAGTTACAATAGGCCCTGTTCACACCTGGCATTTCCATGCATCTTGGTTTATCCGACCACAGGTGCCATTAGAATGCAGGACCATCTGAAATCTCACTCCACTGCTCAGTGTGTATTTCCATTTGCAAAGACCCAAACACGTGCACTTCCTGTTCCATAAATGGGCGTGAGGTTGAAAGTGCCCCATCCTGCTGCAGGTGCAGACCTGCAATGCAGGTGGCTCCTTCTACGGTGGCCCAGGACATGTAAACGAACGCACCGCTGAAATAACATAACCTCATGCTGCCACCTCCGAATGTGGTCTGAGAAATCAGACCCCAAGGCGTTCTCAGCAAGACCCCCTGTGGTAGTGCCAGGTGGGAACAGGGCCATAGTCTGAGTCTTAAGTGACCGCCTTAGGGGCTTAGTAGTGAACGGTCTGGTCGATCTTGCTCAAGTCTTACCCTGAGGAAATAGGCCAGTGAAACACAGCTATGAATGCCCTACTAGATACAGTTGGATTTAATGACATCACAGTAAGATTCCAGTAGCACACACCGCCCCTACATGTTTGCGGGGGAAGAACGAGACCTCGTCCGTAGCCACTAGTTAGGATGACTAATCCTCGCTGACAGCCTGCACTCGCTGACATTCCAATGAAAAAAAAAGCCCTTATCTTTCTCCCAACTGCCTTCGTCTCCCCCACGCATTCCCAGGCCACTCTGGCCCCAACAAACCCACTCAAGCATCAGGCAAACAAGAGGGCTGGGGGCAATGGAGGGAGGGGGGGGGCTTGGGATACGCATAAATAAGTGACAGAGGAGCTCGCTGCTGCAGAATGAACCAAGTGAACCCAGCAGCAGTGTCAGAGAGAGAGGGAGGGAGTAGGAGAGAGAGAGTAGGAGAGAGAGATGGGGGGGAGGGGGGGTTCACACACACACACACACACACACACACAGGGTTATGCAATTGCCATGCAGGCTGCAGTGCACTTTGTCTGCCAGTGTGAGACACAGAAAGGGAAAGAGTGTGTGTGTGTGTGTGTGTGTGTGTGGGGGGGGGGGGGGGGGGCGTGAAAGTGTGTGCTACAATAGCTTCAACCCCAGTGGAATTTATACATAATAAAGCCCCCACTGAGGGGCCCATTCTCTGGCCTCCTGAACAGAAGCAGCAGAGCCCCCACGGATCCTGGGAATAATGAGGACAGCCTCCACTCTGCATCTCCGTCATCTGGACCCAGAGGAATGCTGCCAAACCAACAACAGCAATAACAAGTCGGGAAAAAAACACAGCAGGGGGGGCGGTCTCAGCAGGCGGACGGTCTCAGCCTGGAGTCAAATCCCTCAAGGTGAAACCGCAGCGATCAGAGTTCACTCGTCACAGCAGAGTTATCAAACGTGCCCCCCTGCTAACAAAGACATTTGTGTTTGCATTCGATGTGGGAGCAGCAGTAACTATGGCGATGCTCTTGAACTCAGACATGCAAGGCAGACGCCGTCTGCAGCGGCTGGCTGGATGACGTCTGGTTCAACTGACAGTCTAGACACCCCACAAAAGACTCGTCTCCTGCCGAGGCGAAGCGTTTATGTTTGAGGCAAACAAGAGCTCTGTGTAATCTTTCACAACTGATAACAGACAGCAAACATCATTTGATATTCATGGTGAAGTAACCCTGTAGCTGTCAGCTGCCAGGGAAAGTGTTTCCACGGTAACAGATTTTCAAGGCAATTCCACGGCTGGAGCCGGGGGGGGGGGGGGGGGGTCAACTACTACCAAGGCCATGATGACCGGTCAGAAACATCAAGCACAACGAGAACAACATGTTGACATGAGATCGCTCCTGCTCTCGTGTCAAATCCGTTTGGAAGTACATTCCACAACTATTCTCAGAAGCCCCTTAAACACGTGAACATGTTCCGACTCTCATGTGAGCTACAGGGGGCGCACATTAGAAGAGATCATTGAGGAGGATCCCTCAATGTTGTTATGCTAGCAGCTATTCATCAACGCTCACAGCAGTATCAGGGTACAGGTCGCAGGTGTCAAGTGCTTCATGATGACTTCATAGCACAACAGGTGGACTGGATCTAGGATTTGAAACCACGAGTAGGTTTACGCCTGCTACATTTACAACATCTGGGTAGGAACTTAACCCGGTTACTCTTTCATCCTGTGCTACTGGGCTCTGCACAAACCCAGGAACTGAACAGATTGACCAAATTCCTTTGTTTCACCCCCTCAATCTTTCCCCTACACAGAGCCACAGTCTATTGAACTAACATGCATCATTGTTTACCTGCAGCGCTCCCCGAATACACAGTTTCCTTTCTGAAAGAACTTGCAAATCATGGCTGCTGGTTTGCTGCTGGTGAGGTCATGGGAGTATCGACAATTGTCTCCTTCTTTGCAAAGCCCATGCATGAAATACCTGGAAAAACACAAAGGAAAACAGCAGTTGACACGTTAAAACGACATTTTAATGAACTAGTCTGACATATCTTAAGCACAAAATGAGTCAAACATGCGAGTTCAACAAGTTCATCCGAGGACAATCATGACATGAAGCCATATGAACGACTGGGGTCACATATTGTCATGTTAAATGACCCCTTGATTCTTATTTGTGTTACCCCCAGTGCACAAATGTGCATTTAAATTTAAAATGATATAGGCCGAATACAGGCCATACTTTGATTCTTCAGTCTGTCCTACAACAAAAGGAACCGTGTTAATGACCATGAAACTGTCAAGTAGAGAAGCATTTTGATCAAATAAAGAGTTTGCATTCTTGATTATGTCCACCTACACAACTAGCCTTTTAGCTTTAGCTACACAATGTGTAACACACGGTGAATTTGGAGACGATCAACCTCAGAAATGTTTTAGTTTTAGTCCCTAAATTATTATTATTAACCGTTAGTAACGTTGGTGGATCTCCAGCAATGGTGGTGATGGAGGGTTATTTTACAATCATTGTGGACGTTGATTTTGTCAGTGTTTACTTAAACCAGCTACTTTACACATTTGTGTAATTGTAATGAAATCATTTTAAAGAGAATTACGCCTAAACAAGATGAACCAGTTTGTTATCGGATGAATCACAACAAACAAGACAAGCTGGCAACAAACAGCAACAAAAGACGATGTCAGTCAGTCACCTAACATCCGATCCTGCAAATGTCGTTCATATTACTCAGCTATTAAAACATAACTGACCATATAACGGCTGTGTTCTAGTTGGGTTTTGTCTTCTTACCTGCAAGTTACGTGTTTTGTCCAGCCTCCTGTACCTGCTGGAGCCGCTGCTGCTGCTGCCTCCGCCATTGCTGTTTATATGAGCAGCCAGCAGCAGCCGGATCTTCCTGCCAGAAGGAACATCAACTCAGCACTTCACACACTCACCACTAGAAGGCACTCTACATGCACACACTCACCACTAGAGGGCACGCTACATGCACACACTCACCACTAGAGGGCACTCTACATGCACACACTCACCACTAGAGGGCACTCTAGAAGACTGAAACATTAGATTAGATATACTTTATTAATCCCACAACGGGGAAATTTACTTGCTACAGCAGCAGAATAAAAGTAGAAAAAGCGAAACAAATACATATAATAAATAGAATAAATTAAAATACAATAAAAAATACATATAAATAACATGGCATGAACAGAGTAATTTATAAACATGCCAATAATAAAAACCTCCATTGACTTGAGGTCAAGACATTGTTAATTAAAGATAGGATTTAGTAGTTGTGACTCCCATATCCGTCCTAAAAACCTTTTTCCATATCGATTCTGTTCTTTTGTGATGAAGGTTTATTATAAACCTGTTAGAGGCAGAATGGCAGAATTTTTTTTTCCTTTTATCACCACAAGAGGGCGCTAAATTCCAGTGACAAGATTAGGTACAGCATGTAGATGCTTTTAGATGACCTGAAAATAAATTCTCAATAGTGACATGAATATGTTTAAAGATGAAAGGTAATTCGGATATAATATTGCATTAACTCATTTAGCTGTGACACCTCTTCTACCCCTCAAAATGGGAGGTGTTTATTATAAGTGGGCTGTACCTGTTTATTATAAATCTGTCCTGTTGCTTTTTCATGTTTATGAGAGAGGTAGATAAAGAAAAATAATTATGGTCAGTTATCTCTATATTGTATCACTATAGCGTTCAAATTAAATGGGGTGTATATATAAGGACAGGGGAGGTAGGGTTAAATAAAACATGTAAAATAAACACAGGGTTGAACAATGGGATCACTGAAGGTTAACTCATGGAGTAATACACAAGGAATGTACAAATACCATAGCTGGGTTTTTCCATACATTTCCTGCATTTTTGCTTATTCATAATTCCCTTTTCTGCTTTTTGTTCCTTTTGAACAAAAAGCTGTGAATAGTTTAAAGTGTCATGGAATTCCCATGTTGGAAATTATATCAGAATCTATTTGAATTGCTATGCAAGATTTACAAATATAGAATTCACTTTGGCAGAAGGAGCAAACATAGAACATATACTGTATGTGACAATAATAAAACAGGATTACAAAAAAGATAATGTAAAATACAATACAAGTTATATAGTGAAATTGAACATTGTTCTATGCCCCCCTACCTCCCTCAAACATTGCGTTTGGATGAGGGGAACTTCATATCTATGCCACCTCTGTTTTGGTGCGTTTCCTCAAAACAGGGTTTTATATTGTTCATGCTGTCACCACTTCCCCATTCTGCCTCTGTAAAACTTTGCTCTGGTATCCTAGTGACTGAACATTTACTGGATGTTTTGTCATGCGTTCCACCATGGAGAACATGTGCACTGTGTCTGCTGAGGGACACACAGTCCTTTATGTTTGTTAATCTATGTAAGTGCTACTGCCTCCTCGCATATGTGTTTCATCTAGGAGGTGGGTTGGCTTTTGTTTGCGGAGGATCAATACAGGCGAAACGGAGTGGGAAAAAAGTATGATGTCCGGAGTTGGGAATGTTTGCCTTCTAAGTTTGGAGGGTGTAGTGTGGTGGAAGTGTAGATGAAGAAGAAGTGCAGCCCCTCACCCCCACATCCACTCTCTATCTATAAGACACACACACACACACACACACACACACACACACACACACACACACACACACACACACACACACACACACACACACACATGCAAATACACACTGAACATAGAAACAGATATAATAGCTCTGGCTTTCTAAGGTGAAAAGGATGAAAGATCCCATTGAAAGAGACTAGGGTGCAGACAGATATGGAGAAGTAGTAAGTCTAGTTGGATTACTGGTGAGCATTACAGAGCCATATACCACTTTCTTCCTCAAAGGCCTCTCAAGAGTGGAAATTAGGAACTATCTTATGAGGAGTACTTCATGTGTGTAAACACCCTAGGTATTAAAACAATAAACCCACCAAAGGAGGTCTGCTTATCTCACTGTTTCCCATCATAAAAGCCAGGAAATTAATATGCTGGAAAAATACGGGCAAAATCTTCAGCAGAAACACTGTTTCATGTGGGTCTGTTGACTAGTCTACGTACTAGTTTTAGTTACTGAACACAGAAAATCTTTCCTACTTCTCTTCCCATTCTAGCCTGAGTACATATGCCCTACTTAGGTCAAAACTGGTCTTTTGTCCACAGAATCATAAAAGTGTAAAGCTAACCTTGGGGTTCCTTATTAACTGGCCGATCGATCCCCAGACGTCCTTCATCTGCATACTGATAGGGGATTCCTTCTTTCCTGTAGAAAACACTGTTTTACATATATTCACAACGTTTGCATGCTCTTTCACACTTGGTCGCCAGCAACCACTGAGTTGAAACTAAAGTAACAACTAAACCAAAAAATGTGTTTCTCATTTACTGGCTGTAGATGTGAATACAAATAGGATGGACACTGAACCAAACTTGACAGCAGTTACCACTAACAGGCCTTGGCCAGTCAAAGGCAGGGCAAACATGACTTTAGAAAACAGGCTTAGTGCTTCCAAATATTAATTTGCCTTGAACGGATGGATTTCTCATCATTAATCCGGGTCTGTGGAAAAACAAACACAAGAAAGAGACGGGGCAAAACCATCAATAATGATGAGTGATAGCCCCCACAAGTCAAACTGACCTGTAGACAACATTAGGCTGATAATTACCCACCATTCCTGCTGTTGAATGTCGGTGCCTTCGTCACTCTCACCTGTCAGGACAGACAGCCCACACACCTGGAGACCAAATAAACACAGTCATCCATGGAGACACAACTTGAGGTGCCACAAAGGTGGGGCCTGGGGATTTAATCATTTAGACAAGGAGAAATCGTGTTAAATCGTATATAGTACAAACAGAATACTACCAAATAACATTGGGTTATCAGCATTCCTCTTTTTGACAGTAATTAGGCCTGCCATATGCTGTGGCACAGTTATGCTGGCGTCCATTCAAAAGGCTGTGAACCTTAAATACTTGTGAGTGATGGCGCACTAATTTGATTAAGTTGCACGTCAGGATCACGTCATCGGTTATCCTCATCACTGGATCTGCAGTCATGCTTGCACAGTGGCTGGAAGGCCTAGATGGGGGGGGAGACGACGACAAAACAACAGAATCCCAATGATCACTGCTGTTCTGATGAGATTTTCCCAATAACATTAAATGCCCATCAAGTTCTGTCTCTTTCTTTCAACTCGCTGCGCCAGAAAATAACTGTATCATGCCAGGATTGAATTCCAAGAAAACTGTACAGAAAATGATCGTTCAACACGAATTGACGTCAGCTGTATTGTTTTGAGGTGGGCTTGAAGAGGCGGGGTGCTGGGAGGATCTATAAAAGTCATCTTTAGGTTTGAACATCAGTGGGTTATTCTTATGTAGCGCAGGCTTGCCACTAACATGGATCACACTGTTTCTGTAGCTAAATATCTATGCGTTGCTCTCGTGTTTTGCGGGCAGATTTGGAGTTTGTTTGGAGATCCAGATGTGGGGGTTAGAAGAGGTGGCAGGCTTCACTGGGTGGGAGCTCATCTTCACTTTGCACGTCAAGAAGTTCAGCCCTCCGTTGATCCTTCAGACATCCAGAGTGACTCCCCTTATCCTGGAGGGATCATGGACCGCATTGATGGGGACCAGATCCTGCAAGGCTTTGGAGGGTTTGGGGGATTTCCAAAGCACAAATCTGCAAACAGAGACCGTAGACTGTCCCGCTTTGGTCAGTTCAACTCAGACACAGTGAGTAATGATGATGACGGTAATTCAACTAAAAACTGCTCATTGATATGATTTTATGTAATGTAACTTTGTATTCAACAGAACAAACACAGTTATAAAGTCTCCTGTACAACTTTTAAGGTTTAAGGTGAAGTAAGAGCACAATTGATGTGATATGGCAGAATGACTTGGCCTTCCATATTCCTCAATATGCAGGACTGACCAGGAAATGGCTGGAAGTGAGCAGTTCATTGTCCAAGCACATTCCTTTCCATGTATATTTTTCAGCATGGCTGTAACGACATCCATACGAGGAGCTGCAGAGTCCATTCGAACTGCACCGGCTGCTTGGGTCTGTACACTTGTAACGTGAACCTTGGAAAGTGCCAGCTGAAGGGACTATCTCGCAGGACAGGTAACTGAAGACCTTTTTGAAACATACATATATACATATATACTCAGCAGCATTCATCAGGTTCAAGTGTATAAGTTTAAGTTGTTCTATTATTCATAAACCCTTGTTTTGTTATTGCAGATGGTTTCTCCCGGTCTCTGAGAGATGCTTGGTAGAGAAGACCACCATATCAATGATGGCAGTGTCCTAGGAACTGCCAGACATGTGGCTATACTTTCCCTTGTAATAAAATGAATGGCAATTGTTTATGTAAAACCTTAAATTGTTACTGCATTATTGAACAAACATTTTGTTTGTCTTCATGGGCACTGTCTTCTTGGAATGTAAGTATATTTGCTCCGGGCAAAAACATGCAGGACATTCAACTTTCACTTCTGTCTCTGCAAATTTAAAGTAAACCCACAGACACTTATTATACATTTTCCCCATGGTGTAGCAAAAGAGGAACCCGTCATTGGGCAAATCAGGCATATACAGCAGCACTTTATATAAAAAAACACACTTGGCCACAATCCACAGTAACCAAAAAAAACTCTACCAAAATCTACCAAACAGGTAAAAATACTTATATTTCTATTGTTGTCTTTGATTTTCATTCAGTACTTAGATTAGTCACACACACATAACAATGTATATATATTAATATAGTAATCATGACTATACATGAATCAAGTTACATATTACCATTTAAATGTGACTCATATGGTTCTACATGTTTTGTCATTTTAGCATGTCTTCTCTCTTTTGGAATACTGTCCTCACATTGCTTCTGAATAGCCACTACATGGTCACAGGAAGAGAGACTGGATTTGAAATCTGTGTCACGTCAAGATATGGAATAAAAGACCTCTCTTATCAAAACCTTACCAAGATCCCTTTAAATTTGCCCAAATATATTGAGTATTTAGATGTATCTGGTAACAAAATATTACAAATGGATGGAGCCCCATTTGTTGGACTTCGTAACCTTTGTTTTCTGAAGGCAACTTTCTGCGGTCTCAAACAAATAGCTCCTAATGCATTTGACCACATGCCTGGAATCAAAGTCCTGAACATTTCACACAATTCTTTGTCAGTCATTCCTGATGTGTCTTTGCCAGCTCAACTCAAAATCCTTGATTTGTCAAGAAACCTCTACAAAAGCTGCCAACTCCCCAAAACCTTTCAAAACCTAACAAACCTCACCTTCCTTGCTTTAGGGAGCAATAATGCTATTTCTGTGAATATCACTGACTTTGCCTGGCTGAGAAACAAATCGTTGAAACATCTCACTTTGGAAACAGGAAAAAAGTGGCAGAGATACGACTCTGGCTCTCTTGCGAGGCTCAAGTCACTTGAGGACATTAGCTTAACTGTGTCTTATTGTGAACAGGCAGACATTTACAAGAGCATACTCGTAGATCTAAATGAAATGCAAACATCTAGAATAACACTTGTCCAGTTACTTTCTCAACATTGCAATCTCTCTGGTGATCCATTTGAAAACTTGAAATCAATGAAATTCATAAGAAATCTCACAATTGTTGACACATGGATCGATAGCTCAGTTATGATTAAATTGACGAAGGACGTGTTGCTATCAAAGATCCAGCAAGTGGCATTTGTCAACATCACCTACAATGAAAACACACCAGAGGGCTTTCACATCCCTTCAATAAATCACACAAAGAGTTTACAATCAGTTATTTTCAACGGTGTGCACCATTATCAGTACAAATACCCCACAATAAATGTGAGTTTAGACAATTTATCAAACGTGACGTACTTAAAGCTCTCCGGTACTGGACTGAACATTTCACCATGTAACCTCCTATCTGATCTCCCTTCACTGGAAACGCTTGATGTTTCCGACAACCTCCTAGATGACACTGGGTTCTGGTGGCCTTCGTGTTCTTTTACATCCAGCTTCCTCAAACTGACCCACTTGTCTCTGGCCCATAATCGTTTTGTAAATCTAGCCCTCATTTCAGCTCAAACCCACCAAATGAAAGCCCTTCAATCACTAGACCTCAGCTTCAACTCCATTCAGATAGACGATGAGTGCAGATGGCCTGCTCACCTGACCCGTCTGAGTCTCAGACACAACAACCTGGGCGATGATGTTTTCCTATACCTGTCTCCACACTTTGAGTGGGTTGACCTGTCGAAGACAGGCATCACGGTCATAACCAGGAAAGCCCTCCTGCTGTTCCCCAAACTAAAGCACCTGCTACTGAGCTACAACAGCATCAAGGTCCTCCCTGTGAACCTCCACGCTCCAGCACTGCTCACTCTGCACGTGAATGAAAACGCCATCACCTCCATCTCAAAGGAGAACTTCGAGGCGCTTCCCGAACTGCAGACCCTCAAGGCAGGGAACAATCCATTCAGTTGCACCTGTGACTCTTACTGGCTTGTGAATTTCCTGAACAAGTCTTTGCTCAGCGACTGGCCTTTGGACTATGTATGCAGTTTCCCTCCATCTCTGACAGGATTACCGTTAGTCATGTATGTGCCTAGCGAGGTATCGTGTCAATCGTGGCTTCAAGCAACCATAGCACTTCCGGTGACATTTGCCATCATTGGCATTCTGGGCCTCACCTTGTATGTCTGCGATGGTGTCTGGTACACAAAGATGTTGTGGGTGTGGATCAGGGTCAAACGGAGAAACCGAAAGAAGACGGACAGGTTGAAAAACGTGTCTTTTCGCTACCATGCTTTTCTCTCTTACAGCCACAAGGACTTGTCCTGGGTTGACAGCCAGTTGGTGCCATCCCTTGAAGGCGCTGGTCTGTCACTCTGCATTCACGAGCGTGACTTTGTCCCTGGGGAGTGGATAATGGATAACATCATCAACTCCATGGAAGCCAGCTACAAGACACTGTTTGTGCTCTCGAAAAGTTTTGTCCAAAGTGAGTGGTGCAACTACGAGTTGGTCTTTGCTCAGCATAAGGAAATCAGTGTGCATCAAGACTCTTTAGTCTTTATCTTACTGGAACCAATTCCACTTGACTCCCTGCCAAAAAAGTTTCTTAAACTGCAAACTTTACTGAGAAAACAAACATACCTGGAGTGGCCAAAAGAGGAGCGTAAGAGGCACTTTTTCTGGTCAAGCATCAAATCAATGTTGCAGAGTGGAGACAGAAACATGGTCCTAAAGGATGTGGCTGAAGACATTGCAGACACTTTACCTCTGTTGACAGATGAAGTTTGAGAGTGGTACTTACAAAAAAGTATACCAATAGATTGAATTAATTAAATACATGTAAATATTTTACTTTTTATGGTTGTTTTAGTTTTAGTGCATGCAGTGTTTATTTAACCGTATACAGTGTATATGACTGTAATGAACAAAATAAAGAATGCTTTTTAAAACTGTCGGGAAATGTCTCCATCTAGTGCTATTCATTGGTCCTGCTCCACAGAGCACACGATTGCTAACAGTATAGCAAGAATCATGTTTTTGTTGTTGTTGTTTATTTTGCTAATGTTTGTTATACAACAGATAAGCACAAACAGATTTGTGTTGTGTGAGTGAACTCACAAGCATGGTGGTGAAGTGAGTGTCCACTATCCTTATGATGTCTATTGTAATATTGAATTGGACTACCTTACCCAGGAGACAACGACAATAGAGCATGCGCACTGAACAATTAATGTGTGTTCATTTTTGTTATCCAGGAACTTCCGAAAGGGTAGAAGGGCGGAGTCTTTAACTCAATACATATACTACACCTAAATCAACTGCACTTGTAGAGACATACCTGTATTATTATACTTTGTTACATTATTGCTTAGTTTTGTGGACAGTAATTCAGAAGAAGTATTTTAATCTGACGCTCTAAACACCGTCCCGTTGATGAAGGCACACGCCGGAATCCAAAACAAGTAAACCCCCTTCACTCCTCCTCATTTCAATGTAAGATGGTGGTTTGAAGGTTCATATACCAACAAGAGCCTTGATAGAAAAGTCAAGGTGTGTTTCCCCTCAACCAAAATACTAATTTTAATAATATAATAATTTACATAATTGGAGGTGGCTGCATAGTTACTGCTTGTCAGATTGATAATCCACGGCCCCAATTTGTTGTGAATATCCCTGGAGAGGAGGAATCCCAGCTAAAATAAAGGGTGAGTACAGTATCCCACTAAACTATTCAGAGATGGCCAGTTTTCCAAGTAGTTATAAAGTAAATATGGTATATAACCCGGCTCAATTGCGTCACAAATCGCACATTTACACCGGTAATACCCACCATGTGTGAAGAGGGCATGTTTGACAGTGAACAGTTAAAGCTTTTGCTACAATTTCTCTTATTTGACTGAGATATTCAGATAGTAAGGAGAGGCTTCGCCGGGGCAGTTAGGCCGCACTTGAACGCCTTTTCCCCCCATCTGGCAAAATAATAATAATAATAATACATTTTATTTATATAGCGCTTTTCAAGGTACTCAAAGTCGATTTACAGACAATAAAATCATAAAAGTTTCACATTAAAAAACATAGTAAACATTGACTTGGTACATTCATCACATATTAAAGGCATACCTACAGATAGCTAGCTGGCTCTCTTGCCTTGTTAGCTACATAACTCATATATATACACATAAAAGTGTGAGTTTCAATAGATTATTTAGAGTATTTTATTTGTGTGATCATCTTTATTATCACGTTAGTACAGTGGTTTAATGGTGTAATACCTAGTTTGGTCACACCGATACTAGCTAGCATAGCAACACTGCCCATAGCAGCACCAGTCTACACAGTAAGTGGCTAGCTTGCTAATAATGTTAAATAATAATAATAATACATTTTATTTAAGTAGCGCTTTTCAAGGTACTCAAAGTTGCTTTACAGACAATAAAATCACCATAAAAGCTTCACATTAAAATGTTAGCCTAGCTATTCCTAGCTAGCTTACCAACATTTAGGACCATGTTGACAACTGTCAGTAATATTACTGTTACATTTATACTCTGCAACGCTGTCGTGATTCATAACCTATAACATTAATATAAAGTACACAATACCTATGGACATATGGCTTGTTAGTATAAGGCCCAGTTATGTATGACCGGTACTTTGACAGTCAGTAGTACTGCATTATGCGAAGTAGATTATTTTTACTATCATATGTATTCAAAGTGTCTCTAATGATCCTGTGTAAACACACATTGTGTAAACACATTTTTAATTATAGGATTTGTCCTGATCTATTAAAATAGATGACTAAGTTAACCTAGCTGTCGCTGTTAAGAATAAGATCGCTAGACTACTTAGTGTGAATAATATTCAGAGACATTGGCCATTGATTACATTATTGGCACCCACATATTCCTCTCCCAATGGTGTAGCAAAACAATTGTGTTCCTTATCTAAAAAACGGACCAATTTTCTGGACTGTATTATAGAAACCTAACCATTTCTAGTGATGTATTCTTTGGCTGCCCTCGTCATCCATTTGATTTTGTTGTTGTTGTTGTTGATTGTATTCAAGTATACTGGACCTCTTAGATGGAAAACAATTTAGTACATGTTAGTTGTTAACCTGGGGGGTATATCCACATCTTCCATCATCAGTATCTTGTTAGTAAGTGCTTAGTGCCATGGTCTCACCATGGAGGTAAAAACCCTTGTCTCGGGGTCTTTGTCACCAAGATGACATGACACCAAAAGGCCATCTCATCTCACAGTCTCTTGAGTAAATAAGACGATGCTCTTTGTATTGTCTGTGTCAGAGATATTACAGCCGACTCTTCCTCAGGTATGAGTCTCTTATGATATCTGACACTATTCCTATGGGTCACAAACTCACATCACCTGTTCCTTTGCACCACAAATCCCCGGAAATGGTAGGGAGAGGCTGTTACAACGATGGTGAGGAAGTGAAGAGTTGACGTAGGCTATGGCCTTTTCTTGAACCGTATTGTGTGCTGTTGCCTGCGTTCAGTCAACATTGCCACACAAGTTAACTGCTTGGATCTCTTCCAAATAAAGCAGCTAGTTTGGTCAATGACTTGTATTTTGAGCTCACCTGTGAGTTTTACTATTCACATTACACTTACATTTAATCATTTAGGAGATGCTCTTATCCAGAGCGACTTACAGCAAGTACAGGAACATTCTCCCCAGAGGCAAGTAGGGTGAAGTGCCTTGCCCAAGGACACAACGTCATGTAGCCACAGCCGGGAATCGAACTCGCAGCCTTCCGATCACGAGCCCAACGCCTTAACCGCTGAGCCACCTGACTACACTTAAAACATACCTAATGCAGATATGGAGCTGAAGTCTAATCAATGCCTAAATGCAGAGCTGCCATAATGTTGACTGTTGGGTTTTATTTTAGACTATAGTACAATACTGTAAAAAGAGTGTAGGTACACAGGAAGGACTATGCAATTAAACTATATTAATTGTTGACAGTTTAGTGCCAAACCTTCCTCACAGCAAGTTTCCCTCTTCACTAAGCCGTTAGTATGCATGTAACAACATGGCAGTTCATAGGTAACTACAATGTTGTTGTTTTACATGGTAATCGATGGAACTTTTGGGTGTGATGCAGCAGTTTTCTGCTGAAAGTCACCAAAGAGGCCAAGCAACACACCAGATGTCATCATGTCTGTTTCCTCTCTATGCACTAACCTCTCTCCCCATATATTGCCTTAATTGAACTCCCAGCCTTCCAACATATCGTTTCTGTTGTGTCTGAGTGTTCTCTTGTCACACTGTTCAGACTTTGACACAGCCACTTCCTGTTGGACTTTTGTGGTAGCCAATCTCAAGTCATCAGTATTTAACACGAGCAACACAAAACAGTAGCCTTGACTGACTATCAGACCTGCTGGATAACTCTGATTATGTTATCAATTTTTGGGATAAATTCTGCCGAGACGATCAACCTGGAATGCTTTTCACGAGCCTGTCAGTCAATAATTAATTGGCGATAAAAGGTCACATACAGATTGTGTAGAATAGGTCTTTGTCCATGACGTGCGTTAGCAAGGTAACTTTAGCGTTTGTTTTGAGTGGTTCACAGAGACTACCAAGCCTGCTGCCGACAGAAGTGATGCCATGTTCTCAGCTATCCTCTCCCCAAGGTCAGATGCCTCCCGGGTTAGTAAATCAAGGCAATTGCAAACCTGTGTTCAAAGTGCACAGCACCATGTTCACACTGAGCTGCTGGGTAAAATAGACTCTTTCCCAGATCCTGTCTTTTTGACGAGTCACTGTCCCCGGTTGACCCATCGGATCTTAACGATCCTCTATATCACTAACTTTGGGGTAGTTAAGGTGACGGCACATCTGGGGAACCCAGCATTCAGTTCCCCTACTATTACATAATGTATTTTTTAATTACATTTAGTGATTTATCAGTTGCTCTTATCCAGAGCCTTGACAAGGACACAACATCAAGTTGCCTCTGCTGGGAATTGAACTCATAATCTTCCGATCACTTTAACCACTCAGCTATCTGATTCCCTTCAGTATGCCGGCTTCAGATATGTTGTGCTTGTGTACCAGCCTGACCGTAGCCCAGTTCTCAAGGCACTGGCGACCCATATCTGATTCTGCTACGGCCAAACATGACCCTTCAAGCTTCAGCCCATTCTTGTGGCTTCAGAGCCGATTTTCTCTCCATTCCAGAACTGGTTGTAGAGATTTAGTGTGCTTCTATCTTGACCATACTTCTCGTTTCAATTCAAAGTCCACTTCTCTTTTACTTCCGGCTGTGTGCATTTTCTGCAAGGTCTGACACCTTGTAGTCTGCAAAGAAGTCAACACAGAGCCATGTGACCCAAGCCTCTTGGATCTTTGGTTATGACATAAGCTGTGGAATGTAGCAACATGCTATTGTTTCAGAGCTTGTTGCAGTGAAGCGATTGCATGGTGTTATGTTCTTGGTGTGTCCCCTGGGGTGTTACAAGCTCCTATGCGCAACAAAGCGCTCCTGCCAGGCCTGTTCCTAGATAGCAGGCTGACGGCTCGCTGCAGGCATCCATACGACTCATGCTGCCAGTTAGTCGTCCGATCCAGATTGCGTGCACGTCAGGTTGGGTACCTAAAGTAAAACAAACACCCCCCAAAAAAGTTTTTCTGAGAGAGCTAAACTTAACTGCAACGCCGTTCCCTGCAGGGAACCCCTTTTCACAGGCTTTCATTAGCAGTTAACAGATGTCTTCTGGAGCTGATGGGAGCATCCCACCCCCCCCCCACCCACCCCCAAGTGTCCCCCCTGCCGCAAAAAAGTGTGGGTATTCCAGAGCCAGACTGTTCTCCTGTGGCTGGCAGCACAACTCTGAAACTGAAAGCCTCAGTTGCTAATTCCATCACAGGCCGAGCGTGAATCGGAGGACTCGTCGCCCATCCTAGCCCCACTGTGATCTGTGCTGTGGGCCTGCCCCAGCCAGGGCCCAGGTTGGACTGATGACCCTACATGTAGACCAGGCTGTGGAGGGGCGGGGCTAGCTTCCAGTCTCCACCTTCCTTAAAAGAGAGAAGCGTGTGGGGTCTGGCTCCTCCCTGTTCATACCCGGGACACGGCAGGGTATTTTTAGCCTACCCCTCCCTGTGTTTCCTGTACTCACCACTGTTTTGAGTCTATTTGGGTCATCAGGACTGTCTGGTTTGCGTCTACCAGTCCCATTCCTCCTGCCCCCTGCCCCCCCACCCTCAGAAGAGCAGCTTACCTGAGAGACATTTAATTAAGAATCAAAGGTCTGTTTGATAGTGATGTAGTGCCTGTGTCTCTAAGGTATGCTGTATTATTGAGGAATTAATCAGGGTATATATATCTGGCACTTCAGGATTGCCGCAGATTTCAAGAGGCCGTCTTTCCCATTATGAGCTAGCATTGTTGCTTCACATTAGCCACCGATGTGCTACATGGTTGTGTTGCCCATGTCCTGAAGCTGCTCGCGCCTGGCTGAGCTCAGGTGGTTGCTGAGGAAACGGGTCTCATTATTATTCATATAATATATATCCCAGTTTATTTCTGGACCCATGGCTATCAGAGGTGCCGTGTCAGCGATGAAGGCTTATTGACGGAGCGATAAACAACAACGTCCTGAAGGGACTTTTCACACACCCTCCTGAATGCCATTTAGCTCTTTTAGGTATCTACCAAGGTCTTATGTTTTCTCAACTATCCTGTTTGATTCCCATAATCCACATTTCACTTCCAACACCAAGTCTTGTGGACCAGTAGCCTGCGCGACATTTAACAAAACCCCCCAAAAAACAAAATGAAATAAGAAGACCAGGCAAACCAGGCCAGCAAGGCCACCATGGGGGGAGCCTATAGATGATTTCTGTGCCCATTAGCTCAATGCCTACCCAAGCATTAAAGCAGATTAGGTGAAAAGATCCATTTCCTGTCCAATACCAAAGTCAAATGCAAGCAGTATTATTCAAGCCTGTTTACTTTGGTGATTCACAGCAAGCATCCGCGCTTTGTTTCTCCCTCCTCGTCTCCTCCCCCCTGCGATGAGGTTTCCTAACGAGCGGCTGATGAGTCCGGAGCGATCGCAGTGTGACCATCCCCCCGTAACTTCCTCGGCGCTCACCGTGTGGCCCGGCCCCCCTTTCCCATCCTTTTCCGACTGCGTCTGTCTGTGACTCGGCACACCGCGTCCGTCAACCGTGCTTCTGAATCACACCTCCCTCTAACGCGTGGGTGGAGATCACATGCCCCCCCTCCCCTTTTGTTGAATGACTAGCAGGCCTCATGTGTTTTGCGTTGGATCGTCACTTTAGATGGCTACTCTCCAGAGTGCCAAATATTGAGCCTGTTGGAGATGACATCATTTTTTTAATGTGACTTTGAGAGGTTTCTTAGAAGGTCGGCCTGAGTTTGTCCCGCAAAGGATGATGTGAACGGAGAGACAGTGGGGCATGTCCTCTTGCCGTCACTCCCGCAGATGAAACCGGAGGGACCACTAAAGGTCTTGTTTGGGCCAGCTTCCCACCTCAAGCTCCTGAAACCGACCGCAGAGTCTACTGGTGATCTCTCTGTGGATGATTCCACCCAGACCCTTCCCAGCCAATCAAAGCCTCATACCGAGTCTGTCTCAGGCTGTGGTTGGCTAACGGTTGTCGGTCAATTCCAATCAGCCCTCCAATCCCTCAAGCTTGCGAGCCATGCCTCTAGTTCACAGGCCTCAATTCCCAAGTTCACAGGTATTACTCCAAAGATGGTTTTCTTTCATCTTCTCTGAAAACTGATTTCCTGCAGCCACCCAAGGTCAACAGAATAATGTTACCTGTGCTCTATCTGTAAATAAAAGTGCAGGAGGAGGAGTGTGAGGGAAATTCAATTTAGTGAATTAACTATGGTCTGGTGGGTCTCGTATTTCATGTTCCGTTTGTTAGTATCCTTCAGGGGCCTTTATACTGATGTGCTTTTGGATTCCCCACTATGTAGCCTGCAGCCTTATAGTTTAGAGGAACAGGGTGTGGAGAGTTCAACAGTGGGGTTTAATTTTTTATTTTTTTATTTACTTTCTTCTGCCATTGCTTTTGACATGCGCTGGTCTGTCTCTGTAGTCTTAAGGTTAAAACCTGCAAATTAGGCTGAGCTAATTCTTTGTTTCCCCCTATCCTATTCTCCCTTCAGCCAAACTCAGCCCCCCCCTTCCTCACTGCCCAGCCACTGTGAGAAGCAGTCCCTGCGCCCCAGCGCCGCCCCCACCGCCACGCGTCGTAGAATGTCCCGGAGCCCGGAGTTCAAGGATGACCCCACGGAGTGCCCCCTGTGCATGGAGCCCCTGGAAATCGACGACGTCAACTTCTTCCCCTGCACCTGTGGCTACCAGATCTGTCGCTTCTGCTGGCACCGCATCCGAACAGACGAGAACGGCCTCTGCCCTGCCTGCAGGAAGGTAGGCAGCTCCCTCGCTCGCACCCCCCACTCGCCCCCTACCCAATTTAACAGTGAAGAAATAAGATCAATATGTTGTATTTAGTCTGGGTTATTTAGTTAGCACAACATGTATGCCAACCTTCCACCGTTTGTTGCCTGAGGCACCTACACATGGATATTATGCGGACTAACACCGGGGGTTGCCTGCATGACATGGGGGAAGGATGCCCAGAGAGAGAGAGAGGAAGAGTGTGTTTGATCTTGTATGTCCCTTGTAAGCTTTGATAACCACATTCTAACCGCTGCCTAAAAAAGGGTTTCAGAGTGAATCTATCACAACAAGGCATCTGTCAGGAGGTGACACCTGGCAAAGCCATATAATCTTTCTCTCTCCACGTTTCAACCGCTCTCTCTCTCTCTCTCTCTCTCTCTCTCTCTCTCTCTCTTCCTTCCTTTTTCCTCGTGCAATTACTTATTATTTTTTTTTCCCTTCCCTCGGCCCGCCAATTCAGCTGATCGATGGGGGGAAGCTTTCCGGCATTTTCACCCGACAAGACACAAAAGACTAATGGCCTCCATTTTGACGGTGCACTTTCGCAAACTTTTCTCCACCAGGAATAAGCAGCCATCAAAAACAGGGAGGAGGAGGAGGAGGAGGAGGAGGGGATCATATTGTGTGAATGTCGACCCAGGAACCTGTGCTTTCCGTGATGGTCAACGCTATTAGGGATGTTTACCACCCAGTCCATAAGGGTGTGTGTGTGTGTGAGTGTCTGACGTGCCTCTCTCCCCCCCCCCCCCCCCCCCCCGGTGTGGTGCAGCCGTACCCAGAGGACCCGGCGGTTTACAAGCCCCTGTCCCAGGAGGAGCTCCAGAGGATCAAGACGGAGAAAAAGCAAAAGCAGAACGAGAAGAAACAGAAGGTGACGGAGAACCGCAAACACCTGGCCAGCGTTCGCGTGGTTCAGAGGAACCTTGTGTTCGTAGTGGGACTGTCACAGAGGCTGGCCGACCCCGAGGTAAGGAAGGGGACACACACACACACACACCTCTGTGTTCTGTAATCTGTTATGTTGTTTCCCACCATCTTGGCTTTTTGTCAGGCTGTGGTGATTTATACAGGCTGTCTTTTCCTGGTCAGGTTAATGATCTGAGAAACCATTTCACTGAGACGCTTTCATGCTCGCACGTGCAGGAAATGCAGTTTCCACACTTGTGGAACCACGTCAGGACTATGGTGGGGAAGGGACCTCTGGGCCTGCTTGGAGCCCAGGTTTAGCTGAAGCAGTTTTTCTCTGAGAGGTGCATCACACAGCAGGGTGATTGGTTCTGGGGGGAGGGTGGAGGGGGGGGGTTATTTTGAGGTAGGTAGGTCCTGTTTCCCATGGATTCATTTCCAGGTTGGCAGTAGGGTTTCCACTTGAATCTGGTAGTAGCCTGGGCCTCCCAGTGGAGGTATGGGACAATGGGGGTGATGTCATGAGGATGCTGGCCGTGCTGTTTTGGAGAGACCGTCGTTTCTCCAGGTCTCAGAGATCCTGTCCTTGTGAGAAGTGTGTTGCAGGAATCCAATCAGGGATTCTGTGTGGATGAAAACCACTGAGCAGAAATGGTCTGGTTTACATCCAGACAAACGCTTCCCTCTCCATCCTCCTTGACGACGCTAGCAGTCCAGGTAAACATCAGGGAGGTCGGCTACAGTGCTGCTTGATACGACAAGAAAAATATGGCTGCCTTGAAATGTTCTGTGAAGATCCCGATTGGTGTTCGATTTGAAACCAAGTTTTGTCGTGAGCGAGGATATTCTAGTGACCTGGCAAGTCTACTACATGGCTTCAGTGTATCCTAGAAGTACAGCACAATCAGTCATGATGTGGGTGTACTCGCTTACTAGCAACCACAGCTATGTTTGCCAGTCTCCCACGCAAGCCCGCTAAGGCAACAATAACAACTTGAGTCCCTGGCGTCCCAACCACCCCTGCCTGATGGTGTCCAGCATCCACCATGAAGTCACTCTAAAAATAGCCCAGAACTTATAATTCAACTCCATATAAACGCAAAGACAAAAAACTAAGGCAAGGGAGAAGAAGGAAAAATTAAGTCACTGATCATTTGGAATGCGGTCAAGGAGATTTAAAGACGAGTGCAGTTGTTCCTTTTTCACCAGCCAACCTCCTGAAAGCCAACCCAGCACTTAAGAGAGTTGTTCTCCCTCAAAATTTTACCCTCTCCCATATTTTGTTCCTTCTGGGATCAGTGACCCATCCTAAACATCATCGCCAAAATGAAAGTGTGGGCCGCTAAGGCTGTACGGTCTTTTTCTCTTGATTATTTTCTTCAGCTGTGAACAAGCTAGGTCTGCTGCGAAGGAGTTTGTCATCATTCGGAGGTACCTTTTTTTATAGATCAAAGGTTACTTTTTGCCCCTTAAACACAACCCTGTCACAACCCTTGAAATGTGTTCAGTTGCATCCCAATTCATCAATATCCTCCCAAAATATATACCCCCCCCGCCACCGTCGGCTGTAAGCATTTTCCTGAAAGATGGCAGTCGCAGTTCCAGTTTTACATAACCATTTGTCCCCTGACACACTTAGCTCTTTTATGTATTCATTATACCCACGTACGCCTGGCCTTATTATACAGCGCGCCCCTCAAGCATCATTGAGATGTGAAGTCTGTTTTGTCTCTGCGATCACACATTCGAGCTGCAAAGCCCCCAGCACTGCGAGCCGCATGTTGACAGATTATCTCTCAATTCAGCCCTAAATGACTTTCCACCCGCTGTGTTTCCAGTCTACTTGTTTTTACGCTTCACTCTTCCCGTGTCTGGAGTTCTACATGTTTTTTCTTCTTCATGAATGTAGAGTTGAGGACTTAAAAACAGGCTCCGCTCTCCCTCTGTTCCTTGCAGGTTCTAAAGAGGCCAGAGTATTTCGGGAAGTTTGGGAAGATCCACAAGGTTGTCATCAACAACAGCACGTCCTACGCAGGCTCACAGGTGGGCGGGAACTTCCTTTCACCGGCTAAAGACGATTGGTGGCCGTGCCGTTCCTTGACACCCCTGCAACCCTTCCTTTCCCTTTTAACCTGCCATGTCTTGTCTTGGTCCCCAGGGTCCTAGTGCCAGTGCGTATGTGACTTACATCCGGTCGGAAGATGCCCTCAGAGCAATCCAGTGTGTCAACAACGTGGTAGTAGACGGCAGAACGCTCAAGGTGAGCGTCAGCCAATCACGGCTCCTTCCCCCTTCTTCTTCTCCACTTCTCTTTCGCGCTCAACAGTGTCTTGTCTGCGCTCGCTCTTTTCCCCAGGCTTCTTTAGGCACCACAAAGTACTGTAGTTACTTCCTGAAGAGCATGCAGTGTCCTAAACCGGACTGCATGTATCTGCACGAGCTGGGCGATGAGGCAGCAAGCTTCACGAAAGAAGAGATGCAGGTGAGGTGGAGAGCCAGGTGGAGAGCCAGTATATATATAGCCTGGTATATATATATATATATACCATCCGGATCAGTTTAAGTGAATTGGAAAAACGTAAAAGTGTCCTGTTAACCTGAGCTGTGTGTGTAGGCAGGGAAGCACCAGGAGTATGAACAGAGGCTGCTACAGGATCTATACAAGATGAACCCCTCCTTCCTCCAGACCTCGACCACAGGGGGGGATAAACCAAAGGGGAAACCCAGCTCTTTACAAAGGTACTGGTTCTGCAGCTAACACATTCAGGTTGAGGAGGTGTTAGCCTACACATGATGTAACATTGAGTTCTGAGTATAAGAAATGTTTTGAAACCATGAAATCTGCTTTTTAATTGAAACTATCTGTGCCTGTCTCCCTCCTCAGGTCCAACAGCAACAACAAAGACGCCTGGCCGTCGTTACAACCCACAGGGAAGACAGCCAATGGGCTGTCAGAGCACAGGAAGTCCCCGCAGTTAGACGGGGGCTCCGACTCATCCGAACACATGACCCCTGACGGTCCTGACTCAGACCTGGGCCCCATGGCCGCTCTCTCCCCCTTCTCCTCCAACTGCGATCCCGCCAGGTAACCGCCTCTCCCTACCTAGCAACAGTGGAGGCTCTATTCCTACGCGTGAGCCGTGTTGCCTCAGTCAAGTGCAGTCATTCCAACACTAGCGCGTCTCCTCTTACTAACTGGCTGTGTAGGCGTGTGGTGGGTCGAGGACGTCGCTCTGCTAACCTTCAGTCGCTCTGCTCTCTTCCTCAGCCCTAGCGACAAACTGCCAGACATCATCAGTATAGGCAACGGAGAAACCTCACAGCTGGTAAGAGCGCCAACCAGAAACCTCGTGGGTGAAATGCATTTGCCAGTTGTTTTGATGACTGTATGAAGCTGATCCTCCCGCTATCTTACCCCCTCCCCATCCTTGTTCCTCCCCAGCTTCCGGGCAGCGACTCCCCATCGCCCCCTCCTGGCTTCACCAAGCCCAGCCTAGTGGTGCCCATCAGCGTGGCGGGCATCACGGCCCGCTCGCCCTTCGAGGGCGCCGCCGCAGAGTCCCAGTCGCTGTTCTCAGACAACAGTAATTTCCGGCACCCCAACCCCATGCCCAGCAGCCTGGGCGGCTTCCACAGCTCCCCTCAGAACAACTCAGACTGGCCCACAGCACCAGAACCACAGAGCCTCTTCACCTCAGGTGGGGGTCCTGTCCAAACGTCTGGGACAGCAATGCTGCATGTCATACTAGGGGGGATGGGGGGGGAGTTGTGGAGTTGAGCACCGAGTTACCTGAAGCTCATGCGGCTACAGCAGGGGTGTCAAACTCATGCCAACAAAGGATGCAGGTTTTTCATGTCAGCCAAGCACGACAGAAGGGTTTAAAGCTACCTTTTTTTCTCGTTGTCTTTCCTGTCCCCATCCCTCAGATACCATCCCAGTATCGTCCTCGACAGACTGGCAGGCGGCCTTCGGCTTCGGCTCGTCCAAACAGCAGCAGGACGATGACCTTGGCTTCGACCCCTTCGACATCACCCGCAAGGCCCTGGCCGACCTCATTGAAAAGGAGCTCTCGGTGCAGGACAGCTTCTCCTCTCCCCTGTCACCCGGCCCCCTTCACCCCAGCCCCAACCACCACGGCTTCCCCCTCCCCTCGTTCCCCACCAAAGCGGGCCTCGGCCCTCCTGGGGGCTTCCTCCCTCCCAACCACCTCCCTTCCAACTCTGGCCTCCCCAACCACTTCCCCCACCCCCACCGCCAGTTCTACAGCTCCTTCAGCTTCCCCGGACACCCGTCCTCCTCCTCCTCATCTTCCTCTTCCTCCTCCTCCTCCTCCTGCGCCTCCCGCCACCCGTGGATGGGCATGGCGGCCGTCTCGGCCCCTTCGCGCAATAACTTAGCCCACTTGAACCACGCTGCCACGGGCTCTGCCTCGCGCAGCTTCCTGGACTTAAGTTTGCTGCCGCAGCACCACAGCACGGGCCTCGGAGGGATCCCCATGACAGGTGAGGAAGGAAGCACGAGCCGCCAGGGATTCTGGGAAGGGAGAGTCTTTCCTGGGGGGGTGTTCAAGAGCGTACGCGGCCCGTAGTCTTTTATTGAATCTTTGAAACCGGCTTTTGACCGGGAAGACAGCTTTTACAAGGGGGGGGGGGGGGGGGGGGGATGCTCTACAACCAATCGTACGATTCAAATGAAACATAACTCTGTCGCATGAGTATCCGTTTGCAGACATAGTATAGGTGCAGCCGGACAAAATCCCAGTCATGGTGTCACTGGGATCTGTTGCATGATAGATCCCATGGATGACCACTGGGTGGCAGCAGGTGATTACAGTGGTGGGTGGAGCAGCATGGGAAGCAGATAGGAGCCATGTGCTAGGGAGGCATGATGGTGCCTACCCCATCACTGCTTTCTAAGAGTACATGTGATGTGCAGTGAAACCGTTCCACCGTAACCCGTGATTGCGTCCCCCCCCCCCCCCCCCCCCGCCCCCCTCACGCGGCGACGCAGCAGCATATGGCATCATTAGCTAATGTGCCATGGAAGTGCTCTCTGCTGAAGGAGCAAATGGAGGCTGACTGAAACATCCGGATCGTAGAGCGGTCGCTCTGCCCAGCAGTCTCTCTACCCTCCCCCTCGCTCCCCACTGACACATTACTATATTCCTTCTAGAAATGGCCACCTTTTCACTAAAGAGCCTGTCAAGTTCAGTTCATTCAAGGTAGAAAAGTCAATGTGGTAGTACTAGAAAGCACACACACACACCTCCTTCTACTAGAAAGCACACACCACACACACACACATACACCTCTACTTTGTTTTAGGTGCTACCAATTTTTGCGTAAGGACCCAGCACGCTAGCTTGGTTTCGTACAGCGTATTCGCCTCAGAATCCTCTCTCTCTTAATGAAACCCACGAAAAACAGGAAGATTCTCTCTGTTGCCTGACAGAGGAGCAGAGTGCTCGGTACGGTGGAGGGCTTAGTCAGAAGAGCAGGTCTTACCTCGGATCCCTGAGGTTCTTCCAAGCCCAGGGGCAGGTGCCTGGATTCAAAGAATACACTGGATAAATCATTCATCCCCCCCCGGTTGGTTTTGACGAGTGTGATTTTTGTTCTGGTGTCTTTAAGGTGCCTTGTGTGAAATTGGTCCCTGTGGTGGATTCAGGAGTGTGGATGGGGGGAGGGAGGGGGGGTGGGGGGAGTCTGGAAGTGCTGTGCATCTTCTGCCCCAGAGTCATCGAGCCGATTCCCCCCTCCCCCCCCCCAACCCTATTTTATCTAGAATTTCAGTAATTGGTTGTCTCTGAATCTCACTTGTTTTGGGCTGGGTCTGGGCTCAGATCCCGATTGGCCGGTCGGTTCAGTTCAGAAGCCCCTCAGTGAACTAGAGCAGCAGGACTGGGCTAACCTGAGGAGGGGGGAGGGGTCTTACTGTAGTCCACTCATGATGATGTACACTGCACAAACACCTCCCATATCTGAGCTGGCAGGTCTGTCATGAAGTGAATGAAGGCAGGCTTGTGTGTGTGTGTGTGTGTGTGTGTGTGTGTGTGTGTGTGTGTGTGTGTGTGTGTGTGTGTGTGTGTGTGTGTTGTGTGTGTGTGCGCGTAGAGGTGGAACATGTCCAGGTCTGTGCTAATAATGACATCGCTGTTGCTCTAATTAATGACTTTGCTCACAGCGAAGCCAGCAGTGTCCAAACACAAGATATTGGTTATAAAATGGAGCCAATTAAAAGACAACGAAGGCCTATATTGCCTGCCGACCTTTCCCTAATAACAGTATCATAAAAGGGAGTCCAGCCAGTCTAATGTTAAATAATTCTATCCGTTGGAGAAGGGTGGCGGTCTATGACTTAGTTAAAATTGATTTCTGAAGCCAGCTCTCTCTAACTCTCTCTCTCTAACTCTCTCTCTCTCTCTCTCTCTAACTCTCTCTCTCTCTCTCTCTCTAGCTCTCTCTCTCCCTCTCCACTTGTCTCATGAATAAAAGATGACGCGGCTTGTTTATCCGCTGATGCAAATGGCAACATAGGTGATGATGTTAATGCCAGCCACGCTCCCCTGCTTGACTAGCATATTCAAATGAAAGGAGGCCCGCAGGAGAAGCTGCAGCAGCCAATCACAGGGGAGCACATCCCAGACTGGCCATCTTTCTCCGTCTCTCTCTCTCTCTCTTTCTCCATCTGTCCATCTCCATCTCTCCTCGTCTTTCCGTCTCTCTGTCTATCTCTTTGTCCGTCTTTCTGTCCATCTCTCTATCTCTGTCCGTCTCCTCCATCTACAGCTGGCCCTGTCTGAACTGAAGCATTGGTTGTGTTTGCACTGGTTCCCAAAGCCTCCCCAGATGGATGAGCTACGGTTTCCTTTCCACCGACGACAGGCCGTCCACACCCTGAGCCCCTGTAAAGGGCTAACATATTAGCCGTTAGCCACCTACTGGCCGGTCACAGCTGGCCCACAACCCAGACACCAGCATTCATCCTGTCAATTAGTATTAATTATTCATAGAGCGGCTGGAAGTTGGAGTGTTCCGGCTCTCAGGAGGTACCGGTGTCGACACCCCCCCCCCCCCCCCCAGCACCTCCTCCTCCTCCTCTCATTAGTCTGAGCTCTAATTGAGCCCATCTCTAACAACACCACACAGCCAGGAGACCAGGACTCTGTCGATACACACACACACACACACACACACACACACACACAGTCTCTGAATTATTTCTGCTGGGTTTCTAGAAGCCAAGAACCCCTGTTATTCTAAGTATCTCCCACCCCCCTTCCTGCGCTCCACCATCCTCTGCGTCTAACCATGGTAACCGTCCCGATGCAGCCGGTCTCTATGAAGGTGTGTGTGGGTGTGTGAGACAGAGCAGCAAGGTGACTGGGCTCCCCTGGTGCTCTCAGTACAGCAGGGTAACATTATCACAGGCAGGTGTCACATGCGTCTAAGGGGCAGGCCAGTGGGGGCCGGCCTGTTGCCAAGGTGTTTTTCTGCAGCCCCACCTCTCCTCTAGAGGTAGTCTGCTGCTGGCCCAGCCAAGGCATCCCAGGGGAACATCTGTCTGACTGCACTACCAAGGACCCTGGGTGTGTGTGTGTGTTACAGGGAGTGTCCACCCTCCTGCCCCAAACATCCACCACTGGCAGCCTGATGGGGGTGGGGGGGGGTATCTCCAACAGCCCAGCTGTCTGAATACAACCAAGAACAGCAGGGAAAAAACCCTCAACACACACATACACACACAAAACCCACGTATACTTTGGCGCCTGCACAGAGAAATGCTGCTGTATTATTCAGCAGGTCCTGGCTGTTCCCGCCCCCCCGCCCCCCCCCCTCAGTCTAGCACCATGCATTATAAATACGGCATGAAACAAGAAATCGCAGCGTAACAGAGGAGTTTAATCAGCTGTGTTTTCCACTTCAGATCCCCAAATAAACGGGGGGGGGGGGGGGGGGGGGGGGGGTTGGGAGGGGGTAAGTCTTCTGCAGTCTGTAACCTCAAGACATCGCTCAAGGCTAAAGAGAGACAGTCTGTCAGTCTGTAGCATTTGGATACGGCGGTGTAGACATTGGCAGGGCACATGTGAGTGGGCGTGGCCCCAGCTCTGTTGGGCGTGGCCCCGGCTCTGTTGTGCGTGTATCTCTTTAAGAGGTCTGTGTCTCTCTGTTTCTGTGCAGAAAGCAGCGGGGCGGTAGAGGGTATAAAGGTGAAAGAGTGGCAAGACGGCCTTAGAGCGCTCTTGCCCAACATCAACATCAACTTTGGGGGGCTGCCCAACTCCTCGCCCTCCTCCTCCTCTTCCTCCTCATCCTCGTCCAGCGTTCACCACACGGGGGCGCCGGCGGGCTCCAGGGGCGTCTCACATAGCCTTAGCTGGGATGGGACGGCCAGCTGGATGGACCCAGCCATCATCACAGGTAACTGGACCCGGTAGAGGGGGTGCCTGCTGGAGACTAACCAGGGGGGCGGGGGGGCGCTAGGACCCCATTTGGGGGAAGGGGGCAGGCATATACTGTGGTGTGTGTGTGTGGTGAAACTAACCAGGATTGTCATGCTGGAGGTTTCTGACTTAACCTGGGTGTGGGTTTGGGGGAGGGTGCATGTCAGGTCTTGCCTCTGATTGGCTAACGCTGTAGCGTAGCCGTGTGTTCCACGTCTCGGTGGCTGCGTTCGTTTCGGACGGCGAAGCGTGTATGGACGGTCATACACACTGCTCATGAAGCTGGAACAGCGGTCATGCTTGACCTAGGGCATGTTGTGTGCAGAGGGCCGTGTGTGTGTGTCGCCTGTGGTGTTGTGTGAGAAATGTATGTCACTCGGGTCAGCCGTCACACAGTCAGATGGAAAGAAGAACTAGAGAGAGAGAGAGAGAGAGAGAGAAAACATACTGGAGCAAACTGCATTGTCATCGTCATTTCTAATCACATTGTAGGGTGTAACGAGCTATGTAACGACCAGGAGAGCAGGAGTTTCCCCCGGGGAATGACCGACGACTTCAATAAAACCATGAGATTGCATCGCTGAGAACAGCCTTGCACTTGATCCCACCTCTGGGCTGTGGAGCATGTGAAATAGAATCAAGTGCAACTTTATTGTTCGGTGCAGGCTAAACAATCGGCCACTGATCCTCTACGATGCCCATTTTGATAGGATTGGATGTGTGTTTAATGTAGCCTATCTTTTTTATATTTTTTCACCAATCACATTTGAGATTTTCTATTAATTTTTTTTCTTCTCTCCCTAATAGTGGCTCGGTGTTTTTGCGGCAGCATTGAAGCACAGTTTATAGAAAGCGCGATCATAACATCTCGTCTTATTCTACAGTGACATAGGAATAGAATAAATCGTCCCAGCTGCACGCTAAGCAGTTTCTGGGTCACTTATTATAAGAGGAGGAAGAGGGGGAGGAGTGTGTGTGAGTGGGGGGGGGTCAATACTGCATCCTACTTCACAGCCAGCCAAGAATCAGTCCCACTACCCCCCCCCCCCCCCCCCCTCTCTCTCTCCTCCCACCCCCCTGGAATCAATATCTCCAGTACACAGCATACTTAACAATCAATCAGGTGCTATATATCTATAAATAAAATCTGGACCATCTTGCCCAGGGATACAGCGTGGACCTGCTATTGGCTCAGCTCCGCGGTGCTATTGAGAGTACTGCCAAGTCCCTACAAGTGACATCTATGTCAAGGCTGTGCTGGGGGGTGGGGGGTGTTGATGAGTAGTCCAGAGGGGCAGAAATGAAACTTGCAGCGCCTGAAGCAATTAAACAAAGACCCCCCCCCCCCACAGGGTTGGATAACACTACATTTCCTTCCCCCTGGTTAACCCAGCGCTCACCGAGGTTGTGACTATCTTCCTCCAGCCAGCAGCGCGCCTGTACGTCAAACCCGGAACATGAAAGAGGTGTGAGGACTATTGGTTCTGACGAGAGAGAATCCTCCTGGAGCACTGAGGCACTCTGGGAAAACAGCATTTCCCTCGTACTTGACAAGACCGATGCAATTAAAGCTCTCACTTGACTTTAGGCAGCGTACAGTATCTAGTGGTTGAATGTTTCCGTACAAATTCTAGAATGTCACCCTGTGTCAGGCACCGCAACGATTTATGGATTTTGTGGCCAATCAATGAACTCGATTTTGGGTGTCATGCTCCTCACCAATCAAAAAATTGTTTCCCCCCGCTCTCTCGCAGCCTATTGGCTTGAGGAGTCATCGATAACTCTCAAACGTAATGCACCTGAGCTCCAATTAACTTCTTCACCTCCTAAGCTGTGGAGGATGGAAGTAGTAGCAGTGGTCTGTCACTAGGGCCAAGTCCACTACTGACCAGTCTGCCTGCCAGTCTGGCTGACTCGCTCTCTCCCTTGCCAGGGATTTCCTCTGTTAGGCTATCAGGTTTCACCACTAAATCACATCACAGCTCCAGACTGTGTTTATAAGGGCCAGTTGCCCCACAAGGGGATGTAGGTAGACTTCCCCCCCCACTCACACACACTCAACACACACACCAACTACCGGTGTAATAGTGGCCAATCGATTCTCTTCTGTCTGAGCTTCCGGGCTTTAATACCAGGGCCTCTTATCAGGCCCTGTGGCCCAGACCAGGGCCATCGATACTCAGCCTGGCCTGACCGACAGAGCCCCGGTCAGCCAGGATACCAGCTGATCATCTCCTAACCTCTATGCTGACAGAGAGAGGGGGAGGAGGGACAGGAGCAAGGATGGACTCTAACACGCCCACACAAAACACACACACACACACACATCAAAGCACAGGAGTCTTCATAGATTCACTGCAAAGATGGAGAGATCCATCATCTTCTGATCCGTGGTTGTGGTATTTATCTCTCCCTCTCTCTCTTTCTCTTCCTCCTCTTTAACTCCCAGGTATCCCGGCCTTGGCAGGCAACAGCCTGGACTCTCTCCAGGACGACAACCCCCCACACTGGCTCAAGTCCCTGCAGGCCCTCACAGAGATGGACGCACCCCCCAGCTCCACAGTGCCTCCGCAGCCCCCACACAGCGGCCCGTTCGGGAGCCAGGTCCCCCTCCACAGAGGCGGCTGGGCCCCCTACCCGCCCCCTGCCACGGCCAACCCCGCCAGTCAGTTCCACTCCCCCCCGCCAGGCTTCCAGACAGTCTTCAGACCCCCGGTCCAGACCCAGACAGACCTGCTACAGAGTGCAGCCATGGATCGTCACTAGGGACTGTGAAAACACACACACACACACACTTGCATAAACACACCGGCAAACCCCCACAGAGACATACATAAAACACACCAAACCAAAATGACCCGAATTTCAAAATGCAGAACTATTAACAAAATAATAACAAGATTATACGCTGTTTCATTTTCTTCCGTCTCCTGGTTCCCCAAGATTCAGAATGCTTGTGTTCTTTTATTCGGTTTTGATTGGTTGTATCCTCTTGACCTTTGGCACGCTATCCCAGTCACACTTCCTGTTCACATCTGAAGGCATCACAGATCACATGACCACTGGGTGTGTCTTCATGACAGTGACAAAAACAGACAGAGGCTTCAGGCTAGCCCATCACTACTCTGGGGGTGGGGGGATTTGAGCTCAGGTTTTTATTTTATTGTATTATTTTATTCATTTTTTAAACCTCATGAAGAAAATGGCAATCCGAATAGCTCCGAGTGGTGGATCATGGGAAATGCTCGTCCCTTAGAAAAGAGACTGAAACGCATGCTTGTGAGGATAATGCCCCAATAGTCCAGTAAACTGGCTGCTCCAGTGATCTGGGATTGGAACACGTCCGAGGGTCAGTCAGAATCCATTCTATCCGTCTGCCTCCACGCCTCTCTGCAGCAGGAGTCAGGTGTACCCTGCGCTGAAGAATATGGGGTGGAGCGGAGGTCAATTCTTTGAGGGGGGTTATTTTCGCTTCATTTAATTCACAGGATCAAAGGAATTAAGGAAAGAGGATGAAAAGAGGAGATCGAAAAAAAGCCTTCATGGAGCTTGATGCGTTCAGACTGGAGGCCGTCTGGAAGACAGTCGAGCGCCTCGCCGCCGCCTCGCTCAGCCTTGGCCTTAAAAGGGTGTGATCGGAGGTTCATTTACTCCCCCCTCCCTCAACAAGGGGGAAGAACGTGCACCTCCATCGAAGGTGACGCACGAGCAGGTGGGAGATGGTCCCCTCACACGTTCTCGAAAGCGTAGCGGCTCAACCTCTGTATCAGAGGGTCGTTCCACGCCTACGCCCTCAAGGCGGCCGGCGGTGCCCCTTAGGGTGGGGGCTTGACCAGCTTCGGCACGAGCGCAGGGTTAGTGTCTGGCTGCTGGAGCGCCACCATGTGGTGCCTCTTTGCAGCTCTCCTCTCTCCCAGACTCCCGCTGTCTGTGCCGCTGTGTCGGAAGCTGCACCACGTTTGGCTCCTCGTCATGAAGAAGAGATGAGGAAAGTGTTTGACTTGGCAAGTGAGAAATAGTGTGTGATGATGGGGCCTGTGTTTGCCAGTTTATGCCTTGGTTTTTATTGTAGTGTAAAGGAAAGGCATGGCTTAAAGAGAGGGGGGGGGGGTCTTGTCCAGCATGGCATTTTTATAAGGTATCAGAATCAGGCATGACGGCAAGTGTGCTCACTAATATACCAGAGCTCATTTTAATCATTACTAGGCAACAACTCGAGGGTCGATAGCAGATTAAATGGCGTCCTTGTAGATGGCTGAAAAGGCTTTAGAATAGTGATGTCCAACTTGTGCCATCGGGGGCCAAGAGGGTGCAGGTTTTCATGTCAACCAATCACGACACCAGGTGATTTCACTAAGTAGAGAAGCTCGTTAGTGAAATGAGCTGGTGTCGTGCTTGGTTAACACAAAAAACCTGCACCCTCTTGGTCCTCGATGGCACAAGTTGGACACCCCTGCTTTACCCTATGTGCACACGTAGCCAGGTATTTTGAGAAACAAATATTTCCCTCCCTCCGTTTTCCAAAAAGCTTTCATTTACGTCAACCCGCATAAATACGCCATCTAGCGCCATCATAACTACTCCAAGCCTGGAGATTTTCCAGAATCTCCGCTTTAGCCGGAGTTTTCAGAAAGATTCGTTTTCAGAGGCGAATTCTCTGTTTGCGTGTAAACGATAGGTACAAACGAAGGGAAATGTCTACACGGCTACGTGTGTACATAGGGTTAGAAGCACATTCAACCATCAGGTGTGATTCCTCCACCCCACATTATGTTACTTGTTTCTTGGGAGTGTGTGCTGGGATAGTGGGAGTTACAGGTCAACTCAATTGCCAACATTGGGGGACAATCCCTGCCGTACCTGGATCCCCATCCAAACCCTTGTTTATTTTAACGATCTTCAGTTGTTGTGTCTTTAACATTAGGGTCTTTACAACCTTGTCAGTATTCAACAGTATTCATGTGGATTAAGGATTTAAAACTCGAGGATACCGATTCAGTCCAACCATGGGTTTCACACAATGTAACAAAAATTAAAACACACAAGAAAAACCATAAGTCTAAAATGAAGAGCTGAAGGAATTGTATCTCTCCACAGGTCTGGAAGAAAAACTAAATCTTAAATAAAAAAAACAAAATGTGACACTTTGGAAGTGTGAGTCTGCGTTTATTTTTTCTTCCCTTGTTCAATCGAGGCATTGTCTATAAATCTGTGGTCTGTATGCTATAGATGTGTCCCTGCTCCAAAATGTTATCACACTTCTGCAGAACTTGATGACAACAGATTCACTTGAATCCTGTCTGTGAGAGCAGGAACACAGCTATACAGGACCGTGAGCCCTGGAGACCAGAATGCAAGACTTTGGTTTCCAGTCTCTCGGTAAGTCTATATCCATTTCTAATGGTCATACACTGAAGAATTGCATTGCGCACAGTTAATCAATGCTCTGTCAAGGCTGAGGCCCCAGTAGAACCAATTAATCAACTCACAAGTACCTGTTCATATGGCTTGCCAGGAGTTCTGTGGCAGACGACTAGCATCATATGATTCTTGCAGATGTTTCAGTTAAAGAAGTTGCAGTGGGCGGACGTGTATTAAAGAACATACTTCAGATGTTTTCAGTGTAAGCTAATTAATTTGATCTTGCTGAAGACACAGCAGTTTGCTGATAATGTCAAGAGCAAATGAAACGCTCGGCATTTGCAGATGCTTGGCGTGACAAGTCATGCTTTTCAATATTCATCGTATATATCATTCGAATATATCATGTTCCCATTCATTGAAAAACAGTGTATTTATTAAAATATGAGTTGACATTTTAAACCCGCAGTTCAGAAGCACGCGAAGCTTCAGCTCAGCCAGGTGCAATTAAGACTGGCTTCTCTTTGATGTGATCTAATGCCCTTCACCTCCACTTTGATTTCCAGCTTCCCTGTCTGAATCTGACGAGGAAATCGGTTGTTAAAATCACTATTGATTTGTAAAGGGCTTTATCTCAGAAACTACCCCGGTTTGAGCGTCTGCATACTCACCTGAGGACTGTTAAACTTTCTCCATGTTTGGTTTTGGGATCTTTGTCTTCGGCTGGGCCGGAAGTGATGGTGTTAGGCTATTAGGACCGACACCTGCGGCGGGTGCGGTCAGTTGTAGTTTTAGGAGGCCTACAGCCTCTGCTATAAATACAAAGTTACATAACTGTTTTGTGTGTAAACCATAGGATGACAAATTTATTTAGTAAACACACCAATGAAATTTATTTTTGTAATAATTTTACATTCCACAGTTGAACATTTCCAGGTTTTCTATTCTTTTTTTTTCTTCTTTTTTTATAGTCGTTTTTCAAGTTTACTCAACAGACACAGTACTGATGTTAAACGTTGATAAATCCTTTTGATTTTAATGTCCGTTTAGAATGAAAGTTGCAGTATCTCCGTTCTTTTATGCTATTTTACATCATTCTGAAGCTTGTGCACACATTCCCATTAACTTCACATGTTAGTCAAGCACACACTTTGAGGAATTTATTAATACATTTCAGACTGCATACATTTACACTGGGATTCAGGGGAAATTATTTCAGAAGGGGTTTATAGCTCCCGATAGTCAATAACTACTTTCAGTCAGCAACTATACAACTAGCTTTTTTACTTGATGTAGGTGTAAAGGACCTTGTGGAGTTCTACTAGAACTTTCTTCAGGTGCGGTGGTGTCAAGGTGTGCTTTTGTGACATTGTACCACACAATAGCGTGCCATTGTGTGCCAGTGCATGCTTCATTGCCACGTCCACACCGAGAACCTAGATGAAATGATGCAACAAAAAAAACAAGGAAGCAGGAATTGCGTGTGTGCGAGCGGTGGATAAACTTTTGGTATGAAAGCCTGGTTGTGTAATCCTCGTGGACGGAAATAAATACTTGTGCCTTAAGTATGTCAAGGAACGTCATCTTACATAAGGTGGGATGTGCTCCAATAAAAGGGATAGGGGTGGTCTGGTTGTCCCCTCCCCCAGGTCCTCTCCATAGTATTCCCACTGTATCACGCTTATCCACTATAAGGGATAAGGCGGGTCTTATCTACCACTGTTGCTTCAAGCTTATTTTTCTGAAAAGCTCTTGAAGTGTGTCTAGTGGTTTTAATGTAATTTCATGGCCAATTGCACGATCAGCCTGTGTCCCAAGGAATATGTCTTATTACGGAGAGAAATATCCAGTGCGCGAAGCACAAATTGAGTTCCAGTTTGCAGATGTTGCTATTAATCTATCCCTGTGGCTCTCAGCCTGTATACCCACATACTGAGTAAATACACATACTGCTCAATCGGCATATAGACTTTACATTGAAGATCCAGGGATATGAGAAGAATCAGGTGAACAGTCACATGACGCTCAAAGGAATAATTTGATGATTTTGTCAACGTGAAGATAACTTTTTTTCCCTACGTCTGCTCTGTCAAACTCATTCCTATAAACAAGGTCACATGACCTTTCGTAGGGGTCAGGGTCCTGTGCAGTATCCATAAAGGGAAAAAGACTATGACAAATGAGAACATATATCACTGACTGTTTGGACAGAGTCCTCTACCGGTGTCCTGTCAAGGCCAAAAATAACAGGAGAACCCTACATATGGAGCTGGCTGGGAAACAGAGGACATGTGTATGAAACATTAGCAGGTAAAGAAGATGGTGGCTGAAAGACAAACAAGGTGACAACATTTCAACATCACCTGGAAACCACAGATGAGATTTTCCCCCCCAAATCCTAGCAAAATGATGCTCGTTGTGTCATTGTACTACAGAATGACTTGTGCTTGCCTTATGAAATACAGAAATATTTTAAAAAGTACTTCATCTGAGGGGCGTGATGAAAGGGTAGTTGTGTGCTAACCTCAAACCACAAGCTTCCACACTCGTCCTTGATTGAGTCGGGAGAGAGAGAGATAGAGCGAAATAGAGGGGGGGGGGGGGGGCTGCAGGACACCTGCTGTCTCTCGTTCTCCTAAACACAGATGAAAAGCCACAAAGCGCCTGAGCAACAGGAGCCGGGTGCTTCCAGGAGCACTCAGGGTCTGTCTTAACAAACATAGATATTTCTTTTTTTTTTCCCAGGAAGAAAGTAAGCATGTTCCCATCAGATGTAATAAATCACTTACAGACGTGCTTAGGGCAGCCGCAGCGCGGTGTCGAGACATCTCGCTAGCAAGCTCGTCTTTTTGAGCCCCGTCTGTGGGGAACTCCCCACTTTCCAATCCCTCCCCAAAAAAGATGTAAAGACCAAAGCAGGGTGTGTTGTTTAAACAGGATACTGCATCTTTCTTTTTTTCTTCTTCTTTTCTTTTCAGATCAAAGACTCCGCCTTTAAATGCCACCTAAAGGCAGAGCTTGAATTTATTGTCATGATAATAATTTCTACAACAGATTTTCTTTTCTTTTTTTTTCTACAGAGACTGCAAAACACCCACACACACTGACTTCTATGACTACGATGTAATAAAAACAGACGTTCCACTCACTCCACACGCACTCAATCAACACCTCACACACTGAGGATGGAGGGGTTTCAATCCAGTAAAAAGGAATATACACTTAAATGAGAGAAAGAGGAATGCATGTATAAAATGTTAAATGATGCTGGAAAGTCTGAAAGGATTTTTTAGAGGGATGCCCTATACATCACAAGAATGGAAATGCTCTGATACTGGAATTTGTCCTGGCTGTTGTTTTTCTTCTGGAATATTCTGTACAATAATGTACAAGAGTGGAGAGAACCTGGGATGTTCTCAGCAGTCCCTCTGTCGCCTACCAATCAGGTGAAACCACTCAAGTATACTCGATTAGTCAACCAAGCCATAACTGCTGTATTTTGTTCATTAGGCGAGTCAATGTGATTAAGTCCTCGTTCGCTTCCACCCTCTCCGTTTGCCGAGCTCCCGAAAATCCCCACAGGAGGTCCCCACCAGGGAGAGAAATACATGTGCCATTCATAACCCTGACCTTTGACCTTTACCCTCCCCAAAGTTTTCCACTGCAGTCAGTTTAGGCTACTCTTGCCTTTTGAGTTTCAGCGAGTTCGTTCATCATCAGTTTTAATCGGTGCCAGGCTTAATACTTCTTTGTATGACATCAGCTACCCTCTGCTGTTGTCCAAACACTGAGGACAGACTTGCAAAGTTCATTTAGCCCATTGTTGCGATTCCTGACCAATCCCAGCTGTGCTGCAGTCCAAGATGTAGTCATGCGTTGCTAGACCACTTCCTTCCATTTTCTAGGACATTCTCCCACAACGTTTCTCTAACGTTTTGTTGAAAGAAGGCATTGTCATGGAACATCCATCTGGACTTCACCACAACAGACAAACAACTTCAGATTGTTGATTATATTTCTCTCAGTCTTTTGTTTTCTTTTTTTCTTCTTTTTTTCTTTTTGCTGTAATTTTTCAAGATACCAGATTCAAAACACCCATTATATTACACATACACACAATAAAAAAGAAAAGAAAAAAAAAAGCACGTCAGGAAAGTCTGGAGATGATTTCGATAATGAGCACATGGGGTTAGTTAGCACGGTTTGGACATTTCACTTGGTCGCCTCTTCTCGGCCGTCCTGTCAGGATGCTCTCGATGGCGGTACAGCCCGCTCCTCTAGCACACCGTGCCGTTCTCCTGTCGGGTCTTGGGGCAGGTGGAGCGGGGGATGGGCTGGACGGAGGGCGCCAGCGTGCAGAAGAAGCCGGCAATGAGCGTGAGGCCCAGCCCGCCCCAGGCGCAGAACATGGACCAGCCGTAGCCGTGGCCGATGTCGTCAGGGAGGCCGTACAGGTAGCGCGGGTAGCGGGAGAGCTCGAAGTTGATGCCGGCCACGCACGTGCAGAGGGAGATGATGCAGAAGGTGCCTGGCGGGGTTGATGAAGAGGAAGGGGAAGAACAAGACAGACATGAGCACTTACACACCAAACACAACCTTCATCCAATTCCTGTTTTAAATAATGACGGTTTGTTATCTTATAATGTAGTGAGATATTTCAAAGACCCCCTGCCTCTGAGAAGTAATGGCGCCGTTTTAAGCCGTTACCTCAAGAGAATCTTAATATTCATTCAGTCCTAATGAAATACATTTTCACTCACTTTGGACTTGACAATTGCAGCGCTCTTTTGTTTTAAGATGTGAATAAGGAGTTCATTTTGGCTTCATTTCCGAGCCCCCGCCTGTGACCCTCTGGGCTGTTTAGCCTTTAATTTGACCACTGTAATCTGACCTGGCCTATCCCCCACTTTCTATTACTTAGGAGGCTTGATTGGCTTTTTAATTGCCTGCTCATTATGCAAGGGAAGGGCATCGTATTAATCCGGAGCCCATCTTAATTGAGTCTTTGCTAGCCTTCTGCTGAATGAGAGTTGGGTCTGAATATCATATCAATGTAAGAGTGACTTTGCCACTGCCTGTGTGCTCTGGAGGGAAATGACCGTGTGTGTGTGTGTGTGTGTGTGCATATGTGCAAGCATGAGCTTGTATGTTTGTGTACGAATGTATTTGTATGTGCTTCCTGTTATATATATATAACGAAGGCAGATTCTGCAATCCGCCTCTCAAGCATTAATCAAAATGGCTGGCAGCACTAATGAGGTCTCCCCACACGCCTCGCCTGGAGCCCTCAGCTCTGCCAACAAGCTGGAGAGAAACAACCAGCAGACACGTCTGGAATAGGGACAAATGTAAGCAGGCCAAGACATCAATGTGACTCCAATCAGCAAAATGACAAGTACTTCACTTAACACACGCTATTATGTTACGTCACAATATCTTTCTCGCTGGTTTCATGCTAAATGCCATCTGTAAGACGCAATAAATACATAAAATAACATTTAAAAAAAAGACGAGTTATGAGTAAAGAAAGTTCCGGTGTTCGGGGTTCACTCACCTCCCATGAGGAAGAGGAGGCCGGCTACATACTGCATGAGGCCACGGTCCCAGCAGCAGCCCAGCACGCCGATGATCCAGCCAAACAGGATGATGGCCACGGCCATGCCCATGAAGCCTGCCGTCATCCGCCTCAAGTCTGCACAACACAGCAGAAAAACACACAGGGGAAAGAATGGTTAGTCTGGCTGTTGACCGTCCATACGTAGGAGCAATATCATCAACACACACACAGCTCATTCAGGAACACACACACACACACACACACAGTACTACCTAGCACTGTCCCTGTCCCTGAGAAGAGAGCACGAACATGGGACCGTTTGCGTCCAAGCTTGGCAGCCTCAGCTTTGTGTGGGCCTGAAGACAGGACGTGGCACTGTGGGGGGGTAATGACAGTGACAGGGGAGGGGGTGGGGGAGGAGGGGGAGGAGGGAGAGGGCCCCGTGGCAACGCTACGACAGCGCTACAACATTGACAGCTCGGAGCCCGATCCCCCCCCCCCCCCCCCATGTTTATATGAATGTCACAGCTGAGCTGCCTTGTTGGGAGTCCTCCCTCCAAAGGGGGACAGGGTGGTACCGTAGGGCCGCTAGGGTGGCCCTGTGATGTGGACAATCAGAGAGGGCTCCTACCCTCTGCTGGGTCCCAGGCTTCGCCCACAGACCTGGAATCTGCCCCCACACGGCTCCCCTTTGACCTACGAAGCCAAACACGATCGCGCTCGCCGCTTTGCATAAAACATCAAACAGTTGCTGGATTTCTACAAGGGAGGCGGAAAAAATGCTTCTATACACAAGATGCACCCTGTTCACCAACAACACGGGCGGCGGTGATGCGAGCCAAATGCTTCTCCTGACATGTCTTGCTGCCACTGTCTGTCTTCTTCTGCGGGAACTCATGTGGAACAGCCTGTCAGTCAGCCGGTACAGCCAGGCTACCCTCTAACCCACCAGCATACGAGGGGACACGCTGCTATCTTTATTCCACGACCCCTGGACCGACTGCTCTTCACATTCAGACAGCAGAGTATCAGAGCCACATAACACGGTTAAATGATGTAGAACTTTATTCTTCGGATGAAGGCTCAACATGTAGTACCGCTGTCTCAAGTAGGTTTACGGAGCTCAACATAAAACGATTACTAGATTTTATATTCATTTTATTTCATTGAGTTTCATTGAGTTGTTGCAAATACCCCTTTGGTCATTAATGTACTATAAAGTTCAGAAACCGAAAAACATGGTTTAGTTTCCTAGCATGCTTTGAAACTCTTTTCATGGCTGTACACAAAGTACAGCTTAAGGTGAACGGATCAGTTTTGTCCCGGTATCTATGTCAATGACCTCTGTGTGTGTGTGTTTTGGGAGACACATCACACTCTCTCATGTCTAGCCAGTGTGTCTGCTAAACCCCGCAAGCCCTGCAGGTACAGGTGAGTGTGTGTGTGTCTGTGTGTGTGTGTTAGTTTACTGGCAAAAGAAGACTAATGTGATGAGAGAGGACTATAGAACCTTCACGGCCCAGCAGCACTGCCTCCTGGGTAATCTGGGCCAGGATCCCACTGGGGTAATAAATACCCTTCACCACTGTGTGGCTGGCGCACTGCACCTTCCAACAGTCCTAACACCAGGGCACTACACACACCAGGACACTACACACACCAGGGCACTACACACACCAGGACACTACACACACCAGGACACTACACACACCAGGACACTACACACACCAGGACACTACACACACCAGGGCACTACACACACCAGGACACTACACACACCAGCACACTACACACACCAGGACACTACACACACCAGGACACTACACACACCAGGACACTACACACACCAGCACACTACACACACCAGGACACTACACACACCAGGGCACTACACACACCAGGACACTACACACACCAGGACACTACACACACCAGGACACTACACACACCAGGACACTACACACACCAGCACACTACACACACCAGGACACTACACAAAGAGAGATGTGGAGGTCACTGTGCTGTAAACAAAGAGGCGCGGTGGGGAGGGGGGGGGGGGTGTTGACAAAAAAGATACAAGTATAGGTCACCTACATGAGAACAAATGTATGAAAAAGAACGACAAGGAAGAGAGAGCCCCCCTTTTTCAACAATAATGACAAATCTGAGAGAGTCCAGGAAAATGTATAATATACCTTATAAAGGAAGAGAGAGATGTTAGTTTTGACACACTAAACAGATTTGAGGAATGGTAATATCCAAGAGCATCAGTGCATCATGGCTGTACTGCATCACAAACGCCCTTGTACTCCACCAGTAATGTCAGATAACGATTCTCTCGTATCAAGTTCAGCCCCAGTTCCTGCAGCTGGACCGACAGCTAGGGAGAGTAGATAGAGGGGGGGGGGGGGGGGGGGGGGTGGGTGGGAGGGGGGGTGGAAGGGAGGGAGACAGGGGGGGGGGGAGATAGAAGAGCAAGAAGCTGACAAAGGTAGTCGTCAGCGCTTCTCCGACACAGAGACTGAGCATCGTTTAACTGACAAGGAGAAGAAAAGGAAGACTGCCTTGTCAATCAGGCGCCTGGTGCCTCGGCGAAAGAACAACTTCAACATTTCACTCAAACTAGATTGTTTGTTTTTGGCACCGTGAAGCTTTATTTTATATTTTTTTGTGTGTGGGGAGAGGGGAAGGGGGTTGAATTTAAAAGATCACCAATAATGATCCCTAAATATGCAAGCGTATTACGATAACCGACAGAGCAACGCTTATAATTCTAATAATAATGTAAAAACACAGAAACAAAACCTAAGTCAATATTGGTCCTCTGCCATTATGGAATTGTACTGATCTGATAATACTTCAGCCAGAACTACTGTGCTGAGTATCTTACTGCGAAAGACGGTAAGCCTATATCAAACTAAGGAAACACCCTGACTCGCAGGCAGTGACATCTCTTAAGTTGATCGATGACTAGACTGAGTGTCAGTTCTCATTTGGATGTTCCAGACTAGCTTTGGCTAACACTTGACGCCAGGCTTGACGTTGGCCTTTCCAGCTGTCTGTCGACCGGAGCCTATCCCAAGATGTTGTCAACGTCAGTGGAAGCCATCAGAGCTGGGGTCCTGAGTGGGGCTCTCATTAGCAGTGGTCAGTTGAAAGTGGCTTCATGCTGCTGTCAACCATATACTTTCACCAGGGTATATAAAGGGACAAGCCTCAGAAAAGGGAGGGAGATATTGCATAAATAGAAAACCTCCACAATGCCTGAGATATTGAAAGAAAGGTCACCCATTGACTAAGACTGGTCCATCAAGAGATGTACAAACATGATTATTTAGATGTGGCTTACGTTGATATACCGCAGTCCAAAATAAGCTGTGGGAAAGGTCTGGATGGCTTTTGGAAATCTAGGCATCTGCAATCGATAGCACTAATTCCATCACTGAAACGTATTCCTCTCTCTGAGACCCAGACACGCCATGAATTTCCAAGATGGCAGCTCCAGGATGCTGTCAGGGACGGACAAACAAACGACTTACTGACAGATTTCTAAATCACTGCTGGTCCAGTTATACTGGAGCACAACTTCGTGGAAGACCGAATCTTCCTGAAATGGAGCCATTTCAGACGTTTTCTTCTGACCAACCAAGGGACGACCACAGTTAGTTTTGAATTGCAGTTGACCTAACTCAGGGTTTTTAGGCTGCACGCTGTTACCACATCAACATACTGAGCTGTGATTCGCCCGATTCTCTCAAATTTGGAACACACACACTCGCCTGCATGCAAATCAGCGAGGGCTGTACATGTCTGCGATTAGCAGCGATATTCACCAGTGTCAAAACATGCTCGGCTGTATCAGGTCAGAGCAGAAGGACAATACTCGTGTACATGGGGAAACTCGGTCCTGTTTGCTGGATGAGAAGCGCACCTGCTCCACTATCATTAGCATACACACCTTGAGAACAGCGGCCGCCATGCCAACCAGGATGAACCTGAGGCAGAGGCTGATTACAGGCTTTATCTCTCTCAGGCGCACACACACGCACACGCACACACACACACACACACACACACACACCTGAGGAAGGCACGTACACAGTGCAACAGATGCAGAAACACTGACAGACACACCTGCCATATATTTACACCTAATTGCTGTCAGCATTCCATACAGCATGTGCCTTGAGTGAGTCTGTTGTGAGATTCCGACCCAGCATTGCACATCATCACGTCAAGATGTAGACAAACATTCGGTCTAGAAAAACCCGCCTAGCGTTCATACAAATAGAGGACAACAAAAGAAAACGTCAAAACATTCGTTGTCATAATATCTCCCCCAAATTTGACACTGTTTGTTCAATTTCAAGAGCATTTGCACCCTGGATTTCAAGATGTGATTATCGAGTCTATTCGTGCATGTCCTTCCTGGAGAGGAGAGGAGGAGACAGCATTACCAAGATGCAACAAGGTGCAACAGGGAGGGAGAAATATCACCTCGCAGATGCACATGACAAACGATGACATTTTGCTGTCTGATCAGCAGGTCCCGATCAGCATGTAGACTGGCATAACCTTTTTGTATTTTTTTTTTCTGTGATGCTGCTGAGTGACTGTGGCTAACAGGCATGTTTCATTTTCTTAAGAGCATCAGTGTGTAACAGGCTTTCTGTTTGTCTCACTGTGGGTTGCTGGGTTCCGGCTGTACAGCCCCCTGCACTTTTTCACTTTTAATTATGTTTGTCTGCTCCAGAACAAATGTGCCAATGAAAAGCTCCCTTAGAGAGGAGAGAAATAGCTTTTTGCCGGAAGAAATAAAGAGAGGAAAAAGGAGGGAAAGAAGGGGAGGAGTGAGTGCCCACTATCTCCCTCCGGAGAAATTGTGGCACGGGGGGGCGGGGGGGGGGAGGCATGTGTTGACCTCACGGCGAAGGTGAAAAGGCTTTTCTCTCTGTGCCATCCTGCCGGAGGACGTCACCGAAGCCGAGACTCAGGAAGCTGGCGAGGGGAGGAGCCAGCGCTGTGTTCAGGCGCTCTGTGGGTGCTGCCGTCATCGTGACTCACGGTGGCTAAGCGCCCCTGGTTGGGAACTGGGGGTGGGGGGCGGGGCGGGGCTGTATGTTGGAGGAGGGAGTGGGGGAGGAGGGGGGGGGGAGTTGAAGGAAGAGAGGAGGAAGGCGGGAGAGACTGGGTAGAAAAGACTTTCTGGAGGCAAACCAGAGAATTGCTGACTCGACGCTGCCCTCAGCTTGCTCTGCTCCTTGGCAAGGAGGTCGGCTGCGGCTCACCGCCACTCACTGGGGGGGGCGGGGGAGGGGGTAATAGAGCCTAATTTCATTATCTGATGTCAAACGCCACTGGGGAGAAAACAATGGAGAGGCAAAATCTAATTACAAGAGATAGCAGGAGGCATAGAGAGAGGGATGGAGGGAGAGAGAGGGCTGGATCAGGTGGGGTGGAAAAACAAGTCAGGGACCAATCCGTGTCTGTCCCTCTGTCAACATAAGCGTGATTGGCTGAGAGAAGCCCTTGACAGGCCCTCTGGCCTGTATGCGGTGCCACTGAAGAGGACCAGTGTGTTCCTCTAGGCTGAGGCATATGGTTGATTTCCTCTCGTGGTCCCGGGCTCCCTGGGGGGGGGGCACTGGGACCCTGGGAGTGACAACGGACGGGCCGGGCATCCGCCGCTGACAGCTGGCTTGCACTCGGACGACGTATGACACATCGATCCCCGGGGGGGAACAGCCAATCATAGATGGGCATGAGGCAGGGGGAGGGAGTGGGGGGGGGTCCTGTGGTTCACCAGGGGGGCGGGCTGGGCTGGATGCCGGGCAGTCAATCATGAGTCCATCTGGGGAGGCCAAGGAGGCAGAGGGGCACGTCGTGACAAGACGGCCGCCGTGCGAGAGCGTCCCCGTGACAACACACTCTTTATCGGCGTTGCCGTGGCGACAGGGGAGGTGACAGCGCTGTCAGGAGACTTCGTTGGTATGCAAGCGTGCCGCCTCCAGAGCGCGGTGCAGTGCACATCATGCCGGGGGGGAGCTCTGTCCGCTGGTAGCAGCCTCAGTGCAGACGCAGCGTTAAACAGGGTGTCTCCCTCCTGAACGAGGCCACGATCATCGTAACATCGGCCGCACAAAGTCCTCTAATTACATCAAGAGAGAGGAAGCGTGAGCTGGAAACCATAATAATCTCATCAAGAGCGGGGGAAAAAAAAAAAAAGGTAGCAGAAAAAGATGCCTGCTGCGCCGTTTAATTAACCCTGCCACATCAAGGTCAAGGCTGTGGATCAAAAGGTGAGGGAAGTGGGAAATCACAAAACAAATGTGACACTGGAGACCACCCTGGGGATCACTTCCAATCTATAAGCCTGTAAAGACTCAGATCACAGGTCAGCCAGAGCACACTATCAATATTTACTGTAAGGGCCAGCATGCCGCAGTACTAGATTACACTTAGGTATGGATAGAGACCTTCTAGAGACGGACTAGAGGGGCTGTACCGCTTTCAATTCACAGAACATATCCTCCCCAACTGTGGAATAGCAATTCCTTTTTACATTAATAAGGCTTTTTTAATCAATTGTCAAGGTTGAGCGATTTTTATGGAAGCCATGAAACAGAGAGGTTGCTGGGATGAAACAGGGAGGTTCTGAAAGGTTCTGAAAGCTGGGAGCAGGAGACGCGGGGCGGCGCCGTGACATCATTAAAGTGTCCGTTTTGCACGAGGCCCCTCCTAATGGTCGCCGTCCTCCCCTCCTCCGTGGCCGCGCCCCTCTCCCCTGTCACCATCTCTCCGCACGAGTGATGAAACAGGACGAGGCGACTCAGCACTTTTGGGGGAGATTTTTAATCTGTGGAGGAGACGGACAGGGCGGCCCGTCCCAGAGAGGCTCTGCCCCTGAGGGACACTCTTATCTGGATGGAACGCAGCCTGCAAGACAGAAAAGATGGATGGATGGACAGGGAAGAGAGGCGGGAGACAGAAGAGGGAGGGGACGCAGCAAGGCAGGCGACGAAGAGACAATAACATCCTGGTTTAAGGGAAAGAAAAACAAGCGGGTCTCTGAGTTTGGAAAGGATGTTGGATGGGATCGGGAAGGGGGTGGGTGGGGGGGGGGGAGGGGGGGAAGAAGAAGGCTTAAGCTGCTGTCTCCAGCTTCCTGAACCACTCCACCCCCTTTGCCTCCCGGTAAATGAGTTGCGGCACCATCGCAGAGTGGCAAAGCTGGCTGAGCGCTAAGTCATGACATGCAGCTGCGCTGCCCCACCAACGCAGTAATCTGTGACTCCACTACAGCCTGGGCCTCCACTTTCGCCTGTTTCTGCTTCATGCTGACCGAATCACGTTGGTGCCTACGAATGGCCGGAAAGTTCCAGAGAGGAGGAAGCCTTATCTGTGGTGCACCGCAGGTCCAGATAAGGTGCTGGCGTGCACATGCAGGCGGCCCTGTGCGTAGCCAATGGAAAATGTCAATGAAGAGCCAACGCGCATACAGGATAGAAGATGGAGCTGGATCACTGGGGAGGAGTGGGGAACAGGAGGTTCAGCTGAAGGTCAGCCTGTCAGGCACGGGGCACGACAGTTGATTTTTTTTTTTCTTTATTTGACTTTTTATCTGCGCTTGCAGAACGGAACGCACGGCACCCCGAGGTTCTAGCGGAAGGCAAATATGAGAGAACGAGAGTTCTCTGTTCCTCTGTCTCTTCCACCAGGATGAAAGCTCTGCTCATAGCACTTCTTCCCAGCATGCTAAACTGTCACATCCTTAGTCGCTTGGCAGGGGCCACAGTCCTGGAAGCTCTCCTCCTCATGCAAATGTATATGCAGGATGGAGGCAGACAGGAAGGAGCGGGGTGAGGAGGGAGGGAGAGGGGGGCTGGGGTGGGGTGGGAGGGGGGGGGGGCTGGTTCAAAGAGAACTCTTGGCACTAGTCATGGCCTCTGAGGATCTGCACGAACCTTACAGGAGCACACACAATTCACCCTCCTGTTCGGAGACGGAGAGTGTTGTGTGTGTGAGTGTGTGTGTGTGTGTGGCGGTGGGTGGGTGGATGGCTGGGGGGCTGGTGTTGCTGTTGTAAATGAATTTGGCTGACAAATCCCCTGATGTAGGTGTCAAGGCTGCTGGGATGCATGCGGAGAGGCTGGGGCAGGAACCCAGGGGACACTGGGACCCAGGGAAGGAGGCTGAGGCGGCTCCCTGCAGCCACCAGGTGTGGGATGAGTCACCGTCCCCCTGTGAAGAACACATCCAGCTTCCCTCTATACTTCCTGGGTGAGGGAAATGGACTGAATTCATAGGATGATTACAGTCATTCAACTGGCCGCTTTGCTCTTTATGTGGGTAAAAGCCAGGTAACCAAGATTGTAAAATTGCCAATGAAAGTGAGCATTAGGGGCGGTTGAGAGCATTAAGTGTGCTGAGCCGAATATGAAAACGAGAGCAGAGTTTTCTCTAAGCTTTGTTTCTTTATTCTTTCCTCCTTTTTTCCTTTACCGCCTATGAAGACTTGGTGATCTTTGAAAATCGAAGCACCTCCATTACCGTGGGTCAAAGTCATTCTGCCATTGGACAGCACCGCTGACAGTCTCTGTGAGGTCACACCACATCGGATCACATGGGGTCGTTGTTGCCATGGCGAGTGCACCCGAACCGCCGGGGTTCGGGGACATGCTCGAGTCAGCGGACGCAGATAAGAGGGGGAAGGACGTTCCAGAAAAAAGTGCCAGAGCAGTGGACACACACACACTCGGAGAACACAGTCATACGCTCGCACACACACACACACCCGCACACACACACACAGACGCACACTTGGATCCCACACTCCAATTAAAGAGACCATTTTTCCTTCCTCTTCCATTAATCCTGCTGAACTGCACAGCCCTCAGTGGCTCAGAGTCTGTCACTCATTTGGCCTCCAAAGCACCGCTGGAATATTTTGTGATTTCATTTTATTACCTCGCTCGCCAGACCTAATAGAGGGGGGTGACTGAAGAGGAAGGAGTAAAACAGGAAGGGCGCCAGAAGGAGGGAGAGAAGGAAGGAGGCGGAGAGAGACAGCGAAAGTAATTATGTCTTAAGTTTTCCGGGCGCTCGATAAGGGGGGCCAGGAGGGGCCAGGAAGACGAGTCCCTCAGCCTCTGGCGGAATAGGAGGGTCGTCGCCATGCCGACGGGGGGTTCGAGTCCCAACTCATCCGAGGCGTGAGTCTCCCTCACCGATCCCCACCCTTATGACCCCTACCCTGGTACCTGGGAGCTGTAATTACACTGGGAGTGAACGGATCAAGGAGCCACTCTGTTCAGCCGCTTTCATGAGGGTCAGTGGATATCAGCGTTGATAAGAGCAGAGAGATAAGTGATTAGCGCTCGCAGAGAACTGACTTGCCGCAGCTCAGGGGTAAGATTTGACACAGTGTCTGGCCTGCACTGATTGAGGGCACAGTCAGGCTGGTCCCTGACCCAGGACACAGCCAACACCGGCCCCTCCCACCCAACACCCTGCAGGGGCAGCCTCATCTGCTGGCTCTCATCTCTTTTTTTGGTCCTCCAGCCCCATCCCTCTTTTTTCAGCCTCCTTCTTTGGAACCGTAGAACTTGAAAGACGCTCGGTACAGTGTGGTTCCTGTCAAGACACTTTGATGCAAGAGTCTGGGTGTCTGTCTGTGGGTTTTATAACCCTGAGGGAAGAGTGACGTACCGTCACTGTTTAAATAAAAATTTGAAAGAGAGTGAGAGAGCGAGAGAGAGAACAAGCAAGATTAAGAGAGAAACAGACCCATTTTGAAAGACTTCCTTAAATCTTACCCCTGAGCTGCGGCACGTCAGTTCACCGGAGAGAAAAGTGAGTCATTCTGAGGCTAAAGCCTGAGAGAAACCCAACAAAACAGCTCCTTCTATTAAAGTTCAACCGTGCGAACGATTTCGGCTATGTCACCCTATCCCACAAAGAAATACATTTCTGACAAAGAACGAACAAGATGAGTACAGACGTAACACCTTGCCGTGGCTCTTTCACATTTTTGTTCTTTTTTTTTCCTTCTCTGGAACTAACTAGTAGCAACTGTCAGCAACTATCAGAACCCCCCCCCCCAAAAAAAAAAACTAAACAAAGTGCGCACAGTAGATGAGCGTTCAAGACACCCTCTCAGTTATCAGACATCCTAACAGGCCGTGTCTGACGCACTCTGTGGGGAGGTTTCCACTTGGTCGCAACTGTTTATAAACATCGAGGGAACATGAATGATACTTGACACCGAAGGCCGGTGGCGTGGCAGAAAGGCCGGTTAAAGACAGTGTGCGGGTGGGTGTGTTCTCTTCCCACCATAACTGATCTTTATAGACGGTCGTTGTGACGCGTGGATATCACTGACGATGTTGTGGGCAGCAGCCCATGTTGCTGGGCAACAGATCCAGCTGTTAAGAGTTGGGGAGGGAGTGGGGAGGCAGGAGGCAGGGAGGCAGGGAGGGCTGGTTAAGTTGACTGTTTTGGGCCCGAGTGCTCAGTGTCCATCTCCACTCCTGTCACCTCCCTCTCTTTTGTCACCCCCTCTGCCGGTTCCCGCTGTGCTGAGTGTCCCCCGCAGCCCCCAGGGGGCCTGTGACCTCCGCAGCCTCTGCTGATTGGTTAAATGAGGCCTGCCAAACACGTCTCTGACACCTGTCTGTTTGGTGCCGTCGGCGGGATGAGGCTAAACGGCGGCTGATGTGGGAGGCTGTGGGAGCCACACATACACACACACACATCTCACTTAGAGATGCTTCCTGCTGAATTACTGTCTGCACATTGTGGCGCTGGTTCTTAGCAGTGCCCGCTGGTACAATCAACAATGCATGATGGATTCACGTGACAAAAGCCCTTAAAGCTGTCTCCTGGTATTGTTCTCATATGATGGTCCATTTTTTTCATGTAGCAATATAGAGAGAGGAGGAGGAGGAGGAGGAGGAGATAGAGAGATGACCTTGGAGTCGCCAAACATTCCTGTAGCAAGGTAAGGGGCCTTGTGTGCTGAGCTGATAAGGAGTGCAGCTGAGGAGCGAACCTGACCAACCCCTATAAAACTCTGTGTCCTCTGACGGTGCAGAGGACCAGACGCACGGGCCGCTGGTTTTAAACCCCAGCCCCGCGCTGCACACACGCCTGCACACGAACAGCAGGGAACTGGCCAATTCCATTCAGCATCTCCTCATTTCTCGACACCCGCTGTCACGCTGCCAGCGCGTAAACCTTTTCGCAAACACGCATGACGCCAAAACAGGCACCCTTTTTTTTTTGGGGGGGGGGGGGGGAGAACAGAGATTAACAGGGAATGACAGAGGCAAATGTATTGGCTCCGTTCTGACCACGCCTGGGGAATGAGAAGTGTTTATCAGGATGAGGACAGTTTGACCCTTGTTAAATACACACAAACACAGAGATAAACAGCCTTGCGGCAAAAGGATGTAGTTAATGTAGCAGAAAGCTTCTGCCCAACCAAACCGTCCGTTTGACAGAGCAGTGGGCCATGACTACCGGCCAGGCTCTAACGGCAGTGCGTGACTTCAGCTCTTCCATCTGACGCCCGACAGGACGTCGGACTTCCTCTCACTCCCGGAATAGTCTGATGACAATGCAGACTGTCATCAGAAAGACAGAACGGATCCAGAATAGATCGGCTTCCCATATACGCTGTTCTCTGGGCATAATCCCAAATCTCTGTGCCCTAAATCAAGTCGCCACAATCTCTAATCCTTGTACGCCGGGCCTGTTGGCTACGGTGTGTATCCCCCCCCCCTCCCCCCCCACACGGTGCTTCTGCTATCTTTGATGTTGTGATGTCGGATGACTGTGTGCTGATGGAAGTGTGATTACACGTGTTTCCGCTATAGTCATGTGAGATGCACGGGCCCAGCATGGAGAGACATTGGGAACAGCACAGGGTCACTGGAAGGTATTTTAAGAGCACCGGGGCTTATAGCTGGACAACTGAAGATCGGCTAAATCAGGCTTGTTGAACAAGGATGAAACACGCATGTATGCAGGCGGGCAAACATGCAGATAAAAAATGCAAAAACAACAACACTGACACGCAGCCACACACACACACACACACACACACTATTCCAGAGAGAGAAGGTATTATCATTCAGCTGGTCCTGAATGAGGCCTTGAACGTGGCCTTTCTGTGGTACAGCCATCACACCTGTCAATCCGCTCCAATCTGTGCTAGGATCCAGGACGCTGTGACAGACTTGTCCCTGGGGCTGACGTGTGTGTGTGTGTGTGTGTGTGTGTACCTATGTGTGTGAGTGAGTGTGTGTGAGTGTGTGTGTGTTAGGCCTTCAGCCCACCAGGCTCCCAGCCAAAGGCCTTCCTGTAAATCAATAGGCCCTCCCTCCCCTTCGTCCTATCTGATGTTGTTATCTGTCCCCTGACTGAAAACTCTCATTATACGTGAAAAGCAGAGGTGTACAAAGAAGCCATCTTTAACGCTCTCAATAACCTTGAAGAAGAGAACATTTGGAAGCGATAGTGAAAAAAAACATCTCTCGTGAAAGTGTTTATTTTTACTCTCACAATAACAGCATCTACACTGGTCGTGTGTTTACGTCTGTGAAAAGCAAATCTGTTCAACCTAGATGTTATTAGGCTTTCTCTCAGCTACCACGGCAACATGGATTTACCTCACCTCACCTACCGTTTTTACTTATTGTTATTGCCCCCACCCCCCTATCCCTGTGTACACTTTCTAATCTTTTACCTCACACCCTTACCCTTGTGTGCTTTGCGAGACTGTGTGCCGTTGCTACGAAGGAGTTTCCCTCTGGATAAATAAAGTAATCTGAATCTGAATGACATTCACAGGTATTACTACACTATGGTCCCCCACACACATCGCACATTACAGAACATCAGGGGGTAATAGGTATTTTTTTAAGGACACCCAAGTTAAAGCAAATGACAGTAAAGGAGTACAGGAGTATTTCTTACATAACAGGGTGGTGTGAAATCTTCTATGGCAGTCGGTCATAGATGGCTAAGCTTCCTCCTTCTTTTTCTTTGGGGCCTAAATGACTTGAGGATTTGGGGGCTGCTGGATTCAGGGCTCTTTGGCGTGACCAAGTGGATTAGCCAGTTAGCTAGGACTTCATAGAAGGGAGGAGTATTCTAGACTCCTGGTTCTCTTCGGCGATGGACTACGAGCATGACGGTGAATGATCTCGGCGGCATGACTCACACACGCACGCACGCACGCGCACACACACACACACACACACACACACACACACACACACACACACACACGTACACACGTACACACAAGCTATTCTGCTCGGAACCCCTGGACTCCTGGTCTATTTGTGGACTGTGAAAGTGCTGTTCCTAAGCAGTATAACTCCCAAGACGTTACTGAACTGTAAACTTTCGGAGGTTGTTGCTGTCTTGGCACAGGGTTACCCACAGAAACATCTGCCAGCAGGGTAGCGGTGCTGAGTGACCGCTTCCTGTCGCAGATAACCATTATAGATAAGCAGGCCTGAGGTGATGACGGCAAAGCGAGCTCTCATTGGTCACCGGGGGCCAGTCTGAGAGGCCGAGTCCACGGCAATTACACAGAATGATGCAATGATTCTGCAAGGCATGTGACACATACCCCCCCCACCCCACCCCCCCACACATACCCCGCTCCCCGCCTGGGCGAGCGAGGGCCAGCTGAACAATGCAAGCTGGGTGTGCATCAGCTTTCAAGTGCTGCACAAATAGCCTATTTCCCTGGTTTGGCAGGCTTTTAGTCTGTTCCCAATTAATAATTATTAGCTCGGCTGCTAATGACTGTGGATTAGTGTGTTTATCAGCCCGGACAGGAGAGCGAGTCTGCAATGGCTTTTCTCTGACTGCTCAAGCTTTCTCTTCGATGCGACTCAAAGCGAGATGCATTTCCTCATTTGGATGAGGATTTGCTGTGACATTGCAGATTAACTGCCAACGCAGCTCCAACGCAAGAAGTAGACTGTGGATGAGCACAGCTGGTAATGCGGTAATGATGAACGAACGACATGTAAGACAAACTCTTCGTCACGCCTTGATGGTTAAAAAGTGGTCGGAACTACTTGAGTAGGAAAACATATGAGTTTTAGGGGCAGAGAGCAGAGGAGAGACTTCATGGGGGTACGGATTCAGCATCCTGAACTTGACTTTGGAACGCTTGGCTGTGGACTCTCCTAATGCATCCTTGTTTATGTATCTGGTCATCTTGCCCTCTGAGTAGCAGCAATGTTGGGATGCTCAGTCAAAGGTTGGCCTGAAGCCAGAGAGCCTCCGCTGGTAGGAGTCAATACTCAGATGTATTCACTCCCTGCACTCACACTGGCGGAAACTGGACACCCTGTACACACACAAACACAAGCTGCTCAGATTTAGAGGCTGATCTGCTGCAGGGAAACTCATCCATCTGATTCTCTCTCCCTCTCCCACTTCTCTCTCTCTAACTCTCTCTTTCTCTCTCTCTCTCTTTCTCTCTCTTAGAAGAGCTGAAGAGGAGACCTGCTTTTGAGCTTTCGTTGACCTCATTGCTAAATTGAATGTGAGACACCCAAATGTGCTCTTCCTAGAAAACGCCAAAGTCCCTGATGAGTTCCAAAAGAGACAAAAGTCAATAGCCCCGCTGGCTTGCTCTTGTTAGAATCCAACCCAACTTTGATTAACGTTCAGAGACGAATCATTTCCATCCACTGTTCGCTAGCTAATAAGTGAAATGACAAACGCGAGTGAGTTTCATGAAAGACATGTGAATGAGAATAACCATCGCACATTTACAATGTTGAAGCGCAAAGGGGTAAACAATTAGCAGGGTCACCGAACACTGAGAGAGAAACAATTACTGAACAGAACGTCTACGTACACACACACACACACACACACACACACATTTCCCACACCTGACACCTCTGGCTTAAACAGCTCTAAGCCGTTTCCTTTTAAATTCGTAGAAACCAGCGAGGGAACAAGAGAGAATTATCTGAGAGTGAGGGAGGTTATCACAATACGTAAAGGGGGGCTTTTACAGGCAAATTCTCCGACCAAAAAGCTCTTTCAGATTGGATAAAGGGGCATCAGTGAGTCATACACTTGACTTTGTGAGTGTGTGTGTGTGTGTGTGCGTTTGTGTGTGTGTGTCTGTGTGTAGATGGTGGAGACACAAGTCTTCCGCCATCCATTTTGAACGGAGGGCAAAGAGATGGGGAGGAAAGTGCTATTTTCAGAGGATGAAGGAGAGGGAAAAATGAAGCTCACGAGCAGAGAAGAAGGATTATCTACACAGACAAATATAGTGAGTCATCCAGCGGCTTAGCACAAACGATTATATTCCAAACGCACTGCCGAAGTAACGGTGAGGATTCTATGAAATGACACTTTTAAATAATTTTAATTCACCTTTTTGAACTCACTGCTCTTATTTAGTGTTACATATATCAGTAACTTGCCGAGACTGAGCCATTCATGTATTCAATCATATCCTACTACAGTAGAGCACATTTACTGTATCCTACGCTAGCTAACAGTAAACATTAATCCGTCTTGCCAATTTCATTTGCTGGATGATCAGCATCTATACACATTCACGTTACTACTTCATCTAAATCATTGTGTACAGTAGGTCACATTGCTGCCATTTAACCAAATGTAATCTCATACAATGAATAGCAGATTCATTTAGCATACAATCCATAGTTTGATGGCTGAGGATTAAGAGAAAGACAGTTATTGATTAAGCATTCAGAGTCTCAGAGGAGAGACTGTGTGAGATGAGAGATCTGGGTACAGCAGCCATGCTGGACTTAGCAAGCACGGTGTGCTCTCATGCAAAGCCACCATTAGAATATGAACACCACTGCTGTTAAATCCTTTCAGCTAGACTAGTTTTACTGCCTGAACAAATACACGCTTTTGGTGAATATTTTCCAAAAGTTGAACTGTGGGCATGGCAGTACTATGGACTGAGAAATCACTGTCATAATCATTCAAAATATAATTTTTTGGGGTTCACACTATATAGGGGAGCATATAGCGTTTCTTCAATTTGGAAAAACATAGTTTTCCTTTTTGAATAAATCCAGACAGAGTGATTAAGCAGACGTCATTAAATTCCCCCCACTGGAGCGCTAAATGAACTTTGAAGGCTTCGTCCACGGCCCAGCAGCCCCCCTAATCCAGGCTCCTCCCACGAGGACGAGGGCGCCGGTGGAGACCGAACCTCCAGAACCCTCCCCTCCTCCCTCTGGTCTGGAGAGGTAAAGACAGACAGCTTTTAGCTGGAGGATACTTGCCAAAAGATCTCTGGGCCCTATGGGAAATTTTCAGATGACACACTCATGGAGGGGAGGGGGGGTCAAATACTCCACCCCCTCCCCCTCCCTCCCTCCCCCACACCCCCACCCTTGCTGAAAGACACTGCGAAGCACATGACCTTTTGGCCCCACAGCTGGAACCATAGCTACTGTGTTCACTGTGGCTGGATGGGGGCCTGCCCTGTCCTGAGGGCCTGCCCTGGTCACGTTGTCTGACAGACCGAGGGAGTCTGTCCTTGGGTTAATCCAGAACTGTGTGTGGATGATTTAGCAAAAAATCCTAGAGGGGTGGAGGGAGGGGGTGGAGCTGTGTCAACTCATTGGATTCACTCCCATCTCCAAAGTGGACGGGGGCTAACTAATGAGACACATCTCATCTAGATAATGAGAAGTGATTATTCCAACGCCTGTACATGTGTTGGTGCTGAGCATCGTTACAAACAAACCCCATAAGAAGTGAGCAGTATCCCTGGAGGGGCTGGAGTCTCACAGAGACCTCAATCACACTCTGGGGGGGGGGAATCATCTTGCCACCTGGGAAGTCTGTCCACCGCTCCGCAACGGGAGTCTTATTTGCTTAAATTATTTGATCGATCGGCACTATCCCAACATTTGGATAGCACTTTGTCCATATTAGACGCCCCCAATCAGCCTTTCACCCTATGTCTGCCCCCCACCCCCTCCTCGTGGGTTGGTGCCATCACTTTAGAAACAAGGTGAGGCAATTAGGCCTATCAGCTTCCTTAAGACCCGCCCTGTCAACGATAAGCCTGTGGCTTAATCTGCTCATTAAACTATTTATTTGTAGTAGGAGAATGTGGGTGGAGAATCAATGCCAGTGCAGCCTCTGCTTTAAGGATTAGACATGAGCTGTCACTCTAAGGAAGTCTGTTCCCAGCTTCAGAGGGAAGAAGGGGGGGTGAGGAACATAGGATGAGTTGGGGGAGAAGGGGGGGGGGGGGAGTGTGGTGCCAGCATTTGCTGAAAAAGACATCTGCATCATAGTAACTGTGGGCAGGGGGCTGTGTAAATGCAAATGATACCCTGCAATGGAGGGGGAGCGGGGGGGAAATCGATGGGTTCTCATAAGACCCACCATGACCTCTAGCAGGGGGTTGTATTACTATGCACACACAACCGCTTTCTCTTCTCCAGGCCAGGCACTTCCTTCTCAACCGCAGACCTCAAGCCATGTGACAAATCACCTCCTCTCGCCAATTTTTATTTTTTTTACTTTTCCGCCAGATCTTTCCGTTTGGGGTCGTCAAACACAAGGGGGGGGGGGCTCGCTGGACGCCGACGCTGCACCCGCCCTGGACGCTTGGCTTCGGGACCCCTGGAACGCAGAGGGCGTCCAGCCCGGTGATGAATCACTGGGCGCCGCGGGGCGTGGCGGTCACACGGGCGCAGCAAACGGATTCCAGCTCATCCTGGGGGCTTGGAATGCATGTGTGTAATGAGGGGCATCGATCCAAAACTGGCCACTATGTGTGCCTCCAAGGGGTTCCTCTTGCCCCCACTCCAGCCCCCCTTAATTATGCCTGATTGTACTTTCCATCAATCACGCCCAAACAAGAGGGGGGGGGGTTGAATCTGTTCTGCACGATCTGCTCTTATATCTTCAGTAACAGGGTTTCAGTGAATGTGTGTGTACGTGTGTTTGTTGTGTGTCAGTGAGAGTATGTGTGTGTGTGTGTGTGTGTGTGTGTGGATGCTAAGTCGTGTGTGGTCTACTGTCATTCACCACCCTCTACCTCAGGTCTAAAAATTTGAAAAAATCCCTACTTTCCAGCTAATTAACATTGCCATGATTATCTCAGTTTTGCATAATTCTTTAACATCAGACAGCAAGAAAACATATTTGGAAGATGCCGATCCGTCCCCCTCTATAAAACAATACACCCTGACATGTTAATTATGTGGAGAATATGCTGCAGTCGTTAGCAAAACAGACACAAGGACAACTAAGCTCTCAGACAAGAGCTTGTCCCACAGGTAGACAGCATGAACAGGACGCACGGTTTGGGACAGTGTGGTCCGTTACACCACATCAATGAATGCACGGCTGACCTTTCAAATGCCATGTCTATGTGTACATTGAATGTCTGATGAGAATTCCTCAGGGGTCAACCTTGCACAATGTAGCTTACAAGGTCACCTGCGCAATATCAATGAGGCTCTGGGTCCTCATTGACTGGCTCTGTGGTGTAACGTTGTAGTAGGTAACAGCTAAACCAATCAGTGAGCCACCGAGTCTTATCAGAGTCATCTAATGCCCCCCATCCCCCCAACCCTTCTCTGCCCCTTTCATGTTCTGAAGAGGAGAAGAAAAGACATTAATACTTAAAGAGGCGAGTGTGAGAGATTGTCAGTTAAAAATGAATCAGAAAGCCCAGCTGCTGACCTCAGGGGAAACCTGCTAATGTGGTGCTAATAATATCTGGTTTCGTTCGATTTCCCTGACAGCCTTCCATCTCGGAGAAATGGAGGGAAGAAGGAGTGAGAGAGATAGAGAGAGGGAGAGGAGAGAGAGAGAGATTGAGAGGCATTGTAGTGAAGATTCTGGGGGGGGGGGGGGGGGGGGGGGGGGCTCTACTGAATGTTGAACACTTCCTGTAGGGGAAGGCTACACGGAGGTCTTCAGGGTGTTGATGAGTTGATGTCCTGCTTGGCTGACTGGGGTTTGTGACAGGGAGGTGTGTGCGAGGGGGACTAGATCCTAACCCCCCTAGCTACAGCAGACGGATCTTTCACTCTCTCCATCATTCTCTTCCTTCACCTATCTCCATCGCCCCGTTTCTATTCACCCTCTCTCTCTCTCTCTCTTCATTTCGCTCTCCCTCGATCCGCCCCCCCTCGCGTCTCTCTGTTTCCCTCCCTCTTCCTCTATCGTCACTGCCATCTCCCCTCTGCTCTAGCACGTTAGCATGGCAACAGTGCCAATGTCTGCCCTGGATGGCGAATGTCTCGAGGCTATTTCTGAATCCAGTAATCGGGAGGGAAATGGACAAATCTATGGCGCTGGTAACTACTTATAGTCACAACAGTCGGAAAGTAGCTTCTGACGTGAAACATGGAGGCACTGAAACCTGAAACCTTTCTATCTCCGTTCTGCAATTCAATTAGACATGTAGCTGATTTGAACCTCTTGCTATGCATAAGTGATCGTGCCTCGACGTTGTGTTCAGTCACCTCGCCTGTGTCGCTCTCTGACGAGCTCCGCCAATCAGCTGTGCTGTCAACGTGCCGGAGCGCAGGTACGGTTACGCCACAGTGGCAAGCTGCTAACTCCACAGATGGAGGCGGTCATAACCATAGAGGCTGGTCTTGGCAAGAGGAGGAGAGTGGGGTTGAGCGGGGGGTGGTGTGTGTGTGTGTTGGGATATATGGGATGTCATATTGGGATATGAGATGAATCACGGTGAGGTGGCACCTTCCCACCCACCAGCCCTGATCCTGCTGTCGACCCCCCACCCAGGCTGCACGGGGTCTGCCCAGCCACCAACGTGACATCAGGAGGAAGAGCTTACCGGAGCCCCGTCCTCCCCCCCAGCCGGCACCACAGGTTCCAGTAGAGAATTACCTGACAAGCTTTAGCTGGATCTATCTGGACAGCCTACCTCACAGGCAACGGGGAGGCTATAAGATCAAAGAACATGTGTGTGTGAGGTAGAGAATGAGGTAGAAGAGAGAGAGAGAGAGAGAGAGAGTAGGAGAGATAGGATATGCATAACCAGCTCGGCGGGTTAAATGCTGCGACCCTACAAAGCGGTTACAGCTTTTGAATCGACTCTTCCCTCCTTTCTTGTTCTCTCCATCAGGCAAATCCCTGTCACAGGGGGAGACTTCTTCTAACTATACACACCCGCTCGCCTCTTAATCTTCTGAACTACAGTCATAGACGAGCGCAGACATTTTCAGGGTGAGGCGGGAAACCCCCGCCCCCTCCCTGAAACAGACCCAAACCTTTTGACTGCTACCTCAAAGATGGCGCCAGGTCACGTTCTTCGAGGGCTCCTGCCTGACAGGCTGCCGTTTGATGAAGCTAAATCCCTCCGCTCTGGTATTTAAGAAGTTACACGGCCTCAATACTTTCTACCCTCTCACCCTCACCCTGAAACCTTTTTGAAATTCAAGCACCGCAGTTCTGTGTGTGTGTGTGTGTGTGTGTGTGTGTGTGTAGGGGCGGCCGGGGGTCTGATGTATACCCTCAACAGTTGCTTTGATGTTTAGACATAATAGGAAAAGTGTTTTTATTCATGACATTCGCTGCCATCGCCTCTATCCGGCCTCTTTGACTGACAGAAACAAATGAGTATCATGTTCATCTTTAGGACTTTGAACTACTGCTGACGTCCCTCTGAACGCTCCTCTCCTCCACGCAGCGCGAGAGCGGGGGGGAACTTGTCAGGCCAGCCTGAGCTCAATTTCATGCACTTCATGTAAGTCCAGGTTGTCATCAAGACATTGCACAGGGCTTTCTTGGAAAACAATAACACACACACACACTCACGTGGACATTCAACACACACACACCGGACATTCAACACACACACACACACACACAGACACACACTCACTGACCTGTTGGAACGATTTGAACTTGGGCTTGCTAGCTAATTGCCTCAGCATTGACAACCTACCAAGCCCTGTGTGTGCGCACACGTATTTGTGTGTGTGTGTGTGTGTGTGTGTGTGTGTGTGTATATATATATATATGTGTGTGATGGATACCCAGTGGCACTCCCTTATTAACAGGTCACTCACATCCCTGGATTAATATGGAACCCCCTGGTCCCTCATCGATTAGCCTGGGAGCTGTGATGCTCCCCATCAGGGGAGAAGGTCTGTTGATTTGCCCTTTAGTTTTTCTTCTTCCGCTGCTTTTTCCACATCAGAGCAGAGCGACAGGGCATCCATCAGGGGGATATACTTATCAGTGACGGAGTGGGTTTGTGGATGCAGCCAGTAATAGGTATCTCAACACAGGAGACAGGCAGGGGAGATGACCTTCACCGGCAGAAGGCTTGAACAGCAGTGTGATCCAGGGCGCTATCTCCGGGTCTGATGATTATACGGATACTCAAACACAAGCCTTCGTTAGATATTAATACTGTACGCACACAGAACTCCGGGAACCATGCCTCTGAAATCGATTCCCTTGAGAAATGGCTCCAGGCGAGGCCAGGTTATTCTGTGTTCCCCCGACCGATAAACGCAAGCGTCCCCCAGGGGATTGTTCAAGTCAGAGGAGCCCCCGATGTAAACGCATATTCATGGAGCTGAGGTTGGTCCTAATGCCTCTCGGCTGAACTGAAGAGTACGGACGCGCACGCCACTGATTTATCCAGATCCAGACACTGTGTGCTGAGGAAGAAACCTTTACTGAAGCATTTCTGACTGCAGACAGCATGTATTTTTCATCTTGGTTTCCTTGACGGTGATGAGTGCTTCTGAAACAGCTCTCTTGGGCAAAGGAATAGTAAGTGAAAGAGATGGAAAAAGGCAGAGATAAAGACAGAGGAAGAAAGGGGGAGAGAGAGAAAGAGGAAGAGAAGGGAAGACGAGAGATGAGAGACCTTCCCTCACTCTGCAGCCCAGCGGACTGAGAACGAGTGACAGTTTGGGGCCATAGCGTGCTCTACAGCCTAAAACGGCTTGCTACACCCACCTTACACTCTCCCGCCATTACTCTCCCTGCGAAGCACTGAAGCCCACCCCCCCCCCATCCCCTCCCTGTACTCTGAGAAATGGTACCTGACAGGTACAGTGTGGACCTATTCCTGCAGTCGAGGCGCCGACAGCAGTCCTAAATTTGAGAATCAAAATATGCAGATGCATTAGCTCTCCAGTTATCTATAATTGGCCAGACTACATCTGAAAGCCTGGTTTGTCTTGAGAGCTTTGGAGAGTTCTCTGTGTACCAAGCTTGAAAAAAACAATTTTCTGAAAAACTGCCCAACGAAATTTTCCGTCAAAATGTCGAGAATTTGGATAATTGACTTACACGGTTAGTGCAATCTTCGTTGTATCCCAAACTTTCGGCTCACAGCTCCATGACCAACTATCCAGCCACCAAATAAAGAAGTTATATTTTCACAGCAGGGACCACTTCCCCCTCTGTGCCACAGTGTTCCAATGCTGAGCCAAATTGGGGGAACATTGCAAATTAAAAGCTAGGCAGAGTTCTCCACTTGGAATGAGCTGCAAATCAGATCCTTTCGTAAACTTGAGCCCAAGGGAAGAACACCAGCGAAATGGAATTGCTCTTTGTTGGTATTGTTAGCGGTGGTTCAGTAAACAGCAGGAATGCTCAAGAGAGAGATCAATCAAATATGATTGTTGAAAACCACTTGTAAAGGAGGGGACTTGTAGCTCCGAACAACAATAATCAGACACGTGACCGAAGAGAATTCTGTTGTAAAAGCATTGTCCATAACCACCATGCGTACAGCTTGCAGACAAATTTCGATTTTGCCATCTGGAAATTGCTACGCATGTCACATGTGGAAGGATGTACGCTGTGCTGTGTTCGTTTTCATAGAAATACTGGGCGGTAGATCTGTGAACTAGGCTAGCTAGCTAAGTTAGTGTGAGCTGGGCTAGGGTGAGCTGGGCTGGGGGGAGCTGGGCTGGGGTGAGCTGAGCTGGGGGGAGCTGGGCTGGGGTGAGCTGGGCTGGGGTGAGCTGGGCTGGGCTAGGCTGGGGTGAGCTGGGCTGGGGTGAGCTGGGCTGGGGTGAGCTGAGCTGGGGTGAGCTGGGCTGGGGTGAGCTGGGCTGGGGTGAGCTGGGCTGGGCTAGGGTGATCTGAGCTGGGCTAGGGTGAGCTGGGCTGGGCTAGGCTAGGGTGATCTGGGCTGGGGTGAGCTGGGCTAGGGTGAGCTGGGCTAGGGTGAGCTGGGCTAGGGTGAGCTGGGCTGGGGTGAGCTGGGCTGGGCTAGGGTGAGCTGGGCTGGGCTAGGGTGAGCTGGGCTGGGCTAGGGTGAGCTGGGCTGGGGTGAGCTGGGTTAGAGTGAGCTGGGCTAGGGTGAGCTGGGCTAGGGTTGATAGGCAACACTTACGTAAGGAGTGCCACTCATCCTGCCGGATGGTTTTGGTGATGTTGTAGGACAGGTTCTTGGGTATTGTCGCAGAGGAGTAATGGTACTTGATGTAGGAGCAGCGCACAAGTGAACCTGCAGAGAGAGAGAGACAGAGTCAGAGAGAGAGAGAGAGACAGAGAGAGAGAGAGACAGAGAGAGAGAGAGAGAGAGAGAGAGAGAGAGAGAGAGACAGAGACAGAGAGAGAGACAGAGACAGAGACAGAGACAGAGACAGAGAGAGAAGGACAGAAAGGAAGAGAAAGTGATATAAAGAAACGTGTTAGTGACAGCATTTATTCTGGATCATTACCTGTGAATGAGTGTAATCTTAGAACCCAAATGACAGGAACATGGAGGTGGAAGGAGTCCATCTTTACGTGCTCGAAAGCGTACAGGCCTAGCTGTGGTTATTTCTGTCGACTCTTATTGAGTAATCATGTCTTTGCTGTCATAAGACAATAGCATGGAAAAATCCTATTGTACGTAGCCCATTGTGTTGGCCGGGTACAACCACGTTCACATAATAGAATGACTTTGTCTCTGTGACATTCCACTTGTCAGACGGAACAATTCCTTCATCGAAATGCTCACAACCAATCGGTTTTGGAAGCTATTCAAGTTTATTAATTAACGATGGGTTGTGGATTCCGTCAAGGAAGTTTAATGGGTTCCTCAAACAACTACTAAGTAAGTTTCCAAACCATGTAGTTCCATTCAGCAGCTTGTTTTGTCCAAGATAAAGAGAAACTAGCAAATTGACAAAGCAGCATAATTCCTCAACCATTACAAATATAACCAAGACATCACTGAAACAGAGTCAGGGTTCATCACGTGAAAAATAACCTTTGACCTTTATTGACCACCTGACTGTCAGGGCAGGGCAGGAAGAGGTTCTCCCAGCTGAGACAGAAGAGGAAAAAAAACACAAAAAAGCAGCCATTTTCTCCAGAGCTGGTGTGCTTCCGGAGCTTTGAGCTGACTCCTGTCAGCAGAGGCCTCTGAGCCTCTTACTCAGCGTTAGCAGAACTCAGCCAGACTGACAACTCCTAGCTGCCTCTCTTCTCCTCACCCTCGACTCCCCCCGGCCTCACCTCCCATGGGAGACGACTCCCCACCTCCGTTATCGCCCCGGGGGAGAATGCTTCGCTCCAAGCTTGGCTTCTTTTCTTTTTCCTCTAAAATAATGTTCCCCCCCCCCCCCCCCCCGTTGCATTGTTTCTCCTGCATTGAATGCAACACATCAGGGCAGCGTTCTCACGTTTTATTCCGGAACACTGTTCTGTACGGATACTCATTCTGAAACGCTACAAAGGCGTTTCCTCATCATGAGACTGTAATCTACATTCTGGTGAGAGATAGAGTTGCATCCTCTGTGACGCTATTATGTCCGCTCAAATTATTAGGATGTGTGTGTGAGGTGGCGTGTGTGTGTGTGTGTGTGTGTGTGTGTGTGAATGCGAGTGGAAAATCCATTACACAGCAGTATAGTGAGGCTCGCACTGCGCAAACAGAGACACGGATAACACTCCCATCTTCTGTTTGTCATGAAGCGACCCACTCACTCATCTACACACACACACACACACACACACACACACACACCACAAGGGACCTCAACACTGACAATTGTAATTATCTGTTCATGACCACCTCTCCATCTGTTCTGCCCCAGAGACACACCAGACACCCCCCCCCCCCCCCCCCCCCCCCTCGCTGCTCGGAGAGAGATGTATTGACTGATAACCCCATGATGCATTTCCTGATAATATGGTAGACAGCGAATCAGGGGCTGCCTCTTGTATCCACGTCGACAGACGCAGGTTTAGAATTCCAAACAGGGAAGCACAGCCGTGTCGAACCATCGCCTTCAGGGAACTAGCATACAAAAAACACACACGCACACACACACACACTTCCAGGAACATGCCTGGAACATTCCAATGACTGAAGGTAACCCTAGTCCTAGACATCACAATCCTAGCATTAGTTCATCAATAACTGTCAAATACAACCGTTTATCAATGGTTGCCTCAAGACAAGCACAATGCCTTCAGTCAAACAGCATCTGTGGCCAGTATGACAGTTTTAGGGGCCACACTCTCCTTGAATACGTCTCTGTCAGTTCCTTGTAGTCTCTGTGGCTGGAGCCTTAGCACCGGGTCTTCCTCGGTAAACGAAGGCAGCGAGGCAGTGGTGATCCGTCTTGTGCCATGCTGGACGGTGAAGATGAAGTCGATATGGATTTCCCTGATGGTCTGTGGGTGCCTAAGAGCGCCGGAGGCCTTTCAAATGGGCCAATAAAGCTTGGGAGTGGACTGAAAGGAGCGTTCAGAGCTGGAAACAGGCTAAAGGGGGCTCACTTATCCAGCCGGGGGCCTCTTTTCCATTCGTCCTGGTGCTGCATCCCACCCTTGGTTTAAAACGGGCTTCTGAAAAGGTTTTTCACTATCGCCATGTTGGAGTGAGAATCCTTTGAAGTCTAAGCAGGGAGATATGGGGTAATGGGGTAAATGGAGATCGCAGACCTTTTAGTTTCGATCATGGTTCATCATCCGACTATTATCTTGTGTCATCTCTGTTGACTTCAAAGATTGTGTTTTGCTGCTTCAATGCAGCTTGAGCTTTCAGCTAAGGTCTTCCATTCCAAAGTTCTGTTTGAGAACAGAGGGAAAAACAAGCACTTTTGCTCTGGAACGAGCAAAGCTCAGCTCCATTTCACCGTCTGGCCACAGTTCATTTGAACTGAGACTAAGGGAAACCAGGAGGAACAGCAAGGCACTCAGGAGAAACTAAAGCTGTACCATGATCCCCCAAAGATAGAAACAGTTTGTTGCGCGCGTCTGCCCTCTTTTATAGGACGACAGAAGCTTTACGCTTTCTGAGAATCCATCAAGTCCCCAGGATCCCCATCAGTGTCGTCTTCCACCACGAGACACACAGAGTGCCGACTCTCGCTAGCGGCAGGACAAGTTTCCTCCTTGATGTTCCTCTCTGTGATGACAGACTTTGTACCCGCCACACTTGTTTACCCGTGTGCGCACGGGCGGAATACTGCCAGCCGGCTTGTGCGACTTCAGAATTCATGCCACTCGTCGAGAAATAACTAGGAATATCTCTTTCTAGGATGAGAAGCTTCTGTAATGTACCTGGCTCTGGGCCAAGGATGAGCAAGCAAATGTAGGTGTCACGGGTGAATGGATGTTTGAACCGGCAGCATTATCTCAAGGGCACTTTGCCTTTGTTTTCCCTTCGAATTCAGCACAGTGATTCTCTGCGGCCTGCGCGACCGCTTACCAAAATAAACTGGCCCATTCGCCACACTTCCTCGTGCAGATCTATCGAGCGCTTCCTCCGAAACCTGCCGACGAATCATCGCAAAACGAATCAACCAAGACTCTCTTTATTTCCCATAGACTGTCTGTAATGACAAGCTTTAAGTGAATTGTTTTCTCTGTTACATTTTTTTAATCAAAAAGGAGGTTTAACGCACTGCGTTAACCACACAGGTGAAATCACTGCAGTGTGGCTTAACAATTTCTCCAGAGAGCCAACACTAAGCTAATTCCAAGGCAAAAAGAGAACATTTCAGTTTCTTCATGCCTACTATTCCTGTTCTTCCTCCGTTAAATACTCAGTCTAGCGTTTGATAGCAAAGCGTCATCATGTGTTTTGCTCCTCTGAACGATTGTCAATAGGTTGTCTGTGGAGACGAGCTCCCATGTGCTGGAGGGAGAACAAGTCACCGGCCGTCTCTGTCTTTGATATTGACCCAGCCTGATTTTCGGAGCCGTGTTCACATTACATGCAGCGCGGATCAATTCAATGTGAATCGATCGTGGAAAATGGACAAGCCTTGTGCAGGGAGTGTAGTGTTAGGGCATGGGGGGGGGGGGGGGGGGGAGGGGGGAGGGGGAGGGATACATTATGTGATTCGCAGCATTTCGCTCTCAATGTTCAACAATTACGCTAAGCTTATAGTACAAATAAGGTCCTGTGAGACCTTTAGCCCCTTGAAGCCAACACTCATATCACAAAGCGACAAGAAAAAGTTCACAAGTAAACAAACGTATGTTGCAAAATGATTACTAATGTAACATATTAACATATCAACCACAACATCGAATTGCAGTGTGAATTTACACTACCATCCTAATGGAATAAGACATTGATATAGAATGTGTAGGAGACCGTAGCATCCATGATAATGTACAAATACGATAGCTTTCAAGACTGCATCTGCAGCCTATTCAGCCCTCAGGTAATCCAGTCCAACCATTTAAATATTTATACAGGGATGAGGTACTGTCCAATAAACCCACTGTACAGCCACACTAGCTGTTTTTGACAAACGTCTGTGGATTCTCACTCTTGTATTCACAGCAAAGATTACAAAAGTCACTGTCAAGGTCACCGAAGACACGGGCGACAGCGAACCATAACAAGGTGGACAGGCTTCCCCCTGCGGTGAACACCGTGTACAGCCAGGGTCCACACTGTCAGGGTCAACATGCAAGATAAGAACACCAGAGTTCCCTCTCTAGCACTTTCACCTTCCCTCCATTCATTTCACTGGATCGTGCTTTTGAGGTAAGAAACGGTTGCTGTGTGGTTGGTGAGGTAATAACTCGAACGCTCTTAAGTGCTGAGACATATATGTTCAAAATTAAAAGGATTACCATCCAAGTTTGGCTCTCTGGTGGCGTTTAACAAATTCTACTTTAGCTGAACTGAACTGTTTACATGCATCCAGTAAAACTGAGGTCCATATATTTGGGTGATACACTTGTCTGGAAAGCGGGGCGGGGAAACGGGAATGAGGAGCTATCGGTAGCGCGGCGCGGCCGATACGTTGCAATACCTTTCCTCATCCATCACCTTCCGCCATTCTCTGCCTCGCCATGCGCCAAAGCTGGATTGCACTTCATCTGGTTTATTTCTCCTCTTGGGAGTGGCACATTAGTCACCGTGTACTCCACCGCCGTATGGCTTAGCGACAACACCGGGAGACTAAGGCCAAACCTCAAGACATATTACATCAGGGCTTTGTTACACCACCCACCCCCACCCCTAAAAGAGGCTCCACCTGGGGGCTGTGGTGGGTTAGTGTCCCCCCCCCCCGCCTTCGCCTCCACTCCAATGGCTCCACAACCCCCCAACCCCTGGTTATTTAAGCTCAAATTGCCTCGGCTTCCTGTAAACATTTTTACGAGCTAGGTGTCATTTCCTCTCTGATGCTGATTGTTGGCTGAATGTGATTGCAATCAAATTGATGTGATGGATCTGATGGGTTTGAGAATTATATTGCCATACTATGTCATTCTCAACGTCTCCAAAGGCATTCAAAGAAAAACAGCGCTACTGTACTACACATTTTTGATGTTAAAGTTAATACCAGTGGGTATTTTGCCTTATTTCCGTTCTTCCAAAAGCACAACTCCTGCAAAATGACAAAACAAATCAAAGAGCTTTAGATATGGGTATGGTACATGCTGGGTTTTTTATCCAGGAAAAAAAGACTCCAAAAGGGGAAGAAAAAAATATGTCTCACTCACAATGCACTCTGTTAAATTGTTTATCGATTTCCTAAATCAGGCAGGATTTAGACAGAAAATGAAGGAGTGGTGAAAGTAGGAGATTTATTTCCACTGAAGAAGCATAAAGCCTGTCTTTTATTCATCAACACACTTCCTGGCATATAATGGCGAACAAGCTGGAAGTGAAGAGTTCTCTGTGAAATCAGTTGTGTCCCTGTCTCTTTCCCTCTCCATCCTTCTCTGTGTCAAAGTCGGTTCTCACGACATTGCTAGCAGCCTAAGAACTCTGAAATGCGATCACACCATGACTGATTCTCTCCAGGGGCTAGCTAGTGAGAACAACAGACATTAGCACCCAGCGGCCTCATCTTAAAAGTGTGAGGTTTTGGGCTCCATCGGCGCTTGGTTGGTTGTTCTGACAGCAGCGGGTCTTTGTAATGTTTGGGATGGCGTTCTAAAGTGTAGTAAAGCGCCACGTAGGGAGATTTACGTGGGTGTGATGTGGTAGGTAAATATAAACCCAGAGCCGGCTGTGTGGCCCTGTTTGGTTTGTGCCCGTGGCAGGAGACGGCTGGGGGGGGGGGGGGGGGGGGGGGGGGCTCTCTGCCAGATGGGGGGGTCCTGCCACGGTTCAAGGCCCAGCCTTGTTATTTCCTGACCTAATTCATCCGTCGTGCCCCCCCAACCTCCTCCATCCCATTGTGGGCGATGGCTACCATCATGGTTGGGGGGTGCGGGAGAGTTGGGGTGGGGGTGCAGTGTTGAGTTGGAGGAAGCTGGCTTGGCTCTGTTCAGCCACATGCGATCGCAGAGTTCATCTGGGGCGTTGCATTGTTTCTATCGTCATCCCCTGACAGACACCGGCGAGCATCACCGCTCTATTCGAGTGACAGCTCGCCGGGGACTACGGGAAACGGGGAGGTGAGGTCATAGATCGTCAGTGTTGTTGAGAAAGCTGCAAATCATGTAGCTACACACAGAATAGGCCCACAACACAAGAATCCTGTCAATAAACACTAGTGTCTTTGATGCATGCACAAGATCAATTCGATGAACTGTGTGATGAAATATTGATGTGAAAAGCTCAATGGATGCCGCTGGAAAGTCCTTCCCAACTTTAAATTCCCACAAATACAAATCTTCCAATAAATCCAAGCATAAACAGCTGAAGAGATGAGAAAGTAAAGCTAAGTGGATCAATAGCTCTGCTGATCCTCAGTTTACATCCACAGCTTGATTGATCTGAATTGGGACCAACAGGGAGGTTACAGTATGGTTGTGTTGAGGTTAGACTGATTCAGGAACAGCATATCAGGTTGTACTGATATCAGTGACTTACAATTCCCTTCTTCTGGCTTTTACCATCCTCAGTCTTGAGCAGATCGCAGGCATACAGATCGCTTGAGAATCGACACGCACGTGAATGGAACCTTGATAAATGGGTCCCAGCGAGAGGCCTTCATCATTTAGCCTCCCCTAATTCCATCTCACACTGGGACGACAGCCCTGCTTCCTCGGTAATCTCCAATCAGGGAGCAGGAAACCGGCGCCCTGCTCCTGGAATCCCAGCAGGGGCTCATCAGGCTCTCATCGGCGCCCCGCCACGCGGCGCCAACAACAGCTCTCAGAGACACAATCCATAACCTCCCAAAATAGACATTTCATATTCTGACTGGGATTAATGAGCCCCAGGCTTGGCGGCTGAAGAGGGGCAGAGATGGAGTTGGACAAAAGCTTTTTGAGGAGTTCTTTTTTCGTCCACACCAGTCACTTGACACGACAGGGACAAATATGGAGGGTGGGAGGCAATATTGGGTACCTGCAGAAATGACGCTGATGCTGACGGAAAAAGAGGCCGTTACCATGCGAGTGCTGATCGAATCAGAACAGCAAACGGGGAAGATTGTAATTATACAGCCGCAAATAAATCTCTGTGTGTGACCGGCAACTTTCTGCAACTCCTGAATACCACAGCAGGTGAAAGACTGTTAATGCGCCGAATGACGCTGTCTGTCAAGGCACACGCAAAACACACAGTAATCACCCAGCCTTTCAAAATCATGTCCTATTACAGGCACTTATATATAATATTTATTTATAAATATGTCCTTGCTGTTATTTCAATAGATTGCATGTAATATATTTTCATTGCCAGTCCTCTACAAGTGTAGAGTAGGGAGGAACTGGAACAGCAGTTAAGAGTTATTGGAAGCCATCTCTTTTTTACCATCCATAAAAAAATCATTTTCTCTATACACTTGAGATGTGTTAAAACAAGATTTGGAAGAGTACCAAGGAATGGAACTAAGTTTTGTTTGTACACATACTTATTTACAGCTACAGTTTGAAGTTAGCCAGAATCCCATAATGCTCTTTTGTAAGTAAACTCAGTAGGTTTATTTGGTGCTTTGCCTAAACCTACCATGACAAGAGATGACTTAAGCCCCAGTATTACAGCTGAGAACAAGGCTTGTGGCCCCCCACACACACACTCAGTTATATGAATACCACCACTTCCTGTTGTCACTACACAAGGGTGTGTGTGTGTGGGCGAGGGGGGGGGGGGGGGTGGTCTTCTCCCTGTCCGTATATTTAGAGGTCTATTCCCCCCTGCCTACAATGAGCAAGCAGCCATCTGTAACCAAGGGCCTTAAATCTCTCCCGTGGGTTGCCGGGGAGGGGAGTGATGACGGATTGATTACAGCTCCAGTCCCCCCCCCCCCCCTGCTGATGATGGATCCCCTCCATGTTTCTCTACACATCCTCATAGAGGACAAACTCATGTGCGTCATCTGTGAAATATACGCCCGTCGATTTAGGTTTTCCTCACAGTAAAGCACCTGGACCCCCCCCCCCCCTCCAGCCTCAGACCAGAACCTTCTGTACAGCACTGAGAAACATGGCTGCCATCACCTGAATCTCTCTCGTTATGTGAAGAAATGCTTGGTCATTCCAATGCTGCCAACTCAGTGGCCATTTTAGGGAGCAGGAAAGGAAGCCATTTTAAGTATTTTCATGTGACTTTATATGAATACTGTATATATGGTTATTGAAATACCAAAAAGACTGGCCGTATCCTTCAAACTGAGCGTAGCCTTGAGAAGGTTGACTGACAACGGGAGTTTGGAGAAAATCTATGTCTTTGTTATATATCGCAAGAGAGTGAGCTGCTCATTCAGATCGATTGACTGGGCTTGTTATTCCAGTATGTCAGACGATGAAACATCTTAACCTCACATTCTACAATAACTGTCAGGAGTCCAATTGATTGTCGACGTATTGTCACGGAGTGAGAAGTCAGAGCAAGCTGAAATAGAGGATCAGAAGCTACAGAAGATTCCAGAAGGAAGCTTTCATCGCAGCAGGCTGTTGTACAGTCTGAAATTAAAGAGCTAGCCACCCATCCTATTGAATTGAACATGCTGAGCCGAGGCAGTTTTTTATGCTTTGGGAATTAAATGCCAGAGCAGGCCCTTAGGTATGGGCAACCTTTACTTTAGGAAGTAGAGACATTCATTTAAAATCACCCAGGACCAACGAAGCATACATTTAATGTGTATATATATATTTTTTTTACAAACCAGTTGGGTAATTGATTGTGAGTTAACAATGATAATAATCCTGTTCGTTCTTGTCCTGGGACTATTTCTCATATACTCCTTGTAAAAAAAAAAAAAACTCCCACAATACCCAGAATAAATTGAATTGTTTTGCTTGAATGATTTTGCTTGTTTTTCAAAAAGCTTTCTCCACTATTATGGCTGATTTACTGTTTCACAATAACAGAATAATTGGTAGAATAATGAACGTAGCCCGGGACAGTCAGTGTAAAACCCTGTTTCACTTTGAGGACTTTCATTTATGGTCTCCCACTACTGGGACGAGATTCAGGTCAAGTGTGAGAGGATGAAAACCATCAAACAGATGCGTTCCATCCACAGAGGAGGGTTACCAAACACTCGCTCACACGCAAATGAAGCATCACCCAACGCTCCAAAGCACCGCAGAAATGATGCCTCTCTAACTGGAAAGCCGAGAACAGTTTGACAGCTCACCATCAGGTAAGGGTCTCACCCCTAAACCCACAGGAGCCCAAATCTTGTCTCCCCCTGCCATAGGTCCTCCTCTCTGCCTGGAGAAGTGCATGCTGGGATGACAGGGTTTAGAAACCAATGGCTCTGCCAGAACCATCAAATCAGTATTACTTCTCAAACGGGGAGTTTACAGGACAGACTGACAGACAGAGACAGAGAGAGACAGAGAAAGAGAGACAGCGAGAGAGAGAGAGAGAGAGAGAGAGAGAGAGAGAGAGAGAGAGAGTTAGAGAGAGAGAGAGAGAGAGAGAGTTAGAGAGAGCGAAAACAAGCCACGAGAAGGAGAGGTGAGATTGTGGCAGACAGGTAGTCTGAATGAAAACAGACAAAACTGAGTATTAATACGATAAAAAAGGAGGGAGTCTGAAAGAAGGAAGATATCCAGGCTGTAGCACTGTGGGAGCAAATCTCCTCCGAGATGTGATGCAAATTCCTCACCTCACACTGATACCACACTCTGATGGGAACAGAACTCTGAATTCAGACAGGGGACAATGCAGCCATAGCTTCTTGTACGGAATAGAAATAAGAAAACATCAAAAAGAAAATGAATCCAATCAAAACAGAGCCAATGGTACGGAACGAGCCTTATCTTCCAGACGGGCCGACGACTGTTTCTCGCTGACTAATTCACTTTAGGTTCCAGTCCCATCAACCCCTTCTTGCGCCAATGTCGATTCCCTGGCGTAGAGAGGCACTTTGATTGGACTTGGCCATTCAGGCCTGAAAATCAATTCCATCAATATGTGAAATAACCTTCCCAGCTTTCTCCAGTTGGTTAGATTATCTACAGACACTCTGCTGCAGTCCTTGATACTCGTCTGCAATGAGACCAGAAACCATAGAGAGGTAGAGATAGTGGAACTGATCCACTCCCAAAATGAGACGAAATACCTATAGTCATACCTACAGTATAACAAACTGGATGGCAAATTCGTTGTCTTCATTTCTGTATTCAAACAAAACTATCCGAAGCCTGTCCCTTACATTCAGGCCAGAACATTACTGGAGGGAATCTTTCCCAAAGCCCAGAGTGATCTGGACCCCCATCCCAGGGCGCTCCATCACCCCCGCTGCACATTCGACAAAATAAACCCTCAGTCTGTCTGTATGTGGGTCAACTCTTTGATCGGATCTAGGCCTGGGTTATCCGGCTGGATGAAACTGCCTCGTTTTGGTTCTCCAGCCGTCAGCCTCTGGCGGCACAGCAGCATGGCGTGCTTCCCCGAGGCTCGCACACACACACACACACACACACACACACCACTGTGTGTGTGTTCATATGCGGGGTCTGTCCACGGGTGTTTGTGTGTACACACATGTGGTGTTGTGCATTCCTGCAACGTCCGTCTGTGTGTGTGTTTATCATTGTCTTCACCAGGGTAACACAGGCTTAATTATAGGCTCACATGGAGTCATAGTGGGGCGTAGCACTCAAGACATGCCAATGAGCTCTCACTACCCTGAGGTGTGTGAGCCTGAGAGTGGAAGGAGCTATGAAAGAACAAGTATCCCAGTTTCCCCCTGCCAGGATAGGACCCAGAATTCACCTGCTCTGCCCACTCCTTACCTAGGCTTGAGTCAAACACAAACACAGAGCACAAACAGCCAACTCAACGCTAGCTACCGGCCGGCTGAACACCAGCAAACACAAATCCACAGTCTAATTGGCCCGTCGACCTGGAGAGTCGGTTCCCCTCCACGCTGGCCACGTGCTCAGTTAACGCCGCGTCTCGCCGTCCCATCCGTACTGCGGGACGGCTGCTGGGTGGAGGGCAGCATGCGGCGTTCTTCAAAGGCTGCATCTTCTCACGCTTCTTTCCCTGGAGCGTTTTTCCTCGCTTGGCCGGGGACAGGAAACGAACAGGAGAGGATATCCTTTCTTTCCGTTTCCGAGAGCGAGCCGAGCGGGGGGGGTGGGGGGGAGGGACCACCAGCAGCAATCATGGCACATTTTTGTGCATGCTCATGTGGAACAGGCACTGTTGCACAGGAGGGGACACCTAAAATGGCAGACTACAGCAATCTGTATGGCTGGGAGCAGGGAGGGGGGGTGGGGGGGGGGGCACAAAAGTATCCAAAACCTAGTATTAGGATAAAGCCTGTGCACATCATCTAATATTTACCAGGATGAACGTTTAATGAACTGCGTCTGAATTACAGCTTTGCCGTGTTCTGTGTGCACATTTCATTTTCAGAGAGAGAGAGAGAGCGAGGCTAAAATGAAACACTCACCAAGTTTGACCCGTTAGGGGATCATTCTGTCGTCTTGTTCTTGGTTCTCAACACAAGAAGGGAAAAACAGACATCTAATTCTCTGACATCCCATTTCAGTGGAAACTAGGAAAGAAAAATGGCCTCTTCTGAAGCATGTCCTGCCCTTAGGGTTGGCTGCAGGTTTTCTAAAAAGATTAATCAAGCCCTTTTATACCCTCTCTCCTGACTGTGCTGAACTGAAACTCACATCCCCCCCCCCAACCCTCCCCACTCTTAAAGAAAATACAAATAAATCACTAGAGTTGCTGCTTTAGCATTTCGAGCCTCTAAAAATCGAACGGTGCACACTTATTTAATCGCAATTATTAAAGCTTTCTGCGGTGTGAAATGAAGTTGAATGAAAAACGGAGCGCTGTTTCTGTCCGCTCTCAGGGATCACACTGCGTTAAATGAATGATCGCACTTCAATTTGTTGCCCCGGTGATGCAGTTGGCAAAGGGGAACTTCGAAACGACAACACAACAACAAGACGTTTCTCGGTGCTTTGTTGTTGTCGTTTTGTCTCCTCCTCCTCCACCCTCCTCCCCCAACCCCCTGTGAACCCCTCCACGCCCCACCCCCACCACCACTCCTACCAATCACACGACTGATTACACAATTGTTATTCCAAAGTTGCGAGCCACAGACTAATTATAGTCGAGGTGATATGCAGACGTGTGTCGCCTGGGCGCTGATCTTTCTCTCGGCCACCAGCAGAATGTGGAGAGGATGGGAGTATCAAAAAGGAAGCAGAGGAGGAAGTCTACGCTGCACAGTCAGACACTAACGCCCCACTTGAGCGATGTTTCGTTTACAATAACACCCCCAAAGTGTTTCATTCATTGGCAGTTGCTTACTGTCGTCTCTTGGAATGTAGGGGCTATTAAACCTATCCTACCCCCTGAAGGAAGGGGAAGTGGCCCCCAACCCTGGTCCTCAGGGCCCACTGTCCTGGTGGTGGGTTCCTGGATGCTGTGCACATGCTATTTCGGAAGTCACCTAGATGTCTGTTCGTGTCTGTTAGATGTGATTAGTAGTTAAAGGTTCGATATCAAATTAAAACATCCTCCATTCAAACAACACTCTCAATAGGGGCCTAGAACAGTTCATGTTGTGGTTCAGTGCTCTACAATAGCTGAACCACCTTCATTCACAAAAGTAGTCGAAGTTTCATTCTCAAAAGGTATTCTCAGGAATATTCTGCCAGAGCCCCCTTCCCTTCTGTCCGCTGTCGACTGGAGCAATGTGCTCATTTCCCTTGGCTGGTTCATGTTTTTCTGCTGCACGGCACTAATGACATCTGATCACCCCCCTCCCCCCCTTTCCACCTCCCATACTGCATTAACAGAAATCCCACCACCAATGACAGGAAATGCAATTCAATTGGATTCTGGCATTATGGCACCAAGGTCTGGAAACAGACCATCTTATTGGGGCGTACCAAATGATGGGCAGGAATGGGGGGGGGGGGGGGGTGGTGTTGGTCTGATCCCACTGACTTGATTGAAAGACCTGGGATGCTGAAGGCAGAGGGGCAGGAATGAAAATGTCACTGCATAGATGTGCTTAGAAGAATGCTAATGTGCTCGACTGGAATGGCGTATTTTTAGCGTTGTAATTATTCTACGATGCATATGGAGCGGTGAAATGGCTTGTTGGATGGGATATTTCTGTAACAACAACAAAAAGTGTGATGTATATTCTGATAACTTGCAAATAAGCCAACTGGGTACAGACATTTACATCCTTTTAAGTTCTCCCTTAACAGCTACTAATATGAATACTTTATGTCTACAGAGAATTGGTACATTGGCAAACTATTGGCCTTTTTTTTAAAGTTCCCCCTTAAATAACCCAGGATGACACTGAACAGAAGCAGAGACATTTTTATCGACCTGTTCAGGTATACAAGGTGACTCAAGATTTGAACAATTTCTTACAGCTACATAATCAAGACGGAAAAATTGCACCTGTTTCTTCCCAGGAGGGTCAGGTATTTGGGTCACAAACGCCCCCCCCCCCCCCGCCCCAGAATGTGCAGTGAGATCATCCGCGGTCCTGTTTCCTTGTGCGTGCTTGCGAGTGTGTGCGGCTGCTCAAGCATTTTCTGATAGTTGTGTGTGTGTGTGTGTGTGTGTGTGTGTGTGTGTGAGTGTGTGTGTGTGTGTGTGTGTGTGAGTGTACTGCAGACACAGGCCAGGAGGAGGAGGAGAGGGCCAGGTGTCTGTAAGGAGACTCCCAGAGTGCACCTGACACCGTCACACTGACACCACTTGGCAGGAGCTCCAATCCTGGAGGCGCTTTTTGTTAAACCATGAGTGTGTGCTCTGCGTGTGTGTGTGTGTGTGTGTGTGTGCGCGCTAATGTGTGTGTGTGTGTGCCCTCTTCCATATTTCTGTGCTACTGTGTGCCCACTCAGTAGTCCCCCACCACACACACCCAGACACACACGTTGGCAGTGGTGGTACTGGCATCAGATCCCTCCAACCTTCAACAAAAGAGCCTGTCGCCATAGGGATGCAAGATGATAGAGGAAATCTATAACAAGACATGGCAAGGTTGAATCACTGAAATTCTGATCAAACTGGCTAATCCTGATTCTGTGTGGAGAGAGATAATGATGCTCCCCCCCTTCACCTCCCCCCCCCCCCCCCCCCCCCCCCCCCAGCTGGGGCTACAGACTTCCAGAGCAGGGAGTTGCTAATCAGGGTAGTGATGTGCTGTAAGAGATAGGAACCTTGTCTGGCCCCAATGTCACATTGGTAATTTATCCAACATCACACAAATGAGTTGTTGTACGCTGCCATAACACAGCATGCAAGGTCCCCCCCCTTTAGGCCTTAAAGCCTGCTCTGAATGTCAATAACAGGTGAAAGCCGCACAAATGCTGTTGTACAGATACAAACGCTACAGATAGCATGACGCCAGCAGTTTTCTGAGGGAAAACTTAATTGAGTTTATTTTGAGAGATAATCACCCTGATCATTTGGTGAAATGATAATTGTGCAGCCATCTGGTCGTTCAATTGATTATCTGCCTGGGACTTTGCGGCCTGTCATGATAGTGGAGGGCCCGAATTGCGCCGAAAGGGACAATCAAGTAAACAAGGATTCGTACCAAATAAAATGGAGGTTGGCTCCTTATCAATTCAACCCCAGTAAATTCAGCGGACCTTCCAAGGCAGAGGGCCCAGAATGTCTCCTCTCTAACTGATTGACTTGGAGAGCTGGCCATCTGGAGCCCTCGTCTGACCGCTTGACCTTCGGTCGATTTCCCATCCTGGCTAGCTGATATTCCTATTCCTCAGGAGTTGACGTGTCTGAGCTTCTAACCTCAGCATTAAATGGCTTAAGGATTCCGACCTGCACCATTGAAATGACGAAGCTTGAGAAGAAAATGTGTGTGTGAGTGTTGGAGTTCATTAAGAGAAAGTAAAGGAGAGAGAGAGAGAGAGAGAGAGAGAGAGAGAGAGAGCACATTATTTAGACAGAAAGACAGACAGACATGGAAGGAGCAGCGCGATGGGAGGAGGAGAGAGAGAGCGAGCGAGAGAATCAGGGAGAGAACAGCAGCTGTATCCCAGCAAGAAGGCAATTACCCAGAGGGCACTCTGCTGCAGCCGGACCCACAGTGATACGAGAAGCAGAGTTTTATCAGCCTCTCTCGTTCATCAACCTTCCCGGAATGAGAGAGCGCTGCCTCAACTCCCCAAGAATTTCATCTTGTTTTTTTTCTCCTACCTTCCCCCCGACCACTCCCCCCCCCCCCCCCCCCCCCCCCCCCCCCCCCCCCCCCCACTCTCTCTCTCCCAAACTGCCGTCTCATCCAAACTTGAATCTTTTTACACTGGTCCATTGTCACTCACCTATACCCCCCCCCACCCCCCCTTACAACCCATTCCCCTCAGTCCTTTCACTCTTTCTCCTCCTCTCCTCCTTCTCATCTCTCCTCTGTCGCCGTGGCGATACACGTTATTACAGTCAGATTTACAGCCCAGCCTGGCCCATGGAGGTCATCTTTACGAGAAGCCCTTCAGAGCGAGTCTGCGATGATGGCTGCTGATGGATGGCGGCTTGTTGTTGGTTTATTAGGGGGTTGGGGCGGGGCTGGGCAGGGAGGGGGTCAGGCAGAGGGGGGAGGAAGGGGGGAGGCAGGGGGCTGCTGCTATACAACACACTCCCTGGCTCTGATAAAGCTACCAGGGGAGTAAGTTACATTTACATTTAGTCTTTTAGCAGACGCTCTTATCCAGAGCGACTTCCAGCAAGTACAGGGACATTCCACCTAAAGTCTTTGTTGTGACTTGAGTCTTTGTTTACCGAGTAAAGCCTTATATGACGGTCTGAGGTCTGTTTTCTTGGACACGTTGGTATGCATCAGTCTAATGTTTAGTATGCCCAAAGAAAATGGATGAGCTGGCATTTTGGCCTTGCTTTATTTTGCCCTACACACATGACTGCACAGATTCAGCCCTCAGGCTTCCTCAGCGATGAACAGACAGCAGGGAGAACCCAACAGTAAACATGGAGACCTGGGGAACTCGGGGAGTCAGGCGGCTGAGCGGTTAGGGAATCAGGCTACTCATTTTGTACTGTTTTGGGTTCGAATCCCGGCCATGCCAACATAAGAGCGTCTGCTAAATGTAAATGTTTCACCATTGTGGACCATAGGGGATAGTACATTGTGCATCGAGTTCAACAGACCCCGTCTGAGCTTAGAGAGGAGAGAGGCTGAGAGGCGGAGGGAGGGAGGGAGCTCGAACTTGAAACAAAACTCAAAAATATGCCCCACAATATCAATTTTATGCCCAACACTTCTGGAGTCAGGGTCACTTTCAAAGGCTTGGCCAAGTTAGTCTTGTTCTTTGAGGAGATTTCCACTGCTACAAAGATCAAGGTGTCCAATGCAGGTTCTTCTCAGAGAAAATGCATTTTTAATGCATGTTTTGGAAACTCTCGATCCATATTTCCCCCCTGCACAGCAGAATCCCACCCAAGTGACAGGGCCAACAGTGGCATTCCTTTAACGTAACATCACTGTTTGCCCCAACAATAACAAGAAAAAAAAGACCAGACAAAAACCACACCAGTACAACTGTGTGTAGGAAATGGATGCTACTTGTATATATATATAAAAAACACTGAGCATTATGTTAGCAAGAAATTATAAGATAATCCTTTATTTGACCCGCAGTGGAAAAACTGCGGCAGGTAGGAGGGGAACACACATGACTAAAAAACTAAAATTACTTTTTGACTTGAGTGAGTTGGGGAGTGCAAAACAAGGATTAAATACATGGCAGACAAGCTGTGGTGAAGGTTACGCTGAAAACACATGTGGTTGGAAATGGGAGTCCCTGGACGAGGTACCTTCAAACAATATCCTGCAGCTGAGAGTGGAGCGGGGGGGGGGTGTGGGGGGGGGGAGCTGCTAGATCTAAGCCCGTTCCAGGGAACTTTGCTCTTTCCACAGCTTCTTGGCTTGGAGGCAGAGAGAGAGAGAGAGAGAAACATCTGGAAGGGGGAGAACAATAAGCAGGGAGAATCTGATCACCTGAGACTCACGCAATACAGAGCAACCTTCAGGTCAGAACCTTCTAGAACGGGGGGGTGTGTGGGGGGGCAGGGGGAGGGATGGATGGGGGCAGGGGATTGCCCGAGAACATATCAAAGTGGATCTCCAACAATAGGTCTCCGGAGATCTGACCACAGCCATTGTGGTGGGAGGCTTTTCATAGCTTTACTTCATCCCTCGAAGGTGCGCTATACCAAAGTCTCTCCTCGGCCATATCCAAAGCCTTTTCATTACAGAGACACTCAAAACCAAATATTTGCAGAGGCTTCAGTAGAATGCAATGTTTCTGCAGGCATTCTGCAATCTAAATACCCTTCACAAACACAAGGCTTTTCGTGAAGCAGGAAAACAAAGTGAGAGGAACTGCCAGATCAAATTATGCTTGTGGGTAGATGAGGCAAACAAAAAGACACACCACTCACTTCTGCATCAGCTCTGTCTAAACCAGAATAATAACATTTGGCTTAAAGACTCACACTGTGACTAAACGTGTGTGGTGTTCTCTGCTCTGACTTTACATGTGTGTCTTCCTCTTTACATGGTGACAGTGCACAGATTGGGATTTCGTGTGTGTGAATGTGCATGTGTTTACATGGGTGTATGAGCTGCGTATTTCTGTGTGTATGTGTGTGTTTGTGTGTGTGTGTATGTGTGTGTGTATGTGTGTCTGTGTGTATGTATGTGTGTCGTCCAGAGGCAGCCTTGGGGGACGCTGCACCCTCAGCTGGGGTAGTTCCACAGGAATCCAGGGTAGAGGCTCAACACCTATTTCCAGCTGTCAGCAGTGAAGGCTGATCCAATTATTCAGAGGGAAATGGATGTCATTCAAATGTCAAAGCCATTTCAGAGACCTGCTTCGTTTCAGCCACATGCCAGTTCCCTTAATTAAAACCATCTCAGAGTGTATGAATCAGACCTATAACACGGGATGTGGCTGTGTGTGTGTTCATGTGGGCGCTCCCCTGTGTGCATTCATGTGTGTGTAACATGGGTGTGAAGCGGCCTCAATTTTGGAACACAAAATGTTGTTGCTTTGCTTACTTCATTTCTGATTTCTGAACAGAGCGTGTGTGTATCCTTATATGGTTGTGTGTATGTGTGTGAGTGAGTGTGTAGTTGTGTGTTGTTAGTCAGACAGGTGGTGGATCCTAGCCTGTGTAAGAGTTCTGCTCAACCCCAGTGTTAACGCCTCGTCTCCCAGCATCCTCGTCCCTGTGTCAGTCCGTCTCCTCCACCTCCTCATCTCTCTCCACCTGCTAAATTCCTCCTGAACGCCCAGTCACAACACGACAGGACCGAGCCTGAGACGAACACAAATCAGGTAGCAAGGCGTGACATGCTGCCCCTCTAATGGACTGGCTCTACTGAGGAGAGCAAGTGTAGGTCCATCGGTACGTTAAGACCCACTTTACACCTCAAACGTTTTCTCGCCTCCCCCCCCCCCCCCACTTTTTTCAAGCTGAGAAGCGATGCTCCACTTAAAGCCAGGAGGAGAGCAAGGTTAAAGGGATTGGTTTGAAGATGAGCATGCCTCGTTCAGGGGCTCTCTCACAGCTCTATCCTCTCCTGTCTGTCGTCACGCCCGGGAAAGAAGGGCTTTGTTCACTCACCTGACAATGGAGAAGAAACATGCGTACAGATATCCCGTCTCTGTCTCTCCCTCTCTCCCTCTCTCCCTCTCTCTCTCTCTCTCTCTCTCCCTGCCCCACTGCCAACACCGTCCACCCAAATAACATCTGTCAAGCGGCCACACTGTGTTACCATGACTACGCAGACCCTGGGATGAGGGTGTGCGTTTCCCTGTCTCTCGCACACGCACTCTCTCAGATTATGACGTCACATCGCCTTCGCTCGCCGTTTTCTAATTAATCGCTGGGTGCAGCTGGGTAGTCTTAACTGCTACAGTAGTACATTCTGTGAGAGAGAGAGAGAGAGAGAGAGAGAGAGAGAGAGAGAGAGAGAGAGAGAGAGAGAAGATGAGAAAGCAACAAAAAAAGAAGAAGCGAAAACGAGAGAAATACACCGACTGGAGGAAAATGGCTCATGCTGCCTAGCGCTTCGCTATCACCAGCAGGGCTGGGTGCTCTTACAGGCACCACAGAAGCACATCTATGGAAGCAAATGGTGATGTTGTCCTGCTAAGCGTTAGAAGTAGCTCTCTGTTCGCTGGAGACGAGAAGGCAGCTGCAGCTGCGGGGTCCCTTCATTAGAACAGTGACTTCCTCGTTCATCCCTCCATCCTCTTCTCCTCCATCCCCCTCTACCATAAACAAGTAGTTCAGTCTTTGGGCCAGCGTGAATAAAGGGCCTGATTGATGCCATCTCTGTAGGCAGGCAGGTCCAGGGTTTCTAATGAGCCGGTGATAAGGCGAGGGAGGGAGGGAGGGAGGGAGGAGGGGAGGGAGGATTTGGGCCATTGGGGAGAGAAGCCTTACTCCGGTGAAAAGCAACAGAGCCATTGATGAGGAATCTAAAAAAGGCCAAATTAAACACCGAAACAGCACAAACCAGATAAGCCAAACTGAACCGTTGTTTCAGGGCTTCTTTATGATTAAGTGTTGAAGACGTCCATAAGTTTATGTTGATGAATAATGACTGGGAGGAAGGAACTGTCCAGGAACACTAGCCAGATGGGAATCTTACCGCTCACTCACCAAAACGGCATGGTAATACACCGATTGATCAATGATAATTGACACAAAGACACTGTGGTCCAACGCCTTTACTGGAATGAATTACCAGGTTAACGGTTTGACCCCCATCGAGGAATCACAGCGGTTAGATTACAAGCCTGCGGAGTGATGAAGTGGGGCGCGTGTGACAGATCCGTTGTTAAAGAGATCTCCGAACAACCCTCTCGTCTTTGTTTTTATCCCCCCCCCACCCCCCACGCCATCTCCCTGCTGTCGATGGCAATCAACGAAACAGATCCGGATGTCCGTCGACCATCCAGTCAAATGCCGCGCTTGTTATGTCACTCACGAGAGACTCGGAGAGGTGTCAAATCAGCGGAACGGTTTAAGCATGAATGGGAACGATAGCGCCTATGAATGGTTTTGTGTTTGTTTGCCAAGGAAACCAACGGGTTCCACCGTTCTGCTTTGAGAAGGAACCCAGAGAGACAGAGAGAGAGAGAGAGAGAGAGAGAGAGAGAGAGAGAGAGGGAGAGAGACAGAGAGACAGAGAGACAGAGGGAGCAAGAATCACACAACAGACAGAATAGCCATGATGCTTCATGTCGAAGGAGCAATTCCAAACAAGCATGCGGGGAGAGATGAAAAAGGAAGTGTGAGGCGAAGGAGGAGGAAGAAGGACACAAGTCATTTCCTCCCCCTTGGAGCAGCTGCCACCGTCACGCCACCCTTCCTCCACCCTCCACTTCTCCCTGTAATTGGCCAAACAGGCGGCATCCATCTCAGCTGATGTGGCACAGTGGGTTCTGGGCCACACGTGCCCGCTCTGGTGCCTGGCGCCGGAGTTTCACACCTGGGAAAACCGCCACGCCTGTACACCCCCCCCCCCTCCCCCACCCCCACACACACCTTCACCTCAAGACAAATCACAGCCATGGGAAACGTATAACCAAGCAGGGCTAACCTGTGTCAGATTGAAGGATGGTGTGTGTGTGTGTGTGTGTGTGTGTGTGTGTGTGTGTGTGTGTGTGTGTGTGTCAGTGTGTGTGTGTACGTGCATGCTCATGTGTCCTGCAACTGTGCACGTGTTCGTGGTGAGCCTCAACTCAATGCAGAAGCTCCTCAGGGTTTCCACACTCTTTGTAAAGCCATCCGCCCACGCTCATCTCCGCTCATCTCTGCTCATCTGTACTCTTCCTTCTCCACCCCCCCCCCTTCACACCTCCATATTTACATAGCCAATAAGGGAGGAGAACAGCTCCTCTAGAGAAACTGAAAAGTACGGCGCTGGGTCATAAAACACTGATGCCCACTGTGTGCCCCCCCTCCCCCCCGATCATTTATGGGGTTCATTTTCTCCCTCTCTCTCTCTTTTAGAGTGGGCACTCTGATATTGACTACATTTCTGAATCTCCCGCTCCCCCCTAGTCTCAATTCAATTTCTCAACAGGAAAACACAGTTACGTTTCAGAAAGATGGGATGACCTGTGGAAAGTACCAGAGCACCTGTGGTCTCCCCCACCCCCTACCCAGGCAGTGCTACTTGTGCCAGGGTAGCCTCAGAGCCTCCCCCCCCCCCCCACAAACACCAACAGATATTGGTCGTTTAGCTACCTCGGCCCCCCTCTCGCAGCACAGGAGTCGATATTCGCCGCCAATGAGGTAGTTATGGGGGCATTAGCATAATTTCAGCAGTGCATGATGGGGAAATGACCCCGCCGTGTATTGACCGTGTCTGCATGTCTGTCCACTCCCTGGGAACCCTCAGCCTCAAGAATGGTTGCACGCGAGAAGAAACACGATCAATCAAGGAGACGGACTCACTTCGCAGTCTCGTGATCAATGCTGCCCGTCCAATATGGTGGCACAAACCCGATACCGTCGACCGCTGGGGGTGAAATAGGCCCCGTTTCGGCGGGGAACACCGTAGGTTTTTTTTTTTTTTTTACCCAATGTAAAAGACAACGGGCGATATTATCCAAGACATAAACTGACTGTCCTGCTGTTAGTGGGCATTTTATTATTATTTTATTATTTTTATTCATAATATACTGAACCACAGTTTAAGGTCTTTGAAAATGCTTAGATTTTCCTCTTTGTTTACACTGTATCTCATTGTATTGTTCTGAAAAGAATAATGAAGAAGACTACCTGCCTGGCAATCGATGGATGGATGGATAATTCAACCAGTTTTCAGGTTTATTAGAGGACTACAAATGACCCAAAACAACATCAACAAGGATTTATCAGTAGTGGGGAGGATAAGGTATTCGTGCTAAGTGCATGCTTTGTCATTTGTTGTCGTCTATAGCTCAGGCTTTGTATGTAAATAGGTTAAAGCCACTATCGAGACCCAGTAAGGCTAGGTGGACTCCATGTGGTTCAGTTGTTAGTCATGAGATTAAATAGATTTATCTACCACTTCATTAAAAATGCATTTGGATTTCATAGTGATAAGAGAATCCCAGCAGTACCAGCAACTCAACTTGGCAGGAGGGATCCGTTTGATTAATACTGGAAGCATTACTAGACTCTCTAACAGAAGAACCTGGGAAACACCAGCAAGGCGCTTTGCCCTCCCAAGATGTCCAATATAGTGCCCCCATGCGAGGACATGGATCCCTGGGGAGTGTTGTAATCCAATCCCAGGCTACAACCAGCAGTAGGCCCTAGTCTCGGGAAGGATGTGCTCCCTTCTCTCTTGGATTGGCCGATCTGTTGTGAATGTCTTGATCATGGAACCCCGCCCCCCATGGGACTTCAATGACAGATGGTCCACTACAAGGGGGCCTCACCCCCACACTCTCTGCTCCTCTATGCCTAATCCGCTATTTGCTAATGCCCCCCCCCCACCCCATTCGTTTCTCTTTTCCCTCCCTCTCTCTCTCTTTATCCTCAGACCAAAATAAACATATTGTTCCTGTATCTAGGATCTCTCCACCACCATCCCTCTCCTATTTTTCTTCCATCCTTCCACTCTCTCTCCCATCTCTCCCCCCAACAAGAAGAGGTACTCACAGCAGTTGACAAGGGAGGGAGGGGGGGTGGGGGGGAGGCAGGGGAAGTAAAGATGCCGTGTCCAGTCGTGTCAGCAGAAACCATGCAAACATACACCAGCTGTCTGAATAATAACTTTAGACACACACACACAGACACACGCACACACCTACCCACAAACCACAATATCACCTGCACCGTCCTCCCCACAAGTGCAGACACATACAGCGGCTAACAAATCAAGTGACATGGCTTGTGGCTGTATGCTTCCATGACTGTCACTCTCTCAGTCACCTGCTAGCCTGTACAGGGTGTGATGAGGGGCTCGTGTTTACAGAGGCTGCCCAGGAGAGAGAAGCAACTGCTGATCTGGCCAAGCAGACGCAGCTGCCAGGGAGATCCATAATCACCCCCCACCCCCCCCAAGAGCTATCTAGAACTAGCGCCACATCTGGATGAAGAGATATTGTGATATGTCCATGATCTATGGCAACAACAAACAAAAATGGATACGCTCACAAGCGTTTCATGACACGCATGATCTTAATCCTTCCAGCTCCTTCCACCAAGCCTTTATTTGGTCATTTCAACATATCCTTCGATCACTCATTGAGAAGGTCTAATAGTGTTTCTTGAAGGGACAGTGTTGGACGGTGACACGCTGTAGATTTGATCAAATCAGGCCTGTAAGACTGTGTCAAAACTTGGACGCCACCCTTCCTTGAGTTGCCTGGTTCAGGTCTAGAGGCTTACATGGACGATGCAGGGCATTGTGATCCAAGCTCTCCATAAGGAACAGGCTCATCAGTAGATTAGGTCTGCTACTGTAACCCTCCACCCTAGCCCAGCTCAGACTAAAAAGGTACAGATTCCCTTAATCTTCAATTCAATTAACAGCAATGGCAGGTCTCCAGAATTTCACACAGTAGTATCTTTATTTGATTACTTAGAACAAGACAAGGAATCAACCCACTCGCTCCTACACAGAAAGAATATTCTATTCCTTGCATTATCCTTGAAATCCCTTTAGCAGAGGCTGATTGAATGGAGGCCCCCGCCACCACCGCCTTCGATGGATCCGACTACACTGTGCCTGCTTTCATTAGCTCGCCGGGGGGACGCTCAAGGCTGCCTGCTGCAGATGGTGGGTCAGGGAGGCCAGCGAACAAACCCCTCAAAGGGGATCCACAGCTGCAGCCTGCCTCATCCCTCACCCGCCTGCCCCCCTCACTGGCTGGACGCGGCCCAGAGATCCACAGCCGGCCAGGCCAGGTGACGGCACCGTGCGGGCAGCTGTGCCAGCTACGCCACAGAGACGGTCATGTTCTCCACACAAGTGGCCCCCGTCATCCACAGTGTGATGGATGAGGGGGACTTGTCTGGATCTGACCAATAGGATCGACACTTGGCAGTGGCACCTTAATGACGTTAGGTCTGCATTAGGTGACCACCCCCACAAGGTTTATTGGATTGTGACACGATTTTTAAAAGGATGAGGTCGGTGTTTTAGTGCGAGCGAGTCAGTGTGCGTACAAGCGAGGGCTGCTATGCGTACTGTGTGTGTGTGTGGGGGGGGGGGTGCGTGTGCATGCATTTGTGTGGGCATCTTTCACGTTGCGAGGCAGAGGTTTGCTATACCTTGACTACAGAACAGTTACGTCATCGTTTACAGGGTCAGGCCAACATCATTGGACTCAAAGGGAGTCACCTGGCTGGAAAGCGAGCAGTAGACATCCAATGCCACAGTGCATTCCCTTCAAATGAAAGTGTCCCTCCACACAATAACACGTCATATACATAGCAAACTGCCACAGGCAAATTTGTGTTTTTGCTGAAGGCAAACGTCCTAAATGATGCTCTATGCATTATGAATCACTCGCAGTCTACATTGTTTGTATTGCTTATAGTTCACATGCAATTGATTGTGTGAGGTTTACAAACCCCAAAAGTGTACACAACAACAATGCACAGCATTTTAAAGCTTTTCTTCCATACCTTTCCGAATGAGGTCTTCGATGTCTTGGTCGAAGCCCAGTCGATGACATTTGCTCCACAGTCCCATGTTGGTCGAGTTGTACTGCCTGCTGCACTCGTCCGCGGCGCTCATGGCGAACAGCTGCCGTGGATGGCGCTCCAGAAGCAGCTTCTCCTCCCGGTGCTCCAGCCTGGACCGGCTGGCCCGCAAAGGGAGGCTGTTGTTTGGGATGTAAATGAAGCCCGGGACCTTCCGGCGGCTGGAGAAACTTCGGCACCGTTCCCTGTACCTCCTGGCGTCCGTTTCGTACCAGTGGTCGGAGCAGATAGCCACGGCCAGCATGCCCAGAGCGCAGAGAGAGAGGGAGAGCCCGGCGTACAGCAGCACCTTCCCGGCAGCCATGCTCGCGTCTCTCAGACCCACATCAGCACCTCAGCACACGGACAGGTTCCTCTGCGTGCAACCCCGCATCCAACACTTCAGCTCACATCACCCCTGGAGAGCAACACTGAGACCATCGTTAAGATGCCCGACGTACAAATTGAAGTAAATCGAGATATGCACACGCCAATGTCTTGGTTTTAAGCCGCTGAATGATCCGTGCTGCTTTCTGCTGCTGCGGGAGCTCAAGCTGCAGCTGCGCGAGGACAAGAGTGAAAAGATGCTTATCTCACTCCTCGCGCTCAGCGTCCATCCGCTGCCCTTCTCATACAATCTGCCTGGATGGGGGGGAGACAACCACAGGGACGGATGATCAAACCCATGCAGACAGCTTTAAACCAACACCATTAGCCAGCTGATCGACGTGTCCCATTAGACTATTATGCAAATGAACTCCCAACATTCCCTAAGTCATCTCCAGAACCTGTATTATACCTTTTCATGTTCTGAAATAGCCTATGCATTTTGTATTATTATTGTTTATTAAGTGAGCGTTGTTGTGATTTTAAACAACCACCCTGGTCAAAAGCATGGCTACCCAAACTCATTTGCGCAGAGTGACATAAATGGAAAACAGCTGTCACACCTTTATATGAACTAACCAGTGGCAAATGCGCGGTATGTGTTTGTAAAGAACATCAAGTGATATTTACTAAACATTCCGAACGTCTAGTAATCAACAATATGGCCGAAATATATTGTGGAAAGGATAAGAAAAGGATATTGCTCTAGCCATTCAACTCACCGCCTTAAATGCTTTAGTTATCTCATTTATTCCAAGCGGAGCCGGAAACTATAACATTATATGGTGGGAGGTCAAATATTCACAGCAAACCTGCTGAATATGTTTCACTATACTGACATAAGCTGTCTGCACATCTGAATTGTATTTATTTGGTTTGACTTGGCAGCTGCCTTCTCTCTCATTACAAAATAATCGAGATAAAATGCTGTAAAAAAAACAACTCCAATGCGATAGGCTACAATATCACGTGGGTTGGTGCGAACATTATAGGCTGCACTATACTAATAAAAGGCTATATAGGTTACACTATATTAATAAAAGGCTAGATAAGCTGCACTATACTAATAAAAGGCTATATAGGCTACACTATACTAATAAAAGGCTATATAGGCTACACTATACTAATAAAAGGCTATATAGGCTATAAGTTTTCCAACATGATGATGTCATGTAGGCGAGTCAATATTATTTGTATTTGTTTGTGCATCATCAATAAACCATAGTGAATCCCAATTGAATAAAATATGCAGTCTCATATCGCTTATATATTGATTCAAACTTTTTTATTGTGGGTAATAAACTTACTTGACCAGACACATTGTCACACCCGCCTATAGACCTTATTGGTTCAGACCTAATTAACCTAACTAGGTGACGAAGAGGAAGATGAAAGAAGAAGATACGTATAGGACTTTGTTGTATGGAGAAATGCAACATAATATATTTTTATGACGGCATTAATAAATGAATAGACCTCTTGAAACACTGACACCAAGGACTCCTGCGCAATACAATAATTGTGTTGTGGAAGATGGACATGCCTGAATAATTGATGTGCCTGCTAGTGCCCACCTGTCAGGGAAGCAGCTGGAGAGTCATCAGCTTTGCCTGTCGATGTAGAGATGTTCTCTGGCAAAGGAAACACAAGTAGCTCCATAAAGAAATCCTAGTTATTCCCATACTCTGTGGCAGCATCCTTAACCTTAAATGAGTTTCACTTTATGATGATCTTGTAGGCCTACATTTGACCTTCCCACCCATTAGATACCTATTTTGGCGGGAAACTGGGAACAATTTGTGCTTATTTCTCGTATGATTTTCTTTTATTATTACAGTATAAGGGTTTCTCTGTTGCTATTATTATTATATTTTATATTGTTTGGGGGAGGGGTAGTTGTATGTCCCTCTATAATTAAATCACTTTTAAAAAAAACATTGCATTGTTGAAAAGTTATTTCATTTTTAAACATCAGGCTTAGAAAATTAATTTAGTTGCTACAATGCACCCAATTTGTCGATAGCTATTTGTGTATTTGTTATCTTGTTTCAATTTTTAAATCGTGGGCGCTGTATTAATGGATACATCCACTGCTGGAGGAGATGGGACGTGATCGTAATGCTGATGTGGAGACTGTTAGAGGCTGAACCTTTCAGAATCAGAATCAGAAGGAGGTTTAATTGCTTTGCAAGATTTACAGACATAGAATTCACTGTGGCAGAAATGAGCAAACACAGAACATATATGTGACATAATAATAAAAAATGAATACAATGTAAAATACACTACTAATACATACACTCCCTTCAGCAGATCACCATCTAGTGGGCAGACTGGCTGTCAAAATTGAACACATTTTCCTGGTGACGTCAACACTACATCCTCTCTCCCCATCTTACAGTTCAAGAAGAAATCTGCTTCTTTTCTTCACCGAACAAAACCTAACCTCCTTTAGAGGAGGTGTGTATCTGTGTGTGTGTGTGTGTGTGTGTGTGTGTGTGTGTGTGCCTGTGTGTGTGTGTGTGTGCGCGTGAGTGACTATGGTAATGCAGCTAGGATTAATATTCCTTCCTTTGGCCTTGTTCAGCGGTGTATCTTTTGATGTGGCAGGCCCCCTCCACTGTAGCAGCTACTGCATCCTTGTCCTTCAGTGCTGTGAGGTCCACTTGTTCTATCCTTATGCCAAACTAGGTGAGTCATACTTCGCTAAGGAACATTATGTCAGGGTCCTCTGACCACCCACTCATTGCTATTTCTCTCTTAATCAGCTTCGAAGCTGTGGGTGTCTGAGGCTGAAGCAGTGGTCTGTACCTGGCTACCGTTTCACAATGTCTGGACATTTGTCGCCATCCTGTGGAAGTATAGCATATGGACTATCCAAATCAATTTGAATCGGTATGCCAAAAAATATATAGATTTTGAGTTATATATGAGCAAATATTGCAAAACCATTCCATTGCTTATTGTTCCTGGAAGGCATTCAGCTTGTACTGTAGACTACTTTGGGTGTGTGTTTGTCTCACATCAACATCAGCCAGTGCAAGGTGGACATGCTCCGGACAAAGGATGACTCTGGAAAAGGTTTTGGGCCAAATGATGTCTGAGGAGGCCACAGAAGCTGATGAGATGAACGGTGAGAAGATATATGAGACATATCCAGAAGATTGAATGCAGCCATGCATACTGTGGAGAGCTGAGAAGGTCCATCCAGCCCACAGAAAGAATCATCTGTCATCATGACCAACCAGGTGATCAAACAGCCTAAGCTGCCCATTGGATACATGGCAGCCAGGCTAAAGTCCAAGCAGAGTAGAAGTACACTGTAATGGACAGATGGCCCAGCTAGTGAAAATCTACACTCTACAACGAGATAAGCATTAATCGTGGAAAGGTTAAAATAATGTGTAATTATACAATTTGTAATTATGTAATCCATTTAAACTATGTCATACATATATGAACGTTTTATGTGGGCACATCATAGATTTTGCACCATAAAACAGGTCATCAAAGTTGAAGTGGAACTATATACACAAATCTGTAGTAGCTGTGTTGGACGGATTATTTACGGCGTCGGACTGTTCTTTATGCTAGATCCCATGTGGTTAACGTACATCATCAGAACACTATATATTTTTCTGTAGCTTACTTTGTTTGAACTCCTTTTGTGTAAATATGTAATTTAAATAATATATGTGTGTACAAAAGACACATGTTAAATAAAAAAATGTCGTTAGAAACGTTTTTGTCAAACTACAGACCAATCAAACCGATGCGACCTGCGTCTGCGCAGTCATCTGTCCATCCAGCCGATGCGCTTTAAACTCTTCATATCAAGTCTGAAGGTTAGCTTGCTAGCGTAAAGACAACCTTAAACAGTATATCTATACATCTTAAAAACATCAATTAAGATCCTAAAACATCAACCCAATGTGCGAATTTATTCTTTAACGGTGTGAATGTATTGTATATAACAGGACCATCTGTCTGAGCAGATACAGGTACGTATGGGCTTTATAGCCACAGTCAGTGTGCCATTTTGTCATTCAATATTGTGGCATGTTATTTATCTGTATTTATTTTTCTTGTATTTTAATTTATTCTATTTATTATCTGTATTTGTTTAGCCTTTTCTACTTTTATTTCTGCTGCTGTGGCAGTAAATTTCCCCGTTGTGGGATTAATAAAGTATATCTAATCTAATCTTGTTTGCCAGCATGAACATTGCATTTAGCTAAATACCTGTGCAATTTCTCATCTCCTGTTCCAGCAATGGCCAACCTGTCCAACTATGCTGTCCGTATGGGGCGCCTCAGTGCCCGCATCTTCGGGGACGTGGTGCGCTCCACAGATTCGAGCTCCATGAAAGTTGTCCAGTTGTTCAAAGAGCAGCCCATGGCCCAGAGGAAGGAGGTATATGACTGGTATCCTCAGCACAAGATCTACTATGCACTGACACAAAAGCTGAGGTTCATGGGCTTGTTCAGGTAACTAGATCATCTCTTAATGTGTTCAAACACAATGTGATATGCTGGATTCAGGCCCACTGTTAGATCCTTAATAGAGACGCTCTCCTCCATAACCACATTTTCCTTTTTTACAGAGATGAACATGAGGACTTCAAGGAGGAAATGAGGCGCTTAAAAAAACTACGAGGCAAAGGAAAACCAAAGAAAGGAGAAGGGAAGAGAGCCACCAAGAAAAAATAAAGATGAACTTCAGTGTTGGACTATTGTTTTATCTTGAGTGGCCAGTGTCACTGACAGCCACGCACATTGTGGAGGACAGTGTTGTTCTTGAATGATGGGTCAAATTGACTTGTTTGATGTATAACAGCTGGTCAATGCATGCCTTGTCAGCATACGGTTGCAGTTGAGAAATACAAGGTTTGTGTAGTTGTGTACACTTAATTCACAATGTGTTGATCTCTTTTATATCCAACTCATATTCTGTGCTGCATAGTCTGATCATGTGTGCCCTGATTGCATAGAGACATTACTGTACCAGTGTGTATTTATAACTCTGGAAAAGATATCCCCCCCCCTTTTTAAGGTCAAACAATTCATTAACATGTCAAATAAAATACTTTTAGTTGAAAATGTTTTGATGTATTCATGACCTACAGAAAGATGCAAAAACAGATTCTTGTGCTCCAGCTTTTCACAGGTTGTCTAAACCAGATGTTTAAACATGGTGTTATTCTTTGCCAGCTCTGCTGCGTCAGGTTCTCAAAAGCATGGCGTGCCAACAAGCTATTGTTAGGATGAATGAAAATGTGGTTTCGTATAAGTCCGGCCTCATAGACACAGCTTTAAGGGCTGGTCAATGTGTAATATCCCCCCTGTGTTTCAACTCATATCCTTAGTCACAGCCATGGCCACCTGGACACTCAGCTGGTGTCCAGAATGACAGGCCAGCCCACTCATTCAACACATCTGATACATTGACGGTTTTAGGCAAATTTTATAAAGACTGCACATTTAGGCCAGTATTTGGGACATTGTAAGCCCCAGTGCACAATGCTGTGAGTTTGTGTACATATTGTAAATGAACACCTGTGCAGCTGATTAAATAGTAACTAAAAACATTTAAGATTACAGAAACCCCTGGGTTAAACCTGAAGTTATCCTTAACACCAAATCTTGACTAGTACTAGAGGCCCCAGGAGTACCTAAATTTAGAGATAATTGATGTTATTTGCACCACAATATCAACAGTGTTTCACAATCCACCTATTATTATAACATCCCCCTACAGACTGCATCACTGCAAACTATCAAACACCAATCAAACCCTGACCTCTCTAACCCATCTCTCATCGGATGCACTAACACATCCATCCCCTTTAAAACCCTGAAAACAGTCTCTGTCTGTGGTTTCTGTCTCCCCCTCCTGTACGTCTGCCTCCTTTTCCTTTTTCCTCTTATTATTTTCCACCCTCCGTTTCTCGCAGTGTTAAAATGGCGACGTTGAGCAGCGCCGAGTCCCCACCGCCCTCCGTCTTCAACGGAGACACCATGGATCCGGAGCGGGGACTGGAGGACCTGGGAGCCGGGATCGACTCCACCTGCTCCATCGGGATCCCCGAATGTCCGCAGGATGAGGAGGTATGATGCAGAGGAGGGGTGCATGGGGAGGAATGAGGCGCGCGAGGGGGGTAAGGGACTGTGAGCAGGAGGGAGCTGGATGGAAACCTTCAGGAAACACCGGCTGGGATCTGGATGGTGGGGATGCATTGCAGGGGGCGAGACGATGCACAAAAATTGCACGATTTCATCTAAAATATCAGTGCGTTTGTTAACTGACTTTGAAGAGTTTTCATGCACGAATTGTTCGTGTTACAAAGGAGATCAATTTGCATCCCTATTTTATTCCGCAGGCTCAATGTTTATTGCAGGCCTGCCATATTTCATTGGATTTTCGCTTTATTTCCCCCCCCCCCCAGTCTTCTTACTGCAGCTGCAGCCACAGTACAGCTTCTGAAGCCACTTGGCAATGATGCGGATCCTTTTCCAAAGCTTTCTATCAAACACAACCTAACATATCGCTTTGATCCTCTGTTGACATGCCTACGTTCAAGGATACATTACTAAATAGTTACTTTTCATTTGATTTGGGGCAATTATTTACGGTCACTCAGGCCCTGTATGAATTGGGGTTTGTCTTATGAAAGCCCAGCCTTGTTGTACCTATAAAATGCTACATTTTATATTCATCATTGCATATTTTTGGTGGCCCATGAAAGGAGAATTGAGGCATCAAACAGCCATGGTTTGGCCTATCAGTATAGTTACTGGTTCACAGACCAAATCTTTAAAGTTGATTGGTTTTAGTACTTGCTGACCATTCTAAATTACAAATTTATCCCAAAGCAAAATTAAAACATGTTGTTGGTCATGTACTTTCCTAAAAGTTATTTACAAAGTTTAACATTTTCGAATGACCAAAACATAAGAGCTTGTCCAGGTAACTCATTGATGATTGTGGTGTTTATCTGTCTATTGAATAAGTGTGACAAGGTCCCAAAGCCTCTTATACTACAATTAATTGGATCAATTACAGGCTTAATTGGCTCAGGATTCTGCTCTTTACAGAGCTGATGCGCCTAATGCGCCTATCAAGTATGGTTAGGATTTGGGAAAGCTATTTGGGATCAAAGTGATGATTGTTAAATGATCCTTTGCTCAGCTGAATTCATTCCAATTTGTTCTTGATCGTTAGCATTTCCAGCCATCAGAACTGAACTGGTGGGCTTAGCTCAGCAGGGTCTTTTTTCCAGGTCTGCCTGGCTGTTAGCAGGCATGGAGAGCCAGGGTGTGGACAGAACAGAGTCTGGGGAATGTTCCCAGGCCAATGTCTCACCTTGTTGTGGAGCGTTAACCTTCCGATTCCCCCGGCCATAGACCCGGGCTCTCTCTCTCGGAGACTGTGGGGGCAGAGAGCGCCTTTCGCTCCGGCGCCGCCCCTTGTTCGTGTTTTAAAGAATGACGGCTGCCAAGAGGCGCCGGTGAAACGTCTACCTCAACGTTTGCTGTCTTCTTTGCAGATATGGAATATCAAGCAGATGATTAAGTTGACGCAAGAGCACCTTGAAGCACTTCTAGACAAGTTCGGTGGTGAACACAACCCCCCGTCCATATATCTTGAGGTGAGCGGAGTTTTCTTAAATATCAGTGTCTCCCAATCTGAGGTAACTTGTCTTACTGCCCGCAAACTGTGTTTACGAAGCATTACTGAATAAAACGGATCTGGTATCAGATCACTCTCTTTTCATATTGTTTAAATGTTTTGAATCACCCCACCTACACGGATTCTAGATCAGTGTACTCACTGACACTCAAGTGTCTCAAAGTAGCACTGGAGCTTTGTTCAGTGTAAGGGCAAGATCCACCTGTAGGCTGAGCACGACCTTTAACCTTTGACCTCCTTCCCCAGGCCTATGAGGAGTACACCAGTAAGCTGGATGCCCTGCAGCAGAGGGAGCAGCAACTCCTTGAGGCCATGGGCAACGGCACAGACTTCTCCTCCTGCTCCTCCTCCCCCATGCCTGGGCTGTTGGAGGTCACGATGGGCGGAGGTGGAGGAGGTGGCGGCGTGGGGGCCCAGGCCTTCCCCTCTGCCCCAAACACCCTAGCCGTCCTGCAGACGCCCTCCGATGCCGCCCGGGCCAATCCGCGGTCTCCACAGAAGCCCATCGTCCGGGTGTTCCTGCCCAACAAACAGAGGACTGTGGTAGGTTTGGGTGGGGGTGAGGGGTGGGGTTGTTGTAGGAAAGGGGAGATGTAGTGTCGGAGTACATCGGTTTGATAAGATGGAAGGAGGGTGGGGGTGACTGTGTTGGGGGCACAAGATGGCAGATTTACTTGAAGCTTGGCTCAGCGTCTACAGCATGTCCAAGTCACCTCAGCCAGGTGTAATGACTAAAAACACATATTTCATAAGTGCATTGACTCTGTACGATCCTGTTTCATGCGGGAAAACAAAAGGCAGAGCTCTTAGTCGAGATGTGATCGTCCACACAAGGCTGTGGCCAAAACAAGTGACCACCAGGCAGGTGAGGGTTCTGACGCCTATGCTAGCTCAGCTAAATAGATGCCATGTTTGTTTGACGTCTCCTCCAACCGTCCCCCCCCCCACCTATTAAAAGCATGGCGAGCCTTGTGCAGCCAGGGGAATGACTGAATGTAGGTGACCCCCTTTACTTTGGTTAGTTGCACAGTGTGAAGCTGTCTGCTTGTAAGTAGAGGCCTAGATACAGAGACAGACGGAGGGGGGGGGGAGAGGGGGAGATAGAGAGAGAGAGAGGGAGGGAGAGAGAGAGAGCGAGCAGAGAAGTTCCACAGCATCTGTCCAGATTTGAGTGAGAGGAAGATGGCGAGGAACGACAAGGATCCATTTCCTACTGACAAACCTGGATGTTTAACTTATCCAACAACTTTGCCTTTATTGACCAAAGCTTCGTGTGTGTGTGTGTGTGTGATGTTTGCATCAGGTCCCTGCCCGCTGTGGTATGACCGTCAGAGACTCTTTGAAGAAAGCTCTAATGATGAGGGGGTTGATCCCTGAGTGTTGTGCTGTCTACAGGATACAAGATGGGTAAGACCTCTGACCTGTCTATGAGAACACACATGCATCACACACACACACAATTATTACTGATTGTACTGAACGTGACTTTGCCGTACTGAACAATCACTCGTCCAAACGAGTAGAACGATTTTGCAAACCACAAGCTTGCCACTCTTCCTGTTTCAGAGAGAAGAAGCCCATTGGCTGGGACACGGACATCTCCTGGCTCACGGGGGAGGAGCTTCACGTGGAGGTGCTGGAGAACGTGCCTCTAACGACACACAACTTTGTGAGTAACGGGGGGGGCAGGGGGGGTCACGGCCGGCAGGGTGGGGGTGGGGCACGGCCGGCAAGGGGGGGGGGGGGGGGGGGGGGGGGGGGGGGCACGGCCAGAGGACAGGAAGGACAGTCAGCTGTCCACCCACACAATATTTGCTTCCCTTTCTGAATGTAGGGTAAGTCAATAACCAGAAGGCCCCTTTGTGTTAAACCATCCAGGTCAGAGCAACCCATCTCTAATAACTCGTATGCTAAGCTTGAGTCCAAACAGGATATAAATTGATCTATTAAAAAGAACTAAGGTGTTTCGTGGGGGTTAGGTGGCTCAGCGGTTAAGGCGTTGGTGGTCATGATCGGAAGGTAGCGAGGTTTGATTCCCGGCTGTGGCTACATGACGTTGTATCCTTGGGCAAGGCGCTTCACCCTACTTGCCTCAGGGGGGAATGTCCCTGTACTTGTGCCTGCTAATTGACTAAATGTAAATTTTATTTAATATTGTGTGTTTTTGTGTCTTGATAGGTGAGAAAGACATTCTTCACCCTGGCCTTCTGCGATTTCTGCCGGAAGCTTCTGTTCCAGGGCTTCCGCTGTCAGACCTGCGGCTACAAGTTCCACCAGCGTTGCAGCACCGAGGTGCCGCTCATGTGTGTCAACTATGACCAGCTGGAGTGAGTACCTGCCAGGGGGCCTGGGGTCAGAGGTCATGGTTCTGTCTGTCACTCCTGGGTTACTGAGGTGTTTTGGAGTCTTTTGACGATGATAATGAATCAATTTCGAACAATTCATACCCTTGGATTCAACTTCTGTCGCTGACTTGAAACACTGTTTGACCCCAGGACTGTTTTTTTAACAGTAATTAGTTTGTTCCTCCCATTAATTCTGCGTGTTCCTGCAGCTTGTTGCTGGTGTCCAAGTTCTTCGAGCACCACCCCATCACCCAGGAGGAGGTGTCCTCGGAGGGCACCACCCCTGTGTCTGAGGCCTACCCCTCGCTGCCCCCCTCAGACTCCCCCGGGTACGTTAAGTCGCCCGTTCCCAACTGCGGATTCTTCCGACCTTCTGGCTCCACTCTCCCTCCGCATGCTTTTCCATCTAACCTGAAGTCCCCCCCCACCATCGTCCTCCAGGTCCCTCTGCCACGCCAGCGTGTCTCCGTCCAAGTCCATCCCCATCCCCCAGGGCTTCCGTCCCGGGAGGAGGATCATCGCAACCAGTTCGGCCAGAGGGACCGCTCAAGCTCCGCCCCCAACGTCCATATCAACACCATCGAGCCTGTCAACATCGATGTAAGTCTCTCTCTCTCTCTGTCTCTCTCTCTGTCTCTCTCTCTCTCTCTCTCTCTCTGTCTCTCTGTCTCTCTCTCTCTCTGTCTCTCTCTCTTTCTCTCTCTCTCTCTCTCTCTCTCTCTCTCTCTCTCTCTCTCTCTCTCTCTGTATCCGTTGGTTTTGCTGCTCACCCATGTTTACTGCCGAGACGAGCTAGAGTGGTACGTACCCGAAAGTACCCGACACTTTGTATTGTCTGTAACGCTGATAGAATCATCTGTCCGTATTGCTAGTTTCTTCCACGGCGCTGGCCTGTACAGAGAGATTGTTTTTACGCATTCTGACATTTTTCTTCTCCTCTGTTTCCAGGACTTGATTGGAGACCAGGGTTTACAGAGGTCCGAAGGAGGTAAGGATGGAATCCTGTCAGGGGAGGCGAGTGGGGCCCTCCCCCCCCCCATGTTCCACTCCCCCCCCCCCCCTCCCCTCCCCACAGCCTCCACCGAGCAGCCGTTCCCCCTCATCCTACCTCTGCGTGCCCTCTGTGTCCCACACAGCACCCCGCAAGTTCCGACCTCCTCTCCCCCCGTTATGTTCCGGCTCTTTCCGCCACGCCTGCACCCCCGACAGGATATGAAAAAAAAAGAAGAAAAAACATCCCAGACACTGACCCAGTCATGTTGTATGTTATGAAGTGGGACTCATCCCCGTTTAAGAGGGACTCATCCCCTTTTAAGAGCCAGCAGTGTGGAGGGATATAGGCGTATTTGCCCCCCCCCATGCCCCATGTTGAAGGGGATTGCTGTATGAGAGAATGGGGTGGAGGTGGGGGTGGGTGGTCGCTTCAGTGACTAGGCTTCAGGGCCAGTGATGGTGTGTCTGTCTCTCTCCCCCCTGCAGCCCCCCCGACACACCCTGCTCGCTGCTTCAGGAAACACCGAACACGGACCTCAAGCCCCCTCCTAAACTCCTACCCCAATGACATAGTGTTTGATTTTGAGCCTGAACCCGTGTTCCGAGGTAGCTAGGCCTCTGTGCGTGTGGGTGTGTGTTTGCGCGTGTGTGTGTGTGCGTGCGCAAGTGCCCCCCCTCCCCCCACCCTCCTCACAACCACCTGCCCCTCCACCAATCACCTGCGTTTCACATCCACTGTGTGTGCGTGTCTCTCTCTCACTCACACACACACAGTCTCTCTCTCAACCACACACACACACTCTTGGTCCCCTACAAGGATCTCATGGGAGGGTTGCACCAATCAGGGAAAAGACTAATTTAGCATAGCTTACAGTTATCCTCAAATTGTTTTCTCGTTCCAGTATGTGTCTGAAATGAGACTATTAGAATACAATAATCCAACAAAGGGGAAAAAATCCGAACTTTAGGCATATGCGTCGATAGTTTTTAATATACATTTCCTGTGGTTAGCCATCCAGAAGTCGTTTACGTGTTGCGATGGTGTGCTAAATTTCCCATGATTCCTCACAGAACCAGGCACCACATCAGCTCCCAGCAACCCACGCCCCCCCCCCCCCCCCCCCCCCCCCCGCATGTGGAGGGTGACCTCACTTCACTCACACCACCAGGGCACAGACACAGATCCCTCAACCCTGCCCCCCCCACCTTTTCACCACCACTTAAAAAGAAAAACAACCTGCCCCACTCTTCCTTCCTTTTCGCTTCTTTCCATCTTTCTTTGCTTCTTTCCCTTCCTCTGCGCTCTCTCTCTCTCGCTGCTCTCTTTTTTAACCCTTCCGCTTTCTGTCATCTTCATCCTTCTTTTATTTATTTACTTTTCTCTTCCGACCCAACCCCCTTTTAAAAATCCCCTCCCTCTCCCCCCCCTTCCCTTCCGGCCTCCTACCCCCCCTCCAAAACCTCTTAGGGTCCACGGCGGGACTGTCGGCCACGCCCCCGGCCTCCTTGCCCGGCTCGCTGACCAGTGTGAAGGCCCCTCAGAAGTCGCCGTGCTCGCAGAGGGAGCGCAAGTCGTCGTCGTCGTCCGAGGATCGCAATAAGATGGTGAGAGCAGAGCGGCTCAGCAGGCTCGCTGCTCCGTGGGCGCCTCGCTTCACCCGCTAAAGCCTCAAGCTGTTTTATGGCTGTATGTAGCAGATGTGACTGATGCTAGTTCATCCCCACAGAAGACCCTGGGCAGACGGGACTCCAGCGATGACTGGGAGATCTCGGAGGGCCAGATCACCCTGGGGCAGAGGATAGGCTCTGGCTCCTTTGGAACGGTCTTCAAGGGAAAGTGGCATGGTGGGTCCCTTGGCACGCTCCTCATGGAGGTTCATACTGACCCTATCTGACACTAGCCTGACTCTGTGGAGAGGGGATGGCTCTGACATGACTAGAGCAGATCCCGGCCATCTTGTTTTGGATTTACAGATTGTCTTTGTCGCCCCCCCAGGTGATGTGGCAGTGAAGATGTTGAATGTCACTGCCCCTACTCCCCAGCAACTTCAAGCCTTTAAGAATGAAGTGGGGGTCCTCAGGTAAATACTGTTATATTGTTCCTCGTAAACTACCTCCCCCCCCTCCTCACCTCAACCAAGTCAACTCTAACTCCTCCCCCGTCCCGAACAGGAAAACGCGTCACGTCAACATCCTGTTATTCATGGGCTACACCACCAAACCCCAGCTGGCTATAGTGACGCAGTGGTGCGAAGGCTCCAGCCTCTACCACCACCTGCACATCATAGAGACCAAGTTTGAGATGATCAAGCTTATCGACATCGCCCGGCAGACCGCGCAGGGCATGGAGTGAGTCGACCAATCACAGCTTCCCTTCACACCCATGGTCTCTCTGGCTGCAGTCCTTCCTGGTTCATTGCTCCCTTATAGACCTGTTTTAGAACAACTTCTAAGGAAGTGTAACAGCGGAAACTAAATGAAACATTTTCCTGCTGAGCTTTTGGATGCGTCTGGCTGGTGTGTGAAGTCACCTAGGTTCACTAATATCTGTTGATGAGTGTTTTCTGGTTTTGTTTACTGATTTTTGCGTCTCTTCTCCAGTTACCTACATGCCAAGTCCATCATCCACAGAGACCTGAAAAGCAACAGTATCCTTTCTAACACTTCCTCAGTCCGTCACACAAGCCGCATGTTATCAAGCTAGACACGCTCACCGTCTCCTCGATTTGTTCTCCAGACAGCTCTTCAACTTGCCAAAGGTTGTACCCCTTGACCCCCCTCCTCCTCCCAGACATCTTCCTGCATGAGGACCTGACGGTGAAGATCGGTGACTTCGGCCTGGCCACAGTGAAGTCTCGCTGGAGCGGCTCCCACCAGTTTGAACAGCTCTCCGGCTCCATCTTGTGGATGGTGAGTCTATCCTCTTCAGGGGTCCATATCGTCTACCTGTATTCCTAACTGGACCTGTCAGACCTGTTGATCTGGAGGAAACTGGCATTCTGACCCTCATTAGCCTTTTTTATGGCGTCACCTTCTATTGGAAAGATGAAAAGACCTAGTCTTCTGCTGTGGACTATAAGTTTGCGTACTATATATATATATATAAAATACATAATAATAAAGTAAAACGACGAAAAAGGTCACATCAATCCTTGATTAACCTACAGACATTCTTCAAAATAAGTCGGCTAATTCCTCCGCTGTTTGATGATGTCATGGTGGCTTGGACTTATTTTTTTGTGGCGCTTCTGTAACAAGGTGTGACCGCTAACTTGGAACTACTTCCATGTCCCTCCGCAGGCTCCAGAGGTGATCCGCCTGCAGGACAAGAACCCCTACAGCTTCCAGTCAGATGTTTACGCCTTCGGCATCGTGTTGTACGAGCTCATGTCTGGTGCTCTGCCCTACTCAAACATTAACAACCGAGATCAGGTGAGAAGCAGTTCTCCTCCCTAGGTCAAAAGGTTGAAGAAAGATCCTGGGTGTACTGGTGTTAGTAACATATGTTAAGGTTTTCAAACAGGCCAAAAACAGTGACAAAACAAAGGGGAAAGCCCACATTTTGAAACAACCTAAACATTTTACAAATCCTGTATGCGGCTCCCATGTAGGTGAGGTGAATGTGTGTGTGTGTAGAACCACAGAGGGGGAACTGAGATCAGGAGTGAGATGGCTAGCTTGTGTTGTCTGGTCGTATCTCCTGTGTAGATCATCTTCATGGTCGGCCGAGGCTACCTGTCTCCCGACCTCAGCAAGGTGCGCAGCAACTGCCCCAAAGCCATGAGGAGACTCATGGCCGACTGCTTGAAGAAGAAGAGAGAGGAGCGGCCCCTCTTCCCCCAGGTAAATGACCACACACACACACACTACTGCGCTACCTCCTCACACTGTGAACGTGACGATTACCCAGCTGATGTCATAAACTTGTTACAACCACAGGCTTCCTTCTCAAACATGTAAATACTCACCTGTCCGATGAAGAAGGAAAATAGGAAAGTAGCAAAATAGGAAAGTATTCTCTGTGTCTATTTCCTGTGGTACCACCAGGGGGCATCAGAGTGCTGTCATGCAGCAGCTGTGTAGAAACAAACTGAACTGGACGCTCAGGAAGCTTTCTGTTCAAAAACAAACAGGATTCACAAGCTGCTCATACATCACAGTGCCAGGAGGTGGTTAGTTAGTTAGCTACTGTTTCTGGTTACATGGCAGAACAGCTGCCCTGTGTAACATCCGAGTAATGTAATTCAAGAATGGAAATTTTAACTGAATGTATCGTGTGTTGGGAGTTAGGGAATCCAGAAGATACCCTCCTAGTTTTAAGAATATCATCTGCTTGTAGTCTTATGAGACTGTGTTCAGATAGGTTCAACAAACGACGATTTCCAGTCACTTTTGGGGGACAGAGCAGGTCCTCTCTCCAAACCGAGGGGGGTTAAAACTGCAGATGACTTCCTGTGACCTCACTGCTGTGTCCCATGATGCCGCTCTCTTCAGATCCTGGCGTCCATCGAGCTGCTGGCTCGCTCCTTACCCAAGATCCACCGCAGCGCCTCGGAGCCCTCGCTGAACCGCGCTGGCTTCCAGACGGAGGACTTCAGCCTCTACGCCTGCGCCTCCCCCAAAACCCCCATCCAGGCTGGGGGCTACGGTGAGCAACACACACACACACACACATGCATACTCGTCAACATCAGCAACAATCGTTATTCCTCATACATAGTTGCACGACAGTCAAATCGACAGACTGACCTTGTTAAAGCACGCCGAAAATAAAAAGTGCTTCCACAACGCGCACACACACACTAAACGGAGTATCTGTGTCATCAATAAACAAAGAAATATTTGTGCAGTTACTACCTTTTTTAATAACAGCCCTAGAGGAGCTGTGGTCGAAGTATAATCTTGCGAAAGAGGATGATGTGAATGTTCCAGCATTGGCATGCCGACGTCAGGGTATGCATGCTGATAGCATCTCTGTCTTCTTCCTCTCTCTTCTCTTTCCCTTCTCCAGGGGAGTTTTCAGCATTTAAATAAGCGCTGCTGACTGCAGTCCATCCCTCGTCACTTCTCAACAAGTATTGTGTTCTACGGTGGATTCCTTCATTACAAAAAAAGAAGAATTATTATTATATATATCGTCTGAAAGAATGTGCTGTTTACTTCCTGTTTGAAACATGAAGAGAGCAGCCCCCTTGCACAGCTGTCCGTTGGGAAATCGCCACATTGACAAACAAAAAAACAAAAAATACATAAAAATATGTAATAAAAAAAGAAAAGTCAAACACATTGAAAATCTGTTCTTAAGCGAGTTATAACGGCAGGATGAAGAGAAGAAAAAGACGCGTCGGATGAAAGCCACAATAAACACGCTTGAGGATCCACAGGAGGGATGGACGAGAACCCCCCCCCTCCCCCCGCAGCACAACCTGCAAGGAGGACGGAGGGGGGGGGGGTGGAAGATAAAGGGGAGGTCAGCAGAGGTCAAAGGTGTTGGACAGCACGTACATCGTTAGCTTTTGGCCCAGTAGGAAATGATTAAAGGCAGACGGGCCACAGGAAGAGCACTCGAACCAATGGGGGCACAGGGCTGACGGACAGCCTCCCTCCCTGCCCATTGGTTGTGGAGAAGCGGAGGGATCAGGTTTGAAGCCAATCGTTGAGCTGGAGGCCACAGTGGACAACACTGACAGGACAATGACTTGAAAGATATTGATATGAATCTTTCTCTCTTTATCATTTGGATCCCAGCGCACAGGGAATTTCCGGGCGTTGAGCTATTTATTTTTCTTTTTTCCTTCATTCGATAAAGGAGACAGTTACTCATCATTTTTTAGAGAGAGTGGTTTTCTCCCTCCTGAGCCACACAGTGCTAATTCACTTGCCTCAAACATGACAAGATTGATTATTGAGTATTACGATGTCCCTTCAATTTCCCCCACCTCCACCCTTCTCGTGTCTGGCTGTCTGAATTGCCTCAGCTGCCTCAGCCCTCACCTGCTCTCAGACAACCATCCAAAAATCTTTCCGAAGCCTCGTCTCTGGAGAGAAACCGACAACACAGCGTCTCCTCGATGAACGGGTGTATTTCGACGTGAGGGCGTGCGACACTAAGATGGCTGCCAGTGCCTCTCTTTGTTTCTCTATCTCTCTTGTCTCTCTGGACTGAATGGCAGGATTCTCGGGACTTGATCAGGGATCGAGAAAGAGGATGTAGTCCCTCCCCTTCGCTACCCCGTCTCCAGCCCTGCCTCATTTGGGCACGGCAGCACACATCTTTCCATCGTTTTTGCTAGTGTGTTTGTACTTGTAAGGAAACCCCCCCCCCCTTCCTGCCCCCCTAAATCCAGTCAAGTCCCTGGCCAGAGTGAAGAGTCCATGTAGACGAGTCTGATTCTCTCTCAGCTGCTACTTTCAAGGTTTACATTGCACTGTGCCGTTAGTAGATGAGCTGCTCTTTGCAAAATGTGGCTTCTCCCAGCTTTGCTGCACATAAAGGAGTATTTTAGGCAGTGGTGCCATCAATGTAACTTAAGCTCTATTTCTTGTCTGTTTTTTTTTTCTGCCACGAACCCCCAAACTCTGATTCTCTTGATAGCAAGTGCATGTCGTCTCATTGGTAGTTTATGGTAGTTTTTTTGTTGTTGTCCTTCTTGTTGTGGCTTTAACATTGCACTCGGCTTCAGAAAATACAAACAGAAATGGCCAGACCAGACCAACCTGCTGAAAAGACTTCTGGAACATGGTTTGGCTCAGGCTGGACGCCCCCCCCCCCCCCCAGGTCTTCTGTCCTTTGATCGAAACGTGCACCTGTACTTTGTCATTCCAGACTCAAAGGTCATAGGCGTTTTACGGTTTATATATTTTGTCTTGTTGGATGTTGTTTGCCTTTTTTCTTTGAACAGGCAGGCCTGCGAATTGACTTATTTATGTGAATTAAATATAATTTTTTGGTTCTTTTTTTGGGTTTGTTGGGGGGAGGGGGGGGCGGTAGGGGAGGGGTGGAAGCTTTTTGTTTGAAGCCGTCTTTCTTGAATGCTTGTGTGGTCGTTTCGACACGTGTACTTGCACTTTGTAGAGATGAGATCGAAAGCCAATGAGCGACTTGCCTTTTCCTCTTTTTTTTTTTTTTTGTAAATTTATTTTTATTGACAAATAAATTGTCTGGACAAGAATGCTGAGTCAGTTACCCCAAATTCAATTTCCTCTGTGGGAGCTGAACTGAGCAAAGTGAGAAAGCCAAAGTCTGTGTATTAAGGGCCAGTAATAAGTGATATCTGGAAGACATCATACCACGCTGCACTGTCAAGCAGTTACAACCATATAACAAGTTATCTACAATGACAGCCAGCTTTAACCACACTAAAAGCAACAGAAAAGTTGAATACATCAGCATTATGCATTACACGGCTATCCTGGAGTCTCGAGTGGTGTAGTAAACTAGGTCTACACTGTCCGTTATTTTACAACTGCACGATATTGAGGATATAAGCGCTCTAACTCTCTGCCTCTACACACTGGCGTTTGGTGTTGAATCTGTCTCAGCTTAGATTTATGTGGAAAAATAGCAAAGCCTGAAGGATCCCTGAAGGTCAACTGCAAACCTGGCAACATCCATTCAAAAGGGCAATGGAAATCCATTCTTTAAAATGGCACAGAAGAAGATTTGATAGTTGCCTTGATATATATAAATATATACATATGTACATTTCTTTTTCAGAGGGACGTGTAAATGCATTTGTTTCTATCTTTCCCTTCTTGCTGGGCCACTTTTTAGTTTTACTGTTACAAAACCTAAGATGTAATACTGAAGAGCTGAGCGTTTTTTTTTTTTTTTTTCCAGAGTGCTGTATTTATTTTAGAGATGTTCTTATTTTATATGAGAATGCTGTTACAGAGGTGTATACTTATGAAACATGGCTCTGTTTAAGCTGAGGGACCCTGTAGGAACCCATCAGACCAGAATATTCTTTCACTTGTCTCTCTATCCTCCCTGTCTCTGAGTCTTTCTGGCTTCCGTGTGTTTGACTTAAGTGTATCACCTTTCTATTATTTTGGAGAGTCATTTCCCCCCCCCTCTTTCACAGTCCTCCTTACCTGCACCTTAGACACCCTACCCCCCCCCCCCCCCAACCCTCTTCTCCTCCAGCCCCCCCCCCCCCCCCCCCCCCCCCCCCCCCCCTCCGACTGAGAACTATCATTAAATCTTTTGGGAGAATCTTTTCACCTGTAAATAACTGTACAAAGGAAATACTGTCTGTCTGCTAAAAGGCATGTAGACTACACATGAAATGAGCTATACGTTTAAATGAAGAAATCAAAGGCGAAAAATTACATTTTGATAGATGACATTCTGAGAAGAAAAAAAAATGTTTGTGTACAAATATTTAAGATCTGTATTATATGAAGAGGAGAAAGAGCTTAATGTATTTGTTGTGAATATGAAAAAACGGATATATTAAAGAAGTGCATGAAAACTGTCCCAAGTTGTCCATGCATGGTTTTTTCATAGATGTGAAAGAGCAGATTCGGGGGAAGGACAGTTAAAGCTGCACTTTCACAGCAGGGGGTCTAGAAGTAGTGTTCTGCTTGGCCAACCACACCACACGATGACAGCACTAACCACTAACCTGGCATCTGTAGCTGTTCCAACAATCAGCTGAGTTATAGCTACGATTTAAAGTACTTTTGTACATTATAAAGGGATATTCATTCAAAATACAACTGTCCAGCGTTGTCAGGACAACAGCTTGTTTTTCTTTCCTGGTGTCACCCTCATTAACATCAACGATCAACTCACCATTCAAGGTCGTGAATGGATCACTACCGTAACCTCTTGCACAGCCATATTCTGTATCAGTGACATGTTTATTCACCCTCCTACAGTTTAATGTAGGTGTTAATTGTTTGATAACCTGTGAGGAACAAGAAGTATGTCCCTTATGCGTGTTGTTCTTAACCTATATATTTAGGTTGTTCTTTTGTTGCTTTATGTGTTTTGCAGTGGTTGTTCCAGAATATTCCCAGACAGGCACACATCTGATGACTTCATAAAAGCTGTGTTTGTGCTATTTTTCCGCACAGGAAACCCAAGCCGAAGAAATCAATTTCACACTATGTCAAGCTGAATGCATTAGACTATACTGAAATTCTAAACCAATTGACGTTATCTGTTATAAAGAAAAATGCACAAATTAATTAATGGGTGATTATCTGACTACAACCGCTCAATCATGCAACAGAGAGTGGCAGTTTGATGCTTATCAGAGACAGAATCTGTACTCAAACCCCATGATGTACCATGCAGTTCATGCATTGTTGTGCGTCACGAAATTGGAAACGGATTTGTTTTCTTCCCTAAAACAATTATTTATTTCATGGTGCGTTGAAGTTGTGCTCGCATCATTGAGTATAATGCGCAATGACAACCTTGCAACTGAACAGTGAGTTAAGCTTTCAGCTCGGATAAAGACCACCCCCCCCCCCTCCCCCATCCCCCACCTCACCCCCCACCCCCCCATAAAACATGTTGTCAGTGAAGCAGGTACTGCTCTTAGCTGTTGCGGCTAAATTAAAATCCTGTGCGTGGTAACGGCCGACAAGTCCAGCAGATGCACAACTGCACAACGTGTGCTGGCTTCTCTAGGCCAGCAGCTGCTCTGTATGGAAGCTGAAGGTGACCTTACATGACACGTCTATCGGGGTTTGATGACCACTTTCACAATGTCTCTTTAAACCTGCTGAAATATGCTAATGCAAGCAGTAAAAGATCTTTACAGCCACTTGATAAAAACCCAGAGTGGAGCCCCTGAGTCTTATGACCGCCATTTCCTTTTAAATGCCAGTTTATACAATCCCTTCCCAACATGGCGGTCTCATTTAGACCAGATCTTCTTACTTTGTCTTGGGGTGTGTTCAGATGCACACCCAAGCCTGAAGAGCTCCTAAACCAGAGAGACGCTCCCACATTCCCACCCTGCTGCAAAGATGGCCACACTGAGCAAGTCTGAGGCGGTGATGGATAGGATTCTGGTTTAGACCCTGTTTTCCAGCTTTGGTTGTGTACTTATTGTGTATCTGTCTTCACCATGGCACTGTTTAACCAATCGGATCCAGGTGATTTACACCCCACCCTTACAAACGCACCACACACACACACACACACACACTTAGTTCCTAGCTCAGCACAGCCTGGTCACACTGCAAACAGTTGTTCTTAATTGAATGTCTCCTTCAAGGTCTTGAGCCTGTCCACCAGGCTATAAGTGAGTGTAGCGTCCTTTCCATTAAAGCTTCATGAGATGCAAGATCACACAGGCTTCCAGCTGGGGCTGACGCATCATCGATAAGGGAGGGTTGGCAGGTGAGGAGAGGCCTGGGGACTGGAACGTTGCCATGTTGCACGGTTGCTGATGTCAGCCACAGTGAAGAGAAAATGACAGTGACAGTGCGTTTCACAATGTGGGACTGTATTTTCACACACACACACACACACACACACACACACACACACACACACGCACAAACTCAGACATGTACACGCCAAAAATAGTATCCCCACAAAAACTGCATTGGCCGGTGAATGAAAGGATTCACAGGAGCAAAGATGAATGCATCAATCAATACTTTTTTGTGGAGACAAATCTGTTTGCACCGTGCAGTTCAATGAAACATTCTTGTCAAAATCCTCTTTTGTTATTTTAATTAAAAATGGAAGGACAGAACAGATAACGAGGATTACATCCTTCTTTGTCCAACAGACGCTTTTTCCCTGGCCAATACCGGCCGGTTAAAAGAGCATTTAGTATTCTCGTCCAACAGGAGTCCTCCCTTTGCCAAGGGAGATAACAGAGAATTAGAAATAAACAGGGTAATCAATTTTAATATATCTGCTTGGGTGTGTGTGTGTTTGTGTGTGTAAATAACAAGGATTAACGTACAAGGAGACAATGTGATTACAAAACAGCGCTTTCAGCCTACAGAGAGCTATGTGAATACTCTCCACGCACGAGGGGGGGGGGGGGCGAAGACGACCCACATTAATATCAACCGCATCCACTGGAGTTATAACGTCTTTTTCAAATCCCCAGCCTCTTGGTAACTATTCATTTCACTATAGAGTGGACACTTGCTTTTATTCCCTGCAACTAAGTGGTGCAGTCGCGAACATTTTACAGGGACTTGACTGTTAGCAAATAATTGCTGCTCTTGCGTCATTTTTCCACACTTGTGCATCGAGGAGCACATCCAAGGACCGATCCAGCTGGGGGAATTTTCCTAATTGCGTCTCAGAGATTCCATCCCCCTCCATCGAGATAGAGGAGCCTCTGGTGCCAAACTGCACCCCTTTCTAATTGGGTTGTTAGTGTTGAGAACACAGCCGTTTAGTTCGCTATCATGCTCAATGTGTGCCCCAATTCATTAGCCAGGCTGAACTCCCAGGAGGAGAGTTTTGCTGCGCTCGGTGACTCTCCCAGTCTAATATTCATCTGGGTTCTCTTCCGTTGCACTTGCAGGACACTAGCCCCAGTCACCCCACACTGAACCGTACTGTGCTCTACTAAACGCACCGTCAAGTTTGGAGCCATTAGGAGAGTCAGAGCCGAGCGATGTACGTGTGTAGGAGGAGAGTCAGGTGGCTGAGCGGTTAAGGCGTCAGGTTAGGAATCGGAAAGTTGTGAGTTTAATTCCCAGCTGTGTTAACATGGTGTTGTGTCCTTGGGCAAGGCACTTCACCCTACTTGCCTCAGGGGGAATGTCTCTGTACTTGCTGTAAGTCACTCAGGAGAAGAGCGTCTGCTAAATTACTACGTGTGTAAATGTGTAGACATTGTTGTTTCCTTCTGCTGCTATGGTGGGAAGACATGCTTTTCTCCTCCACCCGCTCACTCTAACACAGCAGTGACGTCCCAATGGTGCCAGCTCACTCACACACACTCACTGCGTTCTGGCTCCCCCTCTCAGTTCTTTTACCAGGAGGGGGGGTGGGAGGAGGGCTGGAGGAGTTGGGATGGCAGTGCAGAGAGAGCAGGAGCAGCCTTGAAAGACAATAAATCACTCAGGAGAGGCACTGCCTGAGGGGCAGTCCCAGCAAACGGAGAGTTCTGTGTATGGAATGGATGATGAGGGGGAGATGGGGGGGGGGAGAGATGATGAGGAGGAGAGGAGGAGGGGGAGAAAGCCACGGGTTGTAGAAATACAGAAGTAAAAGAAGTTTGGAAGGAAGGGGTACTGTTAATGTAAAAAAAAAAAAAAAAAAACCCACGGTGACCTGAAGCTTCTGTTCAACTCCTCGAGAGAAAAAGATCGTACCGCCAAATCCCTTTGTACAGCTTTAATCAGTGCCGGGTTTGCTAACTCCTATAGATGTCAGTCCTTTGATCAGCGTGTTCCTCACAGAGTTTCACTGTGGCTGCCTGCAGCGTCTCCAGACCTCCCCCTGTGTCCCTGCCTCCCAGAGCTGACCAATCCCCTGGCGACGTCATTAGCGTGGCGCTCTTAACGGTCCACCCTGCTGAAACCTCCCTGAGACTAGGGAAGGATGAAGTTCACCAATTTGATGATGACTTTTTAAATCGTCCGTCACAGAAGCTTACGCCTTTCCAGGTAGACTGGATCGAGGGAACAGGGTTAAGCCGTGGTGAGCCGACCATTAAAGAAAGGCTCTTGTGCTCTTGTGATTTTCCCACATCAAGCCAAGGTTAGATCAAAGTGTGTACATTCACTTTGCCAGCCTGCCTAAGCATCTTTCATGGAGCTGGTGTGTGTGTCAAGCTCGTCACAGTAACAATCACATGGTGCGCCAACTCCTCAAACACTCAAATACCTGCAGTCATCCTCCCACGATTTCATCTGAACAGATACGTACGTTCCATCGAGAATCCTGCTGTCTTTCTGAGAGGTCCATGTATGTTTTACACTACATTACTCTACAAAAGTTACTTGGTTGTGAAATAGAATATGTGTGCAGGTATTTTATACAGATTAATTTACAATAATGATTACAGGGATGGATGGTTTATTGATACATCCTGGGAATGTTGGGAGTATTCATCGCTCCCTAGCCCCCAAAAAATCTTTTTGAAATCCATAACAATCTGCTTATGAAACGTATAGGTTTCCACAAAGCTTTCCACTGTAAGAATGTGTCCATAAAAAAGATGATCTGGCTCCTCCTGCAAGCAGCTGTTTTCAAGGCTAATAAGTTTTCATGTGGAAAAGACCTTCTGGATTTGATAGGGGTTATAAAACCACTGGAACAATAATAGCAGAAAATTGTGCAGTAACGGCTTCCAATCAGTTTTACTATCAGTACTTTGTAGCTTCGTTGAAGAAAATATTTTACCCACCATCATTTTTTTTGTACAATTTCCACATAATGAGGGAAATCCATTATCCTATTGCGAAAAATGTCACATTTCACACACATTAAAGTACTTTATTTATAGAAAATAGACAGAGAATGATGATAACTTCATCACAAAGTGATAGTCACGTTAATATATATTGATTGTGTTGCACTGCGGGAAGAGCTTCAAGTTTATTAGGGGACGTTCTCTCTATCAGCCTGAGTTGGGCAGGTTGCTAAAGATAGCTCAGATGTAGTGTGCATGGCAAATCCCTAAGCCAGGCCTTATGCAGTGCTGTCTTTCCCCCTCTCCTAAAATCAATACGAGCATTTGTTCTCCAACGTCTTCATTTTGACACGTCTTTGCATGCCTAATGAACTTTCTCTGTTCAGTGTCCCAGTCCATCGATCGTCAAATCAGGGATGTATTCACTGGAGCTCTGCTCTCCAGCAGGGCCCTGCAGTAGTGAGGCCCAGCATAGATCACACAGACAGAATGGATTAAAAGTTGCTCTTTCTTTTCGGGGGGTGGGATGGGGTGGGAGGGGGGGTCTTTACTGAGATGCTCCTCAACCACGGCCGATTCATCCGATATCCAGCAGACAGCTTGTTGAGCGAGGTGAAAGGGGAAACGGATTGAATCTTAATGTAATTAGAAAGTGGAGTTGTGAGAAGAGATCTCTTATCTATGAGCCTGGGAGTATCCAGGGAATCACGAGAATGATGACCTCCCTTCCTCCTCCCCTGCAACACACACACACTCACACACACAACTTCTATCACAGAGTCAAGCCAACATAGTCAATCAATAATGCACTATCAAAGTAGACACATTCAAATTTAAAATGATTGGGACTGATTGTGGCATGATTAATAAGAGGCATGCATGTATTACAAGCAGCAGATTTGTAGGTCACCGTCTTTTTTTAGAGGCCTTTGAAATAATCACAAGGGAGCGAGAGTTCTTGATTAATGTGTGCGGTGTGTCTTTTTAGTGAGATAAACTTGAAAGGCATCTTAAATCCCAATTCATCTCACAAACTGTTCCTTCACCCTCCGTCCTCCCCCTTACACGTCACGCATCTCTGGGGAAATGTTTCATTTGGAACATGGCATTAACGGAGGGACAAAGGAGTGGCATTTTTTTTTAAAACAAATTTCCTTTTCAAAGACCAGAGAGACCGCTTCAAATAGTTCCAGTTCTGAAAAGCATGTGATCACTAATAACGTGTGCACACGTATGCCCACAGAATGTGTGTCATGGGTACGTGCCATGCTTTCCAGAATGATATGCAGTAAAAAGAGATGAAACAGTTCATTAAATGGGTCTCCAAAGATCTGGCCATGGTGCCATAAAGTCTTAATGGCTGGAACCTCACTGGAGAAATGGTATTCAAGTTCCAGTTTGTTCATGACTCTACATCTGTCACATGTTCAGATGTCTCACAATAATCTCTAGTGGATTTTGAAGCCATCTCATTTCTCAAGTAAAAAAACAACAACAAGATGGACGTGTTGAGTGAAGATGGGTGGTCAACCGTTACATTAAAGTTCAGATGGTAGCCAGTAAGGGACAAACTTGAAATAAAGATTGATCTTACACTCCGGATGGGTAGGAAATCTCTGTGGACCTCCAGCTATTCTCGTATCTCTCTTTCATCCCTCGATTCATCTTCCTGTCTTCACACTTCCTGCAGGTTCAAACAAATCGCTTCTGTTTATTGCTGTGGTTCTCAGGTTACAGAGCTCAGATCTCCCAGCTTTGTTAGAAAATCCAAAAATAAACAAGGCAAGCAACGTTTGACTCTGAACCCCTCACATCCAGACCACCTTTTCACCGCTTTTAATTTATTTTCACCAAAACCCTATGACATGTCCTTCTCTTCTCCTCGGTAATAGTGAAACTTCTTTGTGTGTGTGTGTGTGTGTGTGTGTGGGGTGGGGTGGGGGGGCGGGTTCAGACCTTGAGATTGCTCCTTGAGTGCTTGTGTGCAGACTTGCTGAGGTGGCCGGTGCATTCATATGCTTTTATAGACCGCCCACACTCCTGGAGTAGAGCCTGGTGCAGATTTATGCTCCATCCAGGGGCGTTTAGTGCCTCTGCAGCCACAGGAGGTGTCAAGACAATTCACAGGCAATTTTACAGAGCATTTAAACACATCTCTGAACAGTGAGGGCCGTTAAAAGGCCCAGTGGGCAGCTAGCATGGCCACACAAGTCACTGCCTTGGGGCGATAGATCCGCAACAAAGAGCAAAAGAGAGAAATGATTTTTTTCCAACACAAATGTAACACGCTGGACAGCAAACTGCAGTGTTGTCACCTGAACCTGAGGTCCAACCTGTTTGGCAATTTCACAGAAAGAGCTTAACACGCCTGCATGATGCATGATCTGTTCCGATTCCTTTCGCAGAAAGCTGTTGTTCTTTTTTCATCTCTTCTCTGACGCTGAGTCTGTCAAACTGAACCCATTGCTTCTGTGTTGACCGAACCGCTGGGAATTCATGACAACTCAGAGAAGAGAGTCTCAAGACGTGTACTGCCTGACAGTTGATGGAAATGACAGTGGCGGACAAACTGCCCGTCAAACTGTGTTGAAAAAAATAGGATCTTCAGAAAATCTCTACTGTCTTGATGTGTTTTACTCCGAAAAGCCCATGAAAGACACCCCCAGTCTCTTTCGGTCTCGAGAACAAAACAAGTGTCAATTGACCCTGAATTCAACAGCCCCTCATTCCCCCGACATTGGGGTTGAAAATCTATTCGGAATCTGAACTTCGAAAAAAAAATCTCTGCATTGGTATTCCTGTGTAGCAGTCAGCTAGAGCTTCAGCTGGACTGTCTGCAATAGTGCTGTGACACTGGGTGGGCAGGAGACATTTACAGACAAGTCAGAAAAGCCTCCATTCTAGATGATCATCCTCCATCTGTTCAGCTACAGAAAAGCACGGTCATTAAGCAGCACAACCAAAGCTCAGCTTCCAGTGAGATAAAGGACCTATTTAACCCCGGCCCAGTCCCAGGGAATAAAATGAGAGGCAATTTGGAAACATATGACCTTTGATGTGTGTCGAGAAAAAAAGTAAGAGCCTATCCGGACTCATTTTTCCTGTTACCTGGGTAACCGTGGAACGCTGTCAATGGAAATCAGAAACACAAATAGCACTTCAAATGGCAGATGTGGGCAGGCTCTTTTTTTCTCCTAATGCTCCTAATTGTTTTGTTGCAAGGCAGACTGGCAGGCGCGGGGAAAGTGGTGTGTGGGTTGATGTGGCTGTGGTGAGGATTGGCATGGACCATTGATAAGGTTCTAGTCGAAAGACTAACTGGGTTCGAACCAGGCGAGGAGATAAGGAGAGAATAGTTGATCATAGCTGACAGGCAATTAGAGGGCGACTGATGGATGGCCAGTCAAACAGATAGACAGGGAGAGAGAACCGTAGGTTCAGTCAGACAGACGGATGGGAAGACAGACAGCTATAGACAGGCAGACAGACAGGCAGTGATGGACTGGCAGAGATGACCTGCTGTGCTGTCCATCATGGAGAGGCCAAAGTCGAAGGTAACCCTAAAGCTGTGATTTACAGCCCAGGCCAAATAATAGGATACTTGGAGAATGTGACACTTCGATGGTGATTCATACAGCAGGCTCACCTAATTCAAGCGTGATAGATCTCCTAGGCCTAAAATGATAAAGAACGCTATATTTCACCAGGTGGAGAGCTGACCAAACTGATGCGACAGCCCTAAGTGATTTGTTAGGCTACTTTAAGGAGTTCTTACAGAAACTTCTAGAATATAGAAGGACAATATTTATTTATTTTTGTTTAATTTTTAACAGCTTTTTTTTTTAAAGATCACCTAAAGATTTGAAGTGCTTACAATTGAATGTTTGCTCTTTGCTCCTCGGCAACGATAAGATAGTGGTGGATATAAGTGTGCTAAAGCCAAACGTTATGGTGAATATTAGCCAACACTGATTGGACGGTTGAATTCTGGTTACTGTTTTAGTTGGACCAGCAATCTCCACACCCAGAGTAGAATGGAATTTTAGCCGACAGCTGCTCCCCCATTCACACTCCCAGTAGACATTCATCATTTATGCTACATTACATTACATTATGCACATAATCAATTTTCCTAGCGCTCCTAAACCCATGTCTAGCGAGACCACCATTAATTGCTTTCCTAACCACTCAAACAGATAACGAGTCGCACGAGCGCTCAGGAAACAAAGAACTGCATTTCGCAGGTTCCCAGTTCATACATCTGCTCAGATACCATTAGAACTAGGTTGGTCGGTTTCAAATCCACTCTTCCGTATCCCATAGCCTACAGTAAGAGATGTTGATGTGGCGAGGTGTGATGTTGAAGCCGTCCAGGTGTTCCAGGACCAAGGTGGACAGGTGGAAGATTTCAGGCCATGCTGGTCTGGAAGAGGATCCGCACTGTTGAAGCTCCGGGGAGGATTTCCTCATCAGCACTTGACCACAAAACAAGAACAGAAATCTTCTAGAAATCTTGTTGAAAATCCCCTCTTAAAGATGGAGCACCGACACAACACAACTGTCTATAGAGGATCGAAGATCCATAGGGTGTTATCCATTAAATAAGGCTATTTCACTGAACAGAATTAGAGGCCTATCAGTAGCATTAGTGATGCCATTAACCTGTGAATATTTATGTGAAATTAACCCCTCAACTGCTCTCTTGGGGAAAATAGGAATCGTTGCAAATGTAGACCTACATTTTATCGACTGCTCTGGCCTGCTTTGCTCATAAACAAGGATCTTTATGCATAACACTTCACCGTTCTTCTATGGAGCTGTAGTTTGGTAGATTGGAAATGTCACGGGTTTGTTTAAACACAGTATATCAAAACGATGCCTCAGTAGCAAAAATTGTTAAGTGTTTTTTTATTATTATTATTTGCACCACAATCCCGAAAACGCATTATGTAGCATAAAGTACAGGTGGACAAATACAAACCTGGAATAGATAGAAGTTACTCTAATCCACAATAAACGTCACATAAACTCACCATGCGTCCAACAAGTGCACGATCTCGCGCTATTTGAATCTGAATCAGTCAGATCTGAATCTGAATCTATTTGTGACGTGCCTAGGAAAATGCCCGGGTTTGACTCAGTGACCCGGATCAGGGCGGACAGAAGACAGCAGCAGGTAGGTGAAGGCGCAGTGTGCACACTCTGTAGCGGGGAAACAGAACACGGGCAGCGGGGAGAAAAGTTTATGGAAGTGCAGCTCCGCGGAACATAGGTGCGGGTCTGCAGAGAAAATGAAACGTTAAGAGTCAATTGGTGCGCACTCTGGCACAGCGGGTTCGACAAGGCTGCCATTCATAGATGACGGGGCAGAGGATCTCAAGGCAGCTTTAAAATTGCTTTGATCAACAGCTACACTACGATTTAAACAAATCATTTAAGGCTTTTTAAAACTCATCCCGCTGGGTTTGGAAGTACACACTGTGTACAATGAAAATGGGACAAAGTTGTTTTTTAATTGCAGGATGCCATAAGGAGCGATTCACCCCTTGATGAAGATAAACCAGTCTCTCATTCCGGTGTTTTAATTTTCCCATTATATCTGCTGACTGATTAGCTCTGATAAGGTCAATTAAAAAAGAGAATCTATCAGACCAGACCATTATTACGGAGTGATTGAGTTGTCAGCTCACCGCTAATGGAGTTTTAAATAGTTTGTCTTTTGAAGTGTCAAGGAGCCAAGAGGTCACCTTTTAGATTGACAAAAACCAGCGATAAACATCTGTGCCGGCACCTTTGAGACAATAGGACCCCATGAGAGGTTGGGCTTGCTGGTTCCTGGTGAGGTCCTCTCCAACACGTCTCCATGTTACCAGTAGAGGGAGCTGACATATCACACCCAACTGACTGAAGGGCCTCTGTCTCAGAGTCATTAGCATGGGCTCAGTGTTTGTGTGCAGCTTGTATGTTTACAGTTACTGACTATGATATTGAGCTGTATGCTCATTAGATGTAGGTCAGAGTGAACAGATTGTCCTCACTACACCTGAAGAGCAGCTTCTAGTTATTCTGCAAGGTCTGTATACCATAAATAGTCCACAGAACTTAAGGCGTTTAAACAAGCGTCTGTTCTAAGGTAATGTTGAGTGAAAACTCTGTGGAAACTAAAGGCCCAGTTAATTGAATCCTCTTAAGATGACTTCATTCACACTCCAGCAGCCTAATATGTTTCTCCACAGAGATGGAAAGCACAAAATTAAATGTCTGTCATTCGGCTCAGACGGAGAACGAGGGGCGAGGCAAGGTGTGTGTGTGTTTGCAGGTTTGTGCCTCTGCGTGTGTGTGAGAGTTCCACCCAGCAGGAACCAAAGGGAAGTGTTTTCCTCAAATGAGTTTCAGATTGATGCGCCATTTAATTGTTCTTCACTTCCCCTCCCTTTCCCTTCTCTCTTTTCCTGTATCACACTGGCTTTCTCACTTTGACTTCCTCTTTCCCTCTGATCTATCTCTCTCTCTCTCTCTCTCTCTCTCTCTCCACCTCCTCCTCTTCACAGTGGGGCTAGTATCTGATAAAAGCCAGGTAAAAAAATTACAAAAGGAAGCACTGGACGATATATCTCCCCCCCCCCCCCCCCCCCCCCCCCTTGAAAAAAAGTTACCTCTTAACATGGGCGCCATCCTGCTGCCGCGGCAACCATGGATGGAATCCCGAGGCAGGGAATGTATGGGAGCAGAGAAAAGAAGGTTAGATCTCGCTGAGCTCTGACAACATTCACCTTTGATGTTCAGAATCAGGGGACTCCTCATTAACTCTCAACCGCGTTACCCTGACAGCTCCATCCATATCAGGTCTGGCCAATTTCTCCATTTCCTCTTGAGACACACAGATGGGGGGGGGGGGGATAATCCACTAGATGAGTCTCCCATCTGACCGCCTCTGAATCTCTATCCTCCATGTAACCCGGTTGGATGTCAAGCCCTGTGTGAATTCCCTTTGAAAGCTACCTTCCACCCGTCCCTTCCTCGCCGATCCCGCAGGAAAACCGCTGATCTGACTTAGGCTTCACCCATCGTCGTGGTTTCTGTGGCGAAGAGCAAGCTTTCTCTGACCCTGTCACGATGGTTCAGAGTTTGCTTCAAAGCTACTGAAGAGCAAGGAAGAGTCCCGCCTTTTGAATGGGTCAAGAGACCCTGCTGCTGCGGCATCAGTAGCACGCTGAAACAACGTGGTCCACTTTGTTAGAGCGTCAAATCTGAACGTGCTCTATGAGTCCTGCGGGTGTCTACGATGCATGTTTGCGACTGCAACTACAACAAGGATATGCGTGCACAGCACATTACCACATTGCCGAAGTGCCCCGACGAACAAATTAACCTTTGTTAAAAATGCAACGCTTAGGAGCAATGCAACGCTATTAAAAACCAGCCGCATCCCTCTATCTCCTCTTCCCCTTCCACTTCCCAATCAGAAACATGTCACGCCTGTGATGCTCCAGATTTAGATTATCAATTATCACACTTAATAAACTTGCTGGCCATACCTCTTGAAAAATAAAACGACAAGGCAAGAATGTGATTAGCCCGTCAACTTCACTTAAGAGTAAATAGGCGACTTCTCCTGTGGCTTCATATGAGGTTCTCTGGCTGTGTCCTCCCAGCGACACATGGCGTTGAAAGTGACATTGGAGGATCCATCCAAATTGACAGCTGTCGGGCTTGGCTCGTTTTCTAGAACATTTGGAAACCCAACAGAAGAGAAAATTGCATAGGGTAAAAAGTTAATTCCCAACGAGGGATGAAGAGACTGAGCAAGATTAATATATTGAATGTCCATTCTCTCTGTATTAAGCTGCTTCGTCTGCTCAATAGGGTCGTTTGGCCAGACTCAGCTCGTCACTGCAAGACAGTCGGAAAGTACCAGAATGATTAAGATAAGACCCAGGTTAATCCAGTAACCATGGACTGTTTGGTCAATTAAACTGACAAGCGCACATATTCTAGCGAGGTCATCCTAAAGTCCTTTCCTCATTTTCCTCCCAACCAGGTCAAATGGAGAAAATGTAGTTGAGTGAATCAATACAAACGGTTATTATCATAGCAATATTTCTGTGAGAGATTCGTTGTTCAGATGATCTTTGCGTAATCTCAATGATGAGCAGCTCTGAGCATCAATTTACTTTATGTCCTGAGTGGGTTCTATTTAAATCTCATTGATCCCTAGTTTTGGTTAGCAAATTACCTGAGATGAAGGAAATTCTGTTCACCTTATGGTGCTGCACATGCTCCGTGTGGCTCCTGCTGGACATGCTCCATGTGGCTCCTGCTGGACATGCTCCGTGTGGCTCCTGCTGGACATGCTGCGTGTGGCTCCTGCTGGACATGCTCCGTGTGGCTCCTGCTGGACATGCTCCGTGTGGCTCCTGCTGGACATGCTCCGTGTGGCTCCTGCTGGACATGCTCCGTGTGGCTCCTGCTGGACATGCTGCGTGTGGCTCCTGCTGGACATGCTCCGTGTGGCTCCTGCTGGACATGCTCCGTGTGGCTCCTGCTGGACATGCTCTGTGTGGCTCCTGCTGCACATGCTCCGTGTGGCTCCTGCTGGACATGCTCCGTGTGGTTCTGTATACGTGAACTAGGAGAGTGGTTTACGCCTAAACCAATCAAATTCTGAGGTGAAAAACAAAATTAAAACATATCCTTAATAACTTGCAGGGAACTGTACTGATTTGGACCTCCTGGGTCAGTAGCCAATGGGAGGTCAAGCACAGATTTGGCGATTGTGTTGAAACCCTCTGCTGTGCTACTTTTATCCCTCCCGCTGATTTTATGCAGTGCTACTTCACATTTCACTGAGTTTAATTATGTTGTGTAGTTATCTCATTCACACACGTACACACACACATCACCCACGCACACACATGTGCATACACACGGCAACTTGTTGGTAGGCAAGTGTAGATGCGCACACACACACAGGCTAACAGACAAGCACACGTAACACGAGTACACAATCGCGTGCGCGCACACACACACACACCCCACACACAGATTCACACAGCAGATAAATCTCAACACCTTGGGTGAGGTTCATAAATACTGGAGCCCTGGGTGTATCATCATGTGATTAGTCAATAAATCAGTCTTTAGCCAGCAGAGCAAGGAGTCAGCCTTTATAAATTCATAAAGGATTCATATAATATATAAATTACATAAAAGCAAGGGTTGATTTAGTGTAAATTACATAAAGGCACACAGAGACATAACTCTTTTCTCTCATGCCTGTGTGGGATGGGTGGGTGGTGGTGGTGGTGGGGGGGGGCTTACTTTGTTAGGGCCAGGTTATAATACTAACTTTCTATGTCTGCTCATTTTCTCCAGTATTGTCACGAATCCCGACAGTGTGGCCACCGTAGTGTATGCCGTTCAGAATGACAAGCAGATGAGATGTCTAGTTAGTTCATACATCTTCTGCAATACCCTGCATTTGTCTAAACTTAGTTTGCATCGACAGCTGTAAACGCAGTACCCCCCCCCCCCCCCCCCCCCATCCTCGATTTCTCATCTCTTAAATATTTTGGTACATTTACAGGTAACAGCCTCCCGCTAATTTAAACTAATCATTTTAATCAGCCTGCCATCTGCTCGAATCTTTGCGTGTGGCGTGGGCTGCAGTAGTCTGTACTTAGGCAGTACAGACTCTGCCCAGGCACCATATGACGCAGTTGACAAACTAAATGGATTTTAGTGTGACACTGATTAACATTAACTAAAAAAACAAAACAGTCTAAGAATCTTGTCATGAAACTTGTAAAATGTTTGAAAATGCCAACAAACTTCATTTAACTTTGTAAATCAAGTGGGAAGATGAGGAACAGACGGAAAAATCCATAACGATGCGCAAACACTGGTATACAAAGACACACACACACATACACTTTGAAGTAAGGCCTCGGATTAACATAATAAAAAAACAAAACCAACTATCTAATACATCATATATACGGTCCCCAGTACTGACAAGCCAAGAATAACAACATCCATTAAACAAATAAAGTAAATCACCAAAGCTAATGGAATTGAAAGAGTGTGAGAGCCCAGGCAACACAACAGAGCCAACCAGCAAACTGGAACCACAAGTGACCAGGAGCAAAACAGAAATAATGGGGGCATTAGCACAATATTAGAAGGATTACAGAGCAGCTGAGTGGCATGCTGACATTTAACCAGAGACTGGGCGAATGTGAACACCCACTAATCATGTTCTGTATTCCATGCTGGTCTAAGACTAAGCATCTGGGAGCAACACTATAGGGAAAAACATTTGGGGTATTTGTCCATACCCGCTGATTTAAATATGCAATTTGTCTTCCTTGCAGGACATTGTCAGCCCTGGTGTATTATGTAAAGTCTAATCCACTTGGCATCAGCACATTCTCTCTCTCTCATTGTCTCTCGCCCCGCCCTGTCTCTCTCCCTGCATCCTCCTACTATTTCAGTCTTGCTGGCTGGCCGGCTGGTTGGCTGGGTGGGTGGCAATCAAATCACACAAGCAGCACATCCCACAGCACGGTCCTGTAGCAGTCTGACAGGGATCCTCTGGATCACACGCTCCCAGCCTGCAGCAGTCTGACAGGGATCCTCTGGATCACACTCTCCCAGCCTGTAGCAGTCTGACAGGGATCCTCTGGATCACACGCTCCCAGCCTGTAGCAGTCTGACAGGGATCCTCTGGATCACACGCTCCCAGCCTGTAGCAGTCTGACAGGGATCCTCTGGATCACACGCTCCCAGCCTGTAGCAGTCTGACAGGGATCCTCTGGATCACACTCTCCCAGCCTGCAGCAGGAGCCAGGAGCCATGCTAGCACAGCACTGCAGCGGGGGGATAAAGCTCTGGCTGCGGACCGGATCATCTCAGATGAGTCACACCGTTCCACCGGGGCTTAAGTCTGGCAGAGTATTAAGCACAGTCAACCAGTGCTTTGCATGGTACCACTAGGAATTTCCATAGGCTCCCATAGGCTGGCATTACAGTCACGGATCACCCTGGGTGTCAGTGTTTCATGGTGCACCCTACAGCTGTGTTTTGAACGGAAGGGTTTCTTCAACATGAAATCCAAGGGGTTTTTCAGTCAATTCTACCATGTAGACTTCATTTGAAATGTCACCCTAACCTTGTTGCAACCCCACTGGCTATGGGAACTGGAATCGCACAAACATGGAAAACATTTGATTCAATTATTTGCTGTGTATGTTACAATTATGTGGACTTTGTTATATGCATGTTGTGAAGACGTGACGAGAGGCTTATGGAAACACACCAACAATAACTTTATCACTGCTATTAGTTCACAATATTGTGAATTGAGGTGTAAATTGACCTGTCAATAAGCCCTCCAGCCCTCTTGGGTTTAGTATTTCATTCAGAATGCTTTAAGTGAGCCTTTGAAAGAAACGGACACTGATTCACTTAGCCAACAATAGAGCCACATGATTAAATTGAACTATTACAGGCGACTCCATTTTGGCTCAATGGAAACGTAATGGAAAAGCGAGAGAAAGTCTCGATACACCAATGAGATAAGAATGAGGGTCGCCACCAACAAGAACGGATTTTCATTCCGGTCTAGAAACTCTGTTCGTTAATTGATTTCATTACACACGCAATTTAACTTTTCATTTGAGGCAATTTAATGGATGATGGGTGATGTACATCAGCGGTGTTAATTCAGTGAATGCATGTAAAAGAGGAAGCCTAACAGAGCAGAAACCAAACAAAACTGATATGTACTGCCGCCTTTTTGTTTTGCAATCTATTATCATAAAATGCTGACCTTTATAATTTAATCCTAATGACTTCACGCCTTATCGATCCTAAGCATGCTGGTTGTATCAGCGCCATAGTATGAAAGAGTGACCTTTAGCCCTGCCCTCCTGAATGAAAAGGAAAATACAGTGTGATGTGTGTGTTCCAGGGACTTCTTATGCTCTCCACAATCATTCACAGCCAGTCAACACCCACCGCTGGGGTAAGAATCTATTACACATGTAGAAAAGGTTTTAGAAGAAGTCATCTGGACACTGTTTTCAAAGTCAAGATGTTTTCGATCCCCATTCGAAAGTCATTCTCTTAAGAATGTTAACCAAGCACTACAACAGCTGATGTTGACGTGAAAACCTGCGACCTCTTGACCCTCGATGGCACGTAGTATGACCCCCAAGTCAAAGAGCAAGCCAACTGCTCTGGAAACTTGACCTGCTGTATTCCACACAGGAGCAGGAAAGGCACCTTCATCCTGATGACAACACGACGGACAGCTCACAAAGCAGACGTTCTGCTCTTCAAAACCACCACACGTGTTCAGCGGTAAACACAGTGTCGTTGACATCCAGCTGTGACCATGACAACTTGATGAGAAATCCACTGGAAGAAGAGAGAGGGAATTATTGATTCCTGGAGAAAATTCATCAGGATTCGCAGTTCATTTCACACATGATGTATTATCACCCGACAGGGAGGGACGACTGTATTTTTTATTTCATGCCACACAAATTACAGTCAGAAGTGACAAGATTACGGGGGTGTCCCTTTAGACCTGAGCAGTAATACGTTCTAAGATGTTATCAACACACAAGCTGCCTGAACATTTTTTAAGCCCCCACAGTTTCACCTTGGGACTGTCAGCAGGTCACCACAGAACAGCTACCATCTCACAGACTGACAAACACTCGACTCCCTCAGAGACGTCACGCTAACATTTATCGTCTATTTATTGGTCTATTTCGCAATCTAATCTGAATAATGTTGGATAGTTGCGCTGATGAAATGTGTTTTAAATAATCTAACCCCAGAAATGGATGCATTGGATTTTATAAAACATTTTATGGGTTTCCGTCATGTGGAATCGATAACTTGTCAAGTTGTGGTTGATTTTTTTTGATTATGCCACTGTGACAACAAGGCACCGACTTGCCCACAAGTCTATAAATTATAAACTTGAATGCACTAGTGTGTGAATGGAATCAATCTTGTAACCACATTTGCTCTCCGGCAGCATTAAGCCTCCAGATCTCTTGATTGGATAGCAACACAAAATAAATAGCAGCAGCCACGAGTGGGTCCTGAGGGAAGGAAACTCTGCTAGTTTTTCAAATCTCTTCCTACCTGTTCAGTCATTTTTTTTTTTGCCTTCCTTTTTTTCTTTCAAGCTTTTACTTTCAGATGTGCTGCTCTTACAGGCTTCGTACAATCTCTGAAGACGCAAATATATCAAACACCGCTCAGACGCAAACCTCGGAAAGAAAAATGCCAAAAAGGGCTGAGGATGATCAATGATCATTGTTTCTGGTGATGCAAGTATCCATTCTCAGTTACAAATCTCCTGTGGATCATGCAAGGTGTTTGTAAGACGAGTTTGAGTTTTGCACTTTACTTTTTGCAATGAACTCGGATGGTACGCAAGTGATTCACAGATACTTACGCGAGGGTAAAAACAACCTTTCTCTTCAAAATGTTTGAAATCCTAGAGGTACAATAGAGAAGAATAGAACCAATCAGCTGACATGTCTGCCGCGAATGTATCATCTACACATGTATTTGTCTTGTTCTGCTAGAAGAAAGAGCCGAATGAACCTAAATAGTCCTCCCCTCCCCCCACCGCCCCTATTTCAGCGATGAAGCGGGGCTCCAGTATTCTGACATGATGTGTGATTTGATTGACAGCATCAAAGAGATCAGTTCTCCCCTCACCATGGTGTCTTTCATTGTGGATAACAATTATCTGCCGAAACAGTGGAATCCCGTCAAGGCAGAAATGGATTCCCGCCAGTCCCGTAGGCCGGCGTCTTGTTTCCCACAAGGGCTCTTTTGTAGCAGTGAATCCCCACGCCTCCGTATGAAGACAAGACGAGGAGCGAGCGTCACTAAAGTTAGCGTCTACCGTGGTTACAGAGAGCAACATGCGCCTCCCCCCCTGCAGTGCATGTGTGTATCGCTCTTGTGTGTGTGTGTGTGTGTGTAACATTACGGCTGTAAATCCAGAGGCGGCTGGGTGTGTGTGTAGCTAAGTGACAGGCAGGAAGAGTGACATAGTGACGGTGATCAGAGATCACAGCAGGGCATGCTGGGACTATATCTGGGTCACAGTGACTCGTAACTCTCAAAGTCTCCCTTTGCCTTTCAGGATAATCTTCTGAAGGTTATTATAATACACTGGGACAGCGTGTTGTGCAGGATAAATCATTTCCCCTCATATAATACCTTGTGTGTGTGCACGTGTTGAGCGCGCACGTGTGCCTGTCTGATCTCTCAGGGCCCAAAGTGTTGATGGATGGAGATGATGCGTGGGTCCAAGGCGAATGATCCACCGTCTGATTCTTCAGCATGGAAGTGACAGTGGAATAATGTGGAAGCCATCAGAGTAATGAGGTGACACTGAGGCCCGCCCCCCCCCTCATCCGTCTCTATTTGTCTGCATCCTCTCCACGCTCAGGCCACCGCCTTTCATTTCACCTGCCTAAACACGGCCCCGGCCCCGGCCTGAGCTATTTCGAAAGAGCTATTGCCACAGCCATGAAAAAGAAAATGTGGTACCAAAACACATTTCCCTCTCTCTGAAGTTTTCCCATAATGCCTCCTGCATTATTGCAGCGAATGAACAGATGAATAAAAAGGCTTTTGGATCATTTCACTGCCTTTGCCACGGTGCGGCTTGCAGCCTGGCTGAATTCCATTCGAAGATCATTCGGTCACCAGCCGGTTCCACAGGGAGGAAGCTTTTCTGTATTTAACAAAGCAACCTGCCGTGCCAAGTTATTAAACTACCCGACAACGTTAAAACATAAACACCTGTCGAAATGAGAAGATAAAGAAACACAGGAAGAAGCGCAGAGAAAGAGAGAGAGAGAGAGAAAGAAAGGGAAATTCCGTGGGGTGGATAAGATTGAAGGATTGATTCTGTTCTTTAGTCACGTTCCGAGCGAGCAAGGTCATTTCTGTTTGAGATCAGATGGAAATTGAATTATTTTTGGGGGCTCTTGCGCGAAACCCACACAAACAAACACACCCACACCCACACACACACACACACCCACACACAAGCTTGCGGCACACACAGTAGGAGGGGGGGAAGGGGGGGTGCGTTTCATTTCCACTGCCTGGGCAGAAGGCACACCTGATACCAGTGTTCTTATCAGCCTACCTACCTACCTTGCTGGCATAACGAGGTGGCGTGCTGTTCTGAAGGAGAGGTGTTTGGGGATGGGGACACAGCCTCCTCTGTGCTGTTGGCGGGCAAGGAGAGAGAGAGAGGGGGGGAGAGAGAGAGAGAGAGGGGGAGAGAGAGAGAGAGGGGGAGAGAGAGAGAGAGCGAGGGGGGAGAGAGAGAGAGAGAGAGGGGGGGGAGAGAGAGAGGGGGAGAGAGAGAGAGGGGGGGAGAGAGAGAGAGAGGGGAGAGAGAGAGAGAGAGAGGGGGAGAGAGAGAGAGAGAGAGAGAGAGAGGGGGAGAGAGAGGGAGAGGGAGAGAGAGAGAGGGAGAGGGAGAGAGAGACTGCCAGCACTCCATGTTCTAAAAAGTGCCTCACTTTCACCAGAGCTCTGCCGAGGGATACAGACTGCTGTCAATTTCTCAATGGAGGATGAGCCTGCTGCTTGATTGCTTCAACTCTGCCAAGTATAGGGGATGTCAAAATCACTCCATGAGATCTAAAATATCCTGCTTTCAAAGTCATTGATAGCTGAGTAATCTGAGCTATTGCAGTCGATGGGGTATTGATGGGGTTTGTACTCCTGAAAATGAGTTTTCAGCCAATGCCAATCACAGTACACAGACAATCAAGGTTAATTAGGACAATTAGATCTGTTTAGCCTGTGTGGTCTTCATTCCGGTTTCCCATATCATTAATGACACTACATATTTCAGGCGACAACATGACTTTGAGCCGTGGTCATTATTTGGATTTTCAATTCATGCATCTGGAATCAGCCAACAAACCAGATTTCCTTCCCAAATGTCAGCTGTTAATGAAAGTGCGGCTGAGTTCCATCGTCCTCAGTGGCCGAGGTGATTCTCATCTCCTCTCTGACCCCCCCCCCCCCCCCCTCGGGGCCTCTTCAGATCTCATTTACAGACACGGTGACATTTCAAAATGGCGGCCTTGCACCTGCCCTCATCTTCCCCCATTCCCATGAACCATCCAGGACTCCTAAGCACAAACAAGCACCCTGAAGCCGCCATCTCTCTCTCTGTCTCTCTAAACCGTGTTTTAATCAAAACTCAATAGGAGACCTAGGGGATTGTTTACCTGCTGCCGTCCCTTTAATGAGGATGCTGGTGGAGACAGAGCACCTCAATGCTTCGTACGACAGCTTATGATGTGGCAGGAAACCATTTAGGCTCTGGGTGGGTGTATCTTTTATTGGACGGCCATCAGCCACGCCTGAGAACTCCTCGTGTGTGTGTGTACATGAGTGTGTGTTTGTGTGTGTGTGCAAACCTGCCTGCGAGTGTGAGAGAGACACTCCTCGCCGCCGCTGCACAGTCTAATTTGAACAGTGCTAATGCATTTGGAATGTGTATCCACTGAGATCTGGTCTGTTAACGATACTGGAGCGCTCACAGGACACTTCCAGCTGGGACACAGCGGCCCTCCCTCCCCTCCCCTCCCCTCCCCCCGCATCACTATGCAGAATAATCCTTCCTAACCCCAGGTTAGGTGGGGGGGGGGGTGGGGGGGTGATGGTGAGCCAGCAAACAATGTGAAGACTGCGATGATCAGTTAAGCTTATGAAGCGTGAGCCCTCTGCACACCTCCATCGATTTCCTCTCCCCCCCCCCCCCTTCCCTCGCACTGCATTTTCCAATTATCTCAGAGGCTCCCGCCCCTTGTTTGCTGTGCGCTCCATCAAGCACACGTTGTGGTTTCTAATAAGGAGCTGACCAGTTATGATTCTCAGTTTATCTCTGGAAGGGGTTTGGCTTGCAGGGGGGGGGGGGGGGGGGGGGGGCGGCTTGTTTTGGGTGAAACTGCGTCGTATTTCTGATGGTAAATAAGCTGCCCTGCTGGAAGCCTTCATGGGCGTGGTGGAGCATGGATCAGGTGGAAATGCTGGGCTGGGCTGGTGTGAGTTCAGCTGCCTCAACCTCTCTTTGAAGCCTTGGTTCAGGTTTGAGTGTTTGGATAACTCGCTTTAGCAAACGTGATTAGCGCACCTCTACTTAAGCATAAGACGATGCACCTTTTGGCGTTGGACTCCTCCAGTCATTGTGAACGTGTCTGATCCAGTTCCCAGCCTCTATCTGGGAGATTCAGACAGGCACCGCATAGCTAAGCCCTCCATCAAAATCACCATGGGTAGTGTAGGCAGGGACACCGCCTGTTAACGTTCCCTGGCATTTCCCCATCCACTCCACCACCAGCTCATGTCTGACGATCCACCACGTTGAATCCCAGATTTATTTCTTGATTTTTTTTTTCTTAGTGGGTCTTTTATCTTTGTGTGCTTTATCTCTGCCTTCTCACAGCCTCCCTCTAGCCCTCCTTTTAAGTTCTCATTCATAGAGACACCCTTCTTTGAACTGCATGGTAGACCTGAATTGATAAAGTTTGCAGACGGTATGTGACGGACTCTCAAATAAAATTCTCAGCTGCGGGGGGGGGGGGGGCATGTAACTGCCGTGTCTTCATTCTCAAACCAAATTCTTCTAGAAAAGAAAAGTACTACGTACAAAGATGTCTCAATTTGAACCAGGTCGATGATCCCCTCCCACCCTTTTAAACCATCCCCCCCCCTCCCCCGCCCGCTCTCCTATCTCATCTTTCCTTCTATGCGCTCTCAACTTCCAACACTGCCTCTGTTTTCTTCTGTGAAATGGCCATTCACTGTACAGTAAGAGCACGGGGCCACTGTATGAAATGAAATGGGACTGGCCCTGTAATTGCTCCCATAGGGACTGCTCCCTTTCAATAACACACTTTCTGATTAGGTTTGGAATGGGGCCTGGCTGACAGACGCAGGAAAGTAAACAGAGGGGGGTGGGGGAGGGGGGGGGGTCGATGGGAGGGGGGGTTCTATTCTGAGGCGGTTGCCTCGCGTGCGACAGCATCACCGCTCCCCCTGGAGGGAGCACGCGTGACGCCAGATGTGGCCCACCGCTCCACCCTCCCCCCCTCCCCTCACCATCCCTCCCCCCAGTGTGATGCAGGGGGACGTGATAGGATGTGACAGGTACCGCTGGGTCTCCGTCCAGGAGAACATGCCACTTTTTCCCCTCCCCAAGGAGTCACCGCCCACGGGGAGAATCTGTGTTGGTTCCCCTCCATTCTCTCGCCTCGTCCTCTCTGCAGTGTCCCCTCCAACTCTCCGCTCGTCTCCTCCAGACCGGAGCTGTCCTGGCCAGCAGTTCGTGGCAAGGCATGCCAATTACAGCTCCACATACAAGCTGTTACGTAACTTGGCTTGCGGCTGTTGCTGCGACCGTGTCACGGTACGGTTGATCCACACATTGTAACTTTACACGAAACCTGTTACGTCAAACCCCGAGATGGTCGAGCTGTTCTCAGGTTTATCTGTGGAGAACCCTAAGCGGAACCTGCCAGTATTCCAATTGCAGTGGACCTTTCAGCATGGCAGCTCTTCTGCAGCAGGAGATGGTTGGATGGATGCCTCTCTGTTGATCCCCCCCCCCCCCCCTCTTCTCAGCACCAGCTGGGTTGGATTGAGATTCATTGACTGACAAGACATTCCCATGGCGTCGTCTCTGTAGGGGCTGGAAAATGGACATCTTTGCCCACCTAATTGTTTTGTGTCTCCACGGTACTCCTCCATAATTGACGAGCGGGGCATTAGCGGTGAGTTAACGGTCACTTCTGAATACCTTCATTAGGCCAACAGAGGAGCCCCGAGGCCGGTGTGAGCCTGGGATTGATTGAATGGAAGAAAAAGATAGGAACACGAGGATGAGATTGTGTTCGTTCTGAATCAGAACTCACTGTTCAAATCGAAGGGGATCCTTTTACACTGTAGAACAACAGAACAGGAAGTGAGATTTATCCTTCTGTTAGCTCTGGGGATGACGAACGGTAGACAAAGAAAGACTCTGTCAACGCTTGAATAAACCTTGTTCAACTTGTCGACCGGAAGGCAAATGTGAGCACGATTTCCTTGTCTGAAACAAAGACTTTTATCTGCTCCGATGAACATGGTAGCGTTTTCTAGTCTCCTTGTCAATCTCCCAATTGTCCGGCTTGACAAATTGTCTTTATTTTAAATCAGCTCTGTAGGAGAACTTGGCAGGAAGTGTTTGTTTAACGCAGTGGTGTCAAACTCGTGCCATTGAGGGCCAAGAGTGTGCAGGTTTATGGCAACCAAGCACCAACACCAGCTGATTTTACGAGTTTCTCGTGAAAATCTGCACCCTCTTGGCCGTCGATGGTCAAGAGACTGAGAGTGAGGGAGGGAGGGAGGGAGAGGAAAAGATATTCTCCTCACAAGACATCCATCCATCTGTTCCGTCACCGATAATGTGGTTTAAAAAATGTCTTCAATTCTTTCATATTTCCTTTGCAGCTTAAAAAATGCATGTCTCTGTTGTCCTAACCTTAACGGGAGAATCAACTTTCATTACTTCTCACGACGAAAGCGTGTGAGGAAGAAGCACGCTTGTACTCTCTCCTCGTCGCATTCTCGAAGCTTCTTTGAAGATTTGATGAGATTAAGCTCTCTTTACCTGCATCAGCGAGGCTTCGACAAAATCCACCGTCTGTCTGGTCCCCAAAATGATGAATATGAAGCACATGAGTAGATCAAAGACCCTTTGTTCTACAGGTCCTTCTCACTCATCTTCCTTAACAGAAGTTGGAACGATGGATGGAAAAAGCGTGAGGAAAAAAAATGATTATATTTGACTTATAATAGTTCATTGGTGACCTTCCTTTGAAAGTTTTCAGCCTGAAAAATAGATCAAAAAGTCGGTAAAAAACGCGTGTAGCTGCCCCTAACGCTTTTCTTCTGGTCAGAATTAAGCCACGCATCGACTGATGATTGATGAGAATGAAGTTTTTCTTTTATTTATATATATATATTTTTTGATCACCAAACAACGTGAAAAACGTGTGCGCCTTCTGACCCGAAATCAGGAGCTGCCAAGGCTTCATGGACAAACTGTTGCACACATTTGCTGCACGGTCCAAAAGAAAGAAAACGCGTCTTTCCAACTACTTATTATGTTAGTCACATGATTACCTGTGTACGTCATTACATCACTACCGCACATCAAACTGCAACTAACATAGAAGGAATAAGAACATAAGAAATGTCTCAGACCAAAACTATTGTAAAAATAACAAATTAAAGTAAAATAATGTAATGTACAAAATAAATGCAGCAATAATTTTGCACACCCTTTCAGCGACAGCTACAACGCGGGTTGGAGAAGAAGTTGCTGGGCAACTCGAAGAGAGAGGACAGAGGTGATGTGAGGCAGCCTGAAACAGTTTATCACAGCTGACAGCTGAAGTGACATCTCAACCGACATCAACAGAAACAAGCCACTCCATGCTGCAAGAACAACGACTGCCTCAAACTGATAACCTGATCTGTGTGATGGATGAAACTCCACTACCCAGTAATACTGTCTACACTTCAGCCTCTGGGCGCTGATACAGATCACATGGGAGAATATATGTCTCAGATATGAAAGACAGCTAAAAAAAAACCAACTTATTTTTGTTTGTTGTTGTTGTTGACGGCATTTGATGCCATCCACCCAAATCCATTTTCCATTCGCAGCAGTCTCATTGACCTCATTGAGATATTTTAATGACTCCCATGATGCAATGCGAACGGGTACAGTGGAGAGAGAGAAGGAGATAGAGGCAGTTGGAAAGAGAGAAAGAGAGAGAGAGAGGCAGATAGGGACAGATAGGGACACTGAGGCAAAGGCGGTGGATTTGTGCAGGGGGGGGGGGGGGGGAGGAGTGGGTGATCGGCTGAGCCAAGCGACTGAAGGACTGCAGCTACTGTAGCATTTCCTGCACTTCCCCACTCCAGTTCACTGTGATCCGGTTTGCCAGGTTTTCACTCAGCTGGTGAAAGGAGGATGGACTGGATGGGGAGGGAGGGAGTGGGAGGGAGGGGGCAATGTGTGTGTGTGTGTGTGGGAGGGGAGGGCGGGGGGTGTATGTGGATCGGATGTTTCCTGGTTGTCAGGAGCAGAGGAGGGTGGGAAGAAAAGCGCTTTCATTCTGTCGAGGGTCCCCTGGAAGTCGAACACGCCGCTGATCAAACCTTCACCACCGTGCACTGCACCCCATCTCTCAACACAAACACAGGGCCGTGACAAATATAGCTCTCAGCCTGTTCTGGCACCCAGCAAACTTGTATCTTGACATCACTAGAATAATAATGCAAACATTACAAGATTCATGTCCTATTACAACATCCATTTGGACGATGAAAGATGTTGATGGGTGTTCTTGTGTGGAACAAAATGAAGGCCATTGTCATTATCGACACTTATGACAGTTATGGATACAGAAAGGCGCCTTGAGCTCCATTAAGACTCCTCATGAAATTGAATGCTGATATTATCCCAATAGGGAGACTATTACAGGGGGAAATTGCATTTGCTGAATGGGTGTGAATGGCCTCTTCTGTAAAATGTGATCGAGATTCTCGTCTGACTTGGCGCGATAAGGCTGCCATCCGAATGGAATCCTACGAATTGAATAAACTCCGGAGGTTCCAGAGGAAATCGAGAAAAGTGAGGTAGACGAGAATGAAGCGACGAAGGCTCTCCCACCAACGCTAGTTTCCTCTTCCGCTTCAGGAAATGACCCACAGGTCAGCCTGACATCTTCCAGCCACTTTGTCTCTGGACTAACCCGTGGGAAGTGACAGAGATGTTTATCCTCAAACAGACTTCCCACTCACGATATTGTCACCACACATTAAGTCATCCCAGCTTCTTCACAGACTGGGTGTCGCAGTCTTATGATTCTGTCTCTCGTTCAGAAATGTCCAGTAGAGGATGTGGGGGCTTGTTCTGGCAGAAGGTTCCAGTGTTCTTCTTCCCTGAGTGGATGTGAAGAAGTTAGTGAGGTGATTGAAGCTCTTCCTGTTCCCTCTGACAAGGTCTCTCTGTTCTGACCTCACGCTTGCATTTACTCAGAGGTCATCATCCTAAATGGCGATTGTACTTTTTCTGTTTATTTTAAATTAGATGTATTGAAAGGAATGGGTGAAACAATGTTTTAATTGGAAAAAACCCTTTTTTGGGATATGTCAATATTGCACTTGTGAAAAGAACACGATTCGATTTTTGGCCGTGAGATTTCCTACAAATACCTTCAGTGTGCACAAACACTGGCAAACCTGACAAAATGATGTCCAAAGAATTCTCGGCACTCTTCACAATTCTTCTCTCTCTTCACAATGGATGAAATCCTTGACAGACAAAATGAAAAGGAACGGTGGTTCTGAACGAGCTACGTTCGATTTCTTTTTTTTTCTCCCTCCGTTCACATTTCTCCATGTAGCAAAGCATGAGTCAGAGAGAAATGTCAAGGTTAAGACACTCTTAGTGCCACCTTCGCGTATACACGCTGCCTCCCCACCACAATAAAGAAATTATCTGCAAAACCATCTCTGAAGAGGAGAGGAGCGTATTGTTCTCCAAGGTGAGAGCCGTTGTTCAGTGTTCAGTGCATCCTGGGTCATTAGACGGAGCCCATGTGAAGCCCTCTGGGGCCTCTGTCTACCTCCTCTCTGCATCGCTTCTTCTGTAAAGAGGTGTGAAGCGTTTCCTGGCCCTGGGCCCCTGCTATCAACGTCTCTGGAGGAAAGCTGTTGAACCGCTAACAGATGCCATTTTGAACCCTGTATTGTAAGCTGTGGCCTCCTGGCAAATTTCAAATCTCAAAGTAGCAACACCTGAGTAGCTGTGGTTTGTTTGAAAATAACAAGCACGTTGGAAGTTGTTTGTCATGTCGTCTGCAGTGTTTTTAGATTCTTACAAGCAGCACAGATTCTTACACAGGGGATGAGGTGAGAAGTACATCGACTTCCTGTCTGTGGTGTCATCTTGACCCCCCCCCCGTGTAAGGGGCGCAGCATGGGACTGATATTCGTTTCATTTCTTGAGCACATTCTGTCCTTGTCTGCTATTGGGCAAATCGTGGACATTAGCGAAGAGGAGAGCACTGAAGTGCGCCTCTTTCCAGAGAAACGAGATAAAATGGAACACTTTCATGTTCATGCATTTCAAATACAGGAGATGGGTTGACATCAGATACTGTCTGCAGCACTCACTGCAGTTGTAGACGCAGCCCCTTTGTACATACAGTGAAACTACAGTCATTTTGTTTTTGTTTTGTTGACTCACCAGTAAATACCAGTTTAGTCAGTTTAGTATGCCAAACGCATATAAACACAAAAGTAACATGTGTTTTCAGTTTTCATGCTACAGTTTTCATGCTACTCATAATTATCTATAATCCAGTCTTTTCACTACACAGGGCCCAAACAGGAAGAAGACAGAACGAGTGTTTGTGATGACTACCAGTGTCTCCAGCTTCACTTTGCATGCTGGGAGATTCAGCCAGTGGGGTGTCTGAGCTGCAGGGGGCCGCTGTGTGTTTGGCCCTCCATGTTTACGATGCTACCTCATGGCTGTGTTCCGCGCCGCCGTCTAGCCAATCTATTATATTTCTGTTGCTTTCGTTTCAACAAGCCCCCTGTGTTTTGTCATCCATGTCATTTTGGTAAGCCGCGGTGATTGAAATGAAAGGGCAGGATTGGAAGCCGAGATGGGGGAGGCTGTGTGGGGACGGGGGTGGCGGGGTATGTGGTCACAGTCGGGTAGCTTTGGATAGGGTTTGTTGACAGCTATTCCTGTTGATTGGCAGCTCGGCGATACAGCGACGACTGCCAGGTGTGTGTGTGTGTGTGTGTGTATGTGCCTGTGTTTGCGCATGTTGTTTATATGTGTGTGTTCAACAACTTCATTCCAGAACTCGATTAGGTTGTTGAATCGGTCCAGTTAGCATATTTCGAGGGGGAAATTTCAACTTTCGCAGTAAGGAAATCTGATATGTACATATTACTGCTGGTGTGACACGCTATGATGTTCAGTGGCGCTTTCATTTGTAAAGCAAACATAATGTTTTGAAGCTAATATTTACATACTTGGGGAGTTGGATACAGTACATGCTATCCTGGTAATCCACAGGTAACCCTGGTAACACAGGCTTCGTCAGCCGTAGCCGAGCAACACCAAGGTCTAAATGCATATAAGCCTGAGATAATGAAAGTCAATCTTCCTAAATCAATATGTTTTTCCCTTCTATGAAGCACCTTATTACTCCCACGCTGCATCTCTGTAGTTTTGTCAGGGTAATTGTCCGCTGTTTTAACCTGTGGCCAATGGCCACTCTTGATTATCATGTAGAGACAGAGAGGGAGAGAAAGAGAGAGAGGTAGAGAGAAAAAGAGCGAGGGAGAGAGAGAGAGCTCTCTGTGCCTGCTCAGAGAGATACTGGGGGCGGCTCTTCACCTTCTCTCCCTCACCCTGTCTTCCTCTTCCTCTGCCTCCATGTGCCTGACAGATATTTACTTTCCTCGCCACTGTATGTGCACAGGGTCATACCATCGTTTTATCTTCTCCCTGCCTCTCTGTCTTGCTTACAAACACACATTCAGACTCTGCCGCTGCCGATATCCGACATTGTCCTGCCTTGTGTTGACACCAGGCTTGATGGAGAGAATCGCAGAACATCGTTGGTGCATTCCCTTTGAAAGGGTTTATCAATGCCCTGTTCCTATAGCCTGGGGAAGGAAGAGGACGCAGGATTAAAGACAAGGTGACAGGCTTAACGGAGCTTCGGCCATTTTAAGCTCTCCTCGCTCACCCTCGGTCGCCCACTCAGGGGTCTCGTCTCATCTTATGCATATTTCAACCTCATTACTGGTTCTTAGATTCCAATCCCCTGCATGCTGTCAGCCATATCATCAGATCGCTCATGGCCAGTGTTGTGCTAGTTACTGAAAAATAGTAACTAGTTACAGTTACTAGTTACTTTGTAAAAAAGTAACTCAGTTAGTAACTCAGTTACTTAAACCAAAAAGTAATGCGTTACTGAGAAAGTAACTTTTTAGTTACTGTACAACGTTTTTCCAATGTCCCCATTAAATAAAGGTTGATTGATTGAGTTCCCCTCTAGCCGTCATTTCAGTTCTGTACTGATACTGAGTAATACAGACTGTTGATTAAAACAACTGTTTCAATTCATTTGCATCCATATCACTGGATCTAATCATCCAAGCAATATAATCCGTTGTGCACCAACACAAACCTTGACACAAACACCAAAGTATTTTTTCAATGCCTATTTATTTCAGTCAGGCCATAAAGTCTTCCATAGGCTATAAACTGCAAGCCTATCTTTCTTTGAACCGGGACACAGTCTACAAGTTACCGAGATGTTGGTTTCCCCTATGCTCTCCAGTTTAAAATAATGTGAAAACCTCCACGAGTAGAAACTTATCTTCCCCTTCTCGCTCGCCATCATACCGTGCCCGCCCCTGACCTGTCCAGTCCTCTTCATGGTGCGTGTTTGATTATGTGTGGGACAAATGCGACAAATGCTTTGTTTTCAATTCAATTAAACTTTATTGATCACTATGTTATTGGAACTGTGTGCCGTTGTACAACCAAACCCTCTTTTTTTTATCCAAAAGGAACGGAGTAACGCAGCGTATGGTAACGTTAACGGAGTTACTGAATTTTAAAAAACAACGCGTTACGTTATTAGTTACTGAAAAAAGTAACGGCGTTACGTAACGGCGTTACTAATAACGCGTTACTACCCAACACTGCTCATGGCTGATAGCTACATTTAGAGGACTCCCTCCTTAGGTAAGGGTGACAGACTGCTTAACTCATAGAACGATGCCAGATCTTTTCCTTCCCGCATGGCACTTCTCAGCTCTACAAGTAACCTGGATCTCTGACCGTAGCTTAACATGGAGTGTGTGTAGGTAAGACAAGTCTGCCTGTCTCTCTTCATTGAAATTCAGTGGTTAAAAAAAATAAATAAAACTTACAAAAATGACTTGACACCATCACTGTATCACCTTCAGGTGAGAGAACCTCTGGGAGAGCTGAGTGAAGTGTTACTCTCGCTGACGCTGAACAATAACACTCATCGTCTCAAGCTGTGTCTGTCAGCGCAGAGGGAATTTTTACATACTTCCTTTTTCAAGTGTTCTCAGGGTTGATTCCAGTTCCCCTGTCTTCTGCTCAGTGTCCTTGAAGTAACATATTAGGTTTCAGGATTGTCAGGTCTGAACCCTTCCTGACTTTTGACTGCGTGCAGAACCAAGACTTACTACACTTCAGTCTTGGTGTAGTTAAACAAATTCCCATATATGGGCTTCCAGTATCACATCCTGTTTCATGTCAGACATTCATAAACATGACTTCATCATGCCCAGAATCCCCACACTGGGAGATTCATTCAAGTTCTCGATAAGCTCAGATGCTGTACACCATTAAAATGTCAAATAGAAGGAGATACACACTGGCTATCTTTCCGCCTGAGCACTTGTCAAAACCACACCGGTTGTCAGCCAGCCAGCTTTTGTTGAGCGCATCCTAAGCAATGTTGACGGCGTCATTTCGGCCGCCTTAGTGCGATGGGGGCTCTTGAAAGAGGGTCTGGACGCGGGGATGAAAAGTAATTTCTCGACACGGATGCGTGAAGGAAAGAGAGTGCTTCAGCAATGTCCAAGTTGTCATGGAGGTTGAAGGATTTGTGATTGCAGTCTGGCAGGAGGGTGAAGAATCTCCTTGGGTGATGTCAGTGTGATTGGTTAGATATGTACCTACTCCAGCAGTCTCTAGGGGAAGACTGAAGAAGCTATAACAGAGAAGAGACTAATGGACTGGAAACCAACCTCACATTGGCCAATACACCTCACCTTCTCGCTCTCTCTCTGTTGTTTTCACTGGTCAGTTTATGGAAGGCTAGTGAGCCATGCTTTCCTAATGGGGCCCTCGACATGTCCCGACATACTACAGGTCAGAGGGTTACCAGGGTTACCAGTCAATGACACGTTTCGGAGCCCTAGATTCAAACCATCTCAATGTTGCAATGAGCCTGCAATCTCTCTCTGCTCTGTCCTGATAACACATTTTCATACAGTGCAGCTTTTCTTGTGGTTGGTTTGACAGAAACAGCTGGATCTTGGAGCCATTTTCCAGACAGGAATATTAACGCAAAAAGAGGTCAAGCGGCTAATTGCGCAAAATGCTTTTGAAATTGGAAAGGAGATTTCACATTATCCCATATAATGAGCCCTTTTGTAAAGTGCACTCTGAAAGGCAATCAATATATACATAGTAAATCCAGGTCTGATTATGTCAAGGTTTAACGTAGGATGTGTCTCATTGTCCTAGTACATTCATTGAGAGCTCATGATTTAAATTAAAATATATATAATGCTTGTCTGCATGGTTTCCTGTACACTCCAACATCATGCAGAATGGTCTCGGTATTTCAAATTGATTTTCAATTTCTCCATAAGAGGTTATTATGCCAAATGCTACACGTCTCTGAGAATGACTCATCTCTATGAATATGGCATGTGTCTTGTACCGGATAATTCATCGTTTTGAATTAAAATATCATCGTTCTGAGTCATATTGTGATCCACATGGCATGACATGGTTCCATGAACTCCAGAAGGCTCTATGGCTAATTTGTGAATGTGTGCCTCAGCAATCGAAGAGCATCTGTTTTCTTTGTTTTGTTGCCTTTGAGATCTTGATCGCTACATTGACTTTGATTGTCAACTGGAAGGAGCATATTCAGGGTTTTCAGGTTCAAGACATTTACCCATTTTAGCTCGTTATGTTTAACGAGCTGCTGAGGCCTGTCTGAAGTTGATTACTTCCCCAAAAATGATTTAGTCCGGAAGGTTCCTGGCACCGTTGTGATGAATTTGTGTTGAGGAATTTAAATTCCGGTGTTTCACCGTCATTAATTGTGATTAAAGTAGCGAATTTGTCTCAAGGTCTCGGTCACCACGGTAACAGTGCCATTTCCATAATGTCGCCCCTCACTAAAGTAATTATATGATTCAGTAGTTTGTGACCCTTCTGTTATAAAGGAAATTCTGTTATGAACTGGACACAAAGATAGTGCCAAATGAATTAGTGTTCAACGGAAGTTGAACTAAGGTGGAAAACTTCAAGCAGCTTTGGAACAGTGCAGAAAAGTATTCAAAACATTCTTAAGATGCTTATTCCACCCAGTTTTAGTTCCTGCCCTGTAGCACTTTAACACGTATCATAAAGATGTTTATCTGTCGGTTCTGTCGTCGAGGAGTTTGTCGAAAGGAAACGTCAACATTTTCTCAATGGACGGCGACCTGACTGAATCTGTGTGTGCACATGTTTCGAAACGGTGTCAAGAGTCCCATGGTGGAGGAAGCACACTGTTCCCAAGGGAGTTGACTGTGTACTTCTGGTTGTTTAGTGGGCATGACAGTCCCTCAATATTAGGATTTTACTGGTGGTGGATTTAGCAAGTGTGCAAGAGAGAAAGAGAGAGAGCGAAAGAGAGCGATGGTTTTCTAGGGAACAGTCACCAGAGAGGACATCCGAAGTGCAGCGTTCAGGCCTGGGTCCATTAGTCCAGGAATAACAGATTAGACTATGACTATTTGTCCTCCAGCCTGTTTTACCTAACCTTCCCTTGGAGGTCAGTCACTGCAGCCCAGAGGAGGGCAATCAAGGGGCAGCAGCGGGAACAAAATTCTACTTTTGAATTTTGCCAGCTGCAATCATCGCTGGGTTAGGATAATGCATTCTATCTCTCTTTACAAAACATGTTCCTCTGCTGACAAAATGATCTGTGTATGACGCTAACAGTACAAGACCTCCACAAATTTCAATATCAGTCTCAGATTTGGACGAAGCTGAAGGAACAGACAAATTATTTCAACTTGAGGCATCTCCTTATGGTGGGAAGGACAGGCTGTCTGTTTGTTCCTGACCCTAGCCCCTGTGTTCGGACAGGTAACTCAATTTATCTATAGATTAGCTTTCAGGTTGTCCTGTTATTCAGTCTATCCTCTGGCTCAGTGCCAAAGCTGAAAGATATTATACCAACAAGGCATTCAAGGGCTGTTGGGTCCTGGCACAATGCCCAACATTTGAAGCAAACAATCCTTTCTGTCAAGACACTGGAACGCACCTGGAACAATCAATGGACAGAGCACTTTCTCTGACATCAACAGATGTTACAACATAGTCAAGGTTCAATTTGCCATTTACCAACGCCAGAGAATTTTAATAATAATTGAAATGTATGAAAAATGACCATATGCTAAAAAAATAAATCCCAGTGGATTCATTATGTGTTTGTCTGCAGGGAGGAACTTGGTGACACTCGGTAGATGGTACGGTTTTCATGGCCTAGGGGCTCTCGTCTCATTGGACCCGCAATCCCAGTAATAATATTTGAAGGCAGCCTCAGGAACACCTTGAGCACAAGTCAGCACAAAAGTAACTACTTTATAAGCCTGTCTGGTTGTGTACTAAGTAATATGTTGGCAGTGGCAACTGCAGTCTCCCTACTTTTGTAACAACCCCTTAATTAATATGCAGCATGTTTATGCCGGCAGCAAAGTCAGTTAACTGTTCCATTAATTGGGATTTATTTCAGTGAGACATATTTCTTCAGTGGTAATGTTTTGAATTAGGATGTGAAAGTCTTAGTGCTGTCATGCTACAGTGTGTTCTAGGCTTGGGGCCAGAGTTGTTTGTAGAATCTCGTGATAATGGAGTCAATTAACAGTACAGTAGATGAAGGAGTTATAGAGAGCTAGCTCAATTTCTCGGGCTGTTTGAGAAGGCGAGGGTCGAGCCTCGATCCTTGCTCCAAGATCAGTCCTCTTAAGCTCCTTGTCAGATCTCCTGAGATCTCACGATTCACCATCAACCATCGGTGTGACCGTCAGCCCTGGTGAAGTGGCTCCGAGGTGAGGGCGCATCGCTCACAAACAGCCACAGACGTGCTCGGAGTTCAGATTCTTTCCCTGACCTGGACACTTAAACCCCAGGAAGCCAACCCACACACCCTCATGTCACAGTCAAGGAACATTAGAGCTTCCACTGTTACACGTCAAGGATCTCTGAGTCAGAAGGGCTCGTTTTTATGGTAGGCTACACACAGCAAATCATCACCTCCACTAGATATCACTGTGGATGGTAAAACAGAGCCTTTTGGGCATTTTAAGTGTAGTTAAGACTGAAGATCAGTGTGGTTAAGCCAGAGGAAAAAGCAAGCAGAAATTAAAACGATGCATTACATCGCATAAACGACAGGATTGGTCGCTTTATTTTGCTTTTGAAGGCGGCTTTTGGGGGAAATTACTGTTCGAAACCATTTAGCTGAATTGCTTAATTCTGTCTGATCACATGATTCTGGTTAGACAACACACAAGCAGCGAGAAATTAATGGTGTACATCATAACAAACAAATAGCAATTACTTTTTAATTGAAACAGGGACTCGGAAGGCTGCGAGGCTAGTGCGGTTCAGAATGAATTGTCCGTCCTCCTCTCAAGGGGAATTGAGGATTAAATAAAGCTCATCTCAGTTACCTGTATAATTTTGGAGCTACTCGTCTTGAGGGAGTTCCTGTTTAGTATCTAGCCCATATGTTCATTGGAGTTAACAGCGTTTATCTACTATTTGAACCTTAACTGTAACCTCCCAGGAGGGAATGAATGGACGTTTCTCATTTCAGCAGACACCTATATTCTCTCATTATTCAGGCTGCAACAGGGGAGGTTTATTGAATTCAAATAAAAATGAAGTGCATGTCGAATTCAGGCCTGAATAGTCGATTGTATTCGGGAGGTCTTCCTTCCATTCACTGTCCACCTCCTTCTTGTGCCAGCCCCTGGACCACAGAGGAAGAGGTCCCTTCCTGTGAGAGAGCTTCTGTGTGTTTTTACGTACATGACTGATGGTGTTCCACGGAAAACACATTCATCTCCCGTCGTGCGGAAACAGGACATGTAGCACCACCACAGCAGCTCCAGTCATCTGGCCTGTAAGCCTGTTGTTAGCTTGTATAGAGATGGTGGACCTGGCTTCACCTAGTCAGCTCTCGTCCGTTGTGTAAGTCACTGTTTCTTGTAATGGCTTCCATCCAAGGCTTCTCCCCTCTCTGCTGAGCTTCTGGTGTCTGTGAGATGTACTCAAGAGAAAGGGTTGCATCTTTACTGGAAAACCACTTACCCCCCCCCACGCCCCCCTCCCTTCTTGTTCTCTTTCAGTCTCTCTCTCTCTCTCTCTCTCGCTCATTTTGTAAAAGACCCAGGGCTTTTGGAGACGAGGGAAATTGCTGCAGCCTCAAATTAGACCGCAGCAGTGTGCATCACCTGTTTTTCAGTCTCAGGTATATTGATTGGATGATATCTGGCTGTGTACTACACAGAGGTTCAGGAGCCATCTGAAGCTCTCTGTGATTGAAATACTTTTAAGTTGTCTGCAGGTTGTATAAGGATATGTTTCAGTAAAGCGCACCTTGTGAACGGGCTTCTAAATGGATCATTTCTCCTAAAAGTCCACGACACACGCACACACAGCTGGACCCCCCTGCCGCCCCTCCCTCCTCACCAATATGAATATTCTGTGCTAAAGACCGCCGCCTACTCACGGTTGCTTGGCAACGGCACCTCAGTGAACTCTGGAGGGATGACGTCTCCCTTCTCTAACCTCCCTGTCCCCTCTGTCCACCTGAGACTAAATGAGACAATAGGTCCTTCAGATTTTTTATTTTTTTTTTCATGTAATTTGGGCAGTCAGAAAGTGTGCATTAAGATGCAGATAAGAGTTCCCATTGATCTGGATCCTCTATGCTTCTGTGCAACAGCAAAGAGTTATCATACAGGAATTGCGTGCAGGGAATTCAATATCCAGCTTACTGTAACATTGGTGCTGAGAGGGACCCCTCCAAGTATCCCCGCTCACCCAAATCCTTCACCAAGGAGCCTCTGACTGCTGTTATCCAAGATTTCCAGCCCCCCCTTGTGAATAGATAATCTTCATCCTTGTAATAGGATTTCAGCGACATGCTTGAACTACAATTGCCCAAAGTAAACCAAGATGCCAGAATATAGTGGGCCTGACAGTATGAATCATGGAACAACCAGTGTGGCCGAGTCAAGCGGCAAACAAACCTATTCTGGGAAGCCAAGCTATACTGTAACTCAATGAGGAGAGGGCCTTCTGTACTTGCCGTGCAGACAAACAGCAAGACTCCACAACTCGGTCTCCACGTAATATTTGCTCTTTGCCGGATCCAATGGATCCAATTCATCTGCACAGCATGCGCTTCATGAACCTATTTTCTCCGAGTCATTATGCAGCGGTACAGCGACTGATCATTCGTTCACTTATTCACTCAAGAGTAATTAGACATCAGCTTGTGTATGTTTACGCGCGATGCCCTTCGCAAAGAATAAAAAGACTAATCCCCAATTAGATTTGTGCCAATCTAATCAAGACGCAATCAGAAATGTACCTGTGTTGATTAAGGACCAGAACATTAACAGCCAGAGAATTACAGACACATCCATCTGCGTCTTCCAAAATTTCCCGGGGGACGAACAGTGGCACATGACGGACGCATCGAAGGGGCCCCACGGATCAGAGAAAGATCTGGAAGTAAACTTGATTTCTTGACAACACAGTTTCCTGGCTGCATTAGCATTCATGTTGTAGCATTCAGAAACCACAGGGACACTCACAAGTCTGTTGAGGAGATTGGCCCTCGAAAATTATTTAATCGGCCCCAACCAAATCTACTGTGTTGAACTTCCACAAGGAATGGCTGAGGATTTTAACACTTATGTATGTGTGTGCGCTGTCTGAAGGGGGGATTTCTGCAACCTTAGACACAGCCTTGTGTCACCTTTAACTAATCCAAGTTCATTTAAGATAAAACATGCTCTATGAAGCAGATTCATTTAGCTCATTTGGCCTACAGACATTAAAGGGCATGACAAGATCAAAGTAAAGCCACACTTTATCGAATCACAGCCGGAGGTCAGTGCTTGTCTGCACAGCACCGAGGTCAGACAAATTCACAGTGACTTTTCCCAAAGAAGAACCTTTTTTTGAACACCCTGGAGACATCTTTTCCCTGAATCATTTTAGTCCATTTTATTCCGTCCTGAAAATTTCATTTATCCGGGGCTCAGGGTTTGATAATATGGTCCGTCTAAAACTACCTCCAGTCTTGAAGAAGTAAATGGAAAAGAAGAAAATTAATTGCCATGCTCCTACAGCCATCAATGTTAATAGATCGTGACGGAGATGACAGTGAATCAGCATGGTAACATGTTCACAGCAGCAATGGTACACAGCTTAAAAAAAATACAATCCTAATAATGAGGAAAGAACTGGTGAGCGTTTGCACAGCTGGATACTCAAATAGATAGTCAAATAAGAAAACTGAGAAAGATCTATGAAATGCAAAGCAGGCTAATCTTGAAGGTCTGTTTTGCGTCAGTGAGACAATGATCCGATGATGCTTTCGTGCAGAACAGCACCATGGGGCCAGAGATGCACAATTTGTATTCTATGTAGTTCTTTAAGTTCCTGTTCATTACTCTAAGCCTTACAGACAAAGATTTTGGAAGCCAAGGGCTTCTGGAAACGTTCAAGGTTCACCCAGGGTTTGTGATGTAGCCTAGAGCAAAGATCACATCTGACCACATTTGTATTCAGCTGACCTCCAGACAGACGATCCAGGAATGTTCGTTGTGTGCCATTGGGACACATAAATGGCAAAGTCTATTATCCATTACTTGCTTCATTAAACAAGCCTTGTCAGTGTAGTTAACGTCTTAAGAACACATTCAGGATACACACAGACAGTATAAAGCCTTCTCGGAAGCTGACAAACTTCTCTTCCCGGACAACTCACCCTGAACTGCTTTCCACCTTGACGGATCCTCTGGACTTCCCGCACGAGTCAAAACTACTTAACATTCTCTGCTTATTCTCCACTTTCCCATTATCCAACTGGAATTCCCTGGGTTGCTCAGAGCAGTATGAAACCTTGTAATGTCGATTCGGAAGCTTGTACCATAGCTACGTGCCCAGCAAGCCTTACCTGAGACTTCTACCTAGGAGCAGCTTATTCTTTAGATGTTGTTGCTGCTGTACCTCAGCCAGCGGGCCTGAAGCGAAGTTTTATTCCAGTCTGAGCCAATATGAAAGCTGAGGTCCTGTTGGATCAACGCCAGTGGGCAGTAGGTTGTACTTCACCTGTACCTGACTTGACCTCGTCTTGCCCTCCTCTAAGACTACAGTTGCGAGTGGATCTTTTACCATTTGGAATAACATCGGTTTTGCTGTCGTATCTTTTTTTTCTTCGAATCTCGCCTTGTTCTTCACCTTTTACCCAGAGCCAAGTGCTCTTTGTGTTTGCCCTCGTGTCAAAATGCCGCGCAGGCAAAGCTGCCAAGCAGCTTATAAGGTTAAGGTGCCGTTTTGTAAGCAGCTCTCTGAGGGCTTGAGCGAGGACCGGTGTTCCACAATGGATCAGACTGGCCAGGCTTCAGTCCACTGCTCCTAAGCCGAAGCCAACCATCCATCCACCCATCCAGGCTGGCAGATGTGTTCAGGCCTGTGCGCAGCAGGGGGTCTCACCGCTTCACCCCATCAGGGAGGGAGGGGGGGGGGACTCCACAGAACCATGGCAGGATACAAGACCTGGAGAGAGAAGAAGGGAAAATGGGTTCGAAGTTGGAAGTAGAACCGAGAGAAGCACCCTTGACCTACAGTGTTTTTTTTACTGCCTGCGTTCAGGATTGCTATCGATTCCTGTCCCCATGCCCTCCATTTTCCTCCCCACTGAAGACGCTTAGAAGGGACAAGACCAGTTGGTCCTGAACAAGGGATGAGTCCAAAACCAATACCATATAGGCATTTATGTTGGCAAATAATGCCCCAAATGTCATTTTCATGGCTGAATGCCAAGAACTAATTTTCATGTTTGTGAAGGCATAGCATGCCCAGCTCCCATGGGTCCAGTCTATAGACTGTAATGTTAGCACAGCATCGGATAGCAGATGTACATTAGTGAGCGCCGCTGGGAGGGAGGTTCTGCTGAGTAAATCAATAATGTAAAAGCGTGTCTCACTGATGGTGTCCGAGGGGAGTACATCCACCATGTTCTGCCTGTCAAACTCCAATGACACCGGGCTGAAAGCATCTTAAGAACAGGTTGAACGCGGGATTTGAACAGATAGAGAGATCATATCATGCTCTTTGACATTACGACGGGATTTTGCTTCTGTGCGTGCTTTGAAGACGAGAATGAGAGTCATAGTAGACCTAACATATTCTACCACACCAAGGTCACCGAGTCCCAGATTTCTATCGCTCATTTTCTCTGTGTTCAATAAAAATCCGATCTAATAACATCCTCGTTGTCATTTATTTCTGTGCCCGCCAAAGAGCAGATAAATATCCTTATAATGGCCCTCTCTTAGAAATTCTTCTGGAATTTTCTCTGCTTTATGGCAGTGGCTCAGAGCTCCAAATGGTGCCTATCGACTTGTGTCTGGTAATGGAGGTCTCTGGTGAGAACATCCCTTGGTCTGAAGATCGATCCCCACGAAAGAAAACTCTCCAAAGGAAGTTAATCAGGCATAGAGAGGAAACAGAACTTAACAGGCAGAGAAAAAAAAAAAAAGAAGTTGGGAGATTTAGTTAAGCATTCAATTAGGGCAAGTTTTTTTAGGTGATGATAAATACAAAGAGTCAGAAAAAAGGAGATTATTTCTGTTTTCTATCTTTCTTTTTTAATATAGTTTGAGCTGTTATGGTTGACTGGCTGAAAAGCTGAGGATTAGCAGGGAAATGCCCAGCGTAACCTCCTGGGCCTCTCTCTCCCTCCCTCCCTCTCCCTCTCTCTCTCTGATCTAAGTTAGCTTCATGGCCAGTGTGTCTGCCTTGGTTACACAGGCTTGGAAACTTCTGACAGTTTTGAAGCCTTTTTCTGAATTCATACGTTTGTCACGTGAGGCCAGAGATGGAAAACACAACACAGAAGTAAAGCGAGGAGCTGACATCTTTGATAAGGATTACTATCAAGTTTTTTTTAACCTATTCCAGATTCCCATCACAAACCAACTAAACCCTAAAATCATCATGTTTTCATCCCTCAAATTTAGTCAGGGTAGGATGCATTTGTTTGTGTGGTTAAACGAAACCATACAGAGCAGTGCTGAGCAAGACCATGATGTTATTGTTCTTCTGTGTTGTGCAAGCATTCATTCATTTTGCTCATGTTTGTCTTACTGTTTGCAACAATCCAAAAAATATGGCATTGTTTATGTGGGTAAGTGACTAAAGGTGTGTGTTTTTGGACAAAAGCCTGCATGAGCACGTGACAGCCTTTGGGCTGTCTCCATCTCGACTCTTGTGAAGTCTTCAGTCCTTCTTTAGAGAGCTGTGTCAGCTGGTCACCATGATAATGAGAGGATGTGCTGCGAAGATCTCGGGGAGACATTTCCCCAACAGCAGGAAATGCTCCTGGCGTGTTTGTGATGAAATATGCCATTTGCATTTTGGTGTTGATGGTTTTCTGTGTGCGGTGGGTTTTAAAGTAATCCCGTCCATCTCTAGAGAGATGCACAAGCCTCTAAATGATGTAATCCAAGGTAAGACTGGGATGTTACGATATCTGTCTGTCTTTCTTAAAGGGCATCTTCAATGCTGTGATAAAAACTGAACCCCTTCCTACTGCACCAACTGCCCTGCTTGGGGAACAGCTGACAATCAAGCGCTTCAGATACAAACCATACATAGTACGCAAACACGTCCACACAAATACAGACATGCATGCAAGTAACCATACTTCTGCCTTGCCCTGCCTCTGTGTTGATCTTCCTGCTCTTCCAAGCTCTTTAAACAGTACGCTAAAGATTTTGAGCTGTGGGAGATTCAGTTTTGCCCTGACCTAATTTTGTGTCTTGATAAATGTTGGGTATGAAAGACAACATGGTTCTTTATTTACCTTCCTCTGGCGTCGGCCATGAGGGTCTGGCTTATTTCTCATGTCTCATCTCTGTCTCTCTCAGTGCTAATGCTCAGCTAACGTGTAAACTCGGTGTGTGCGTGTGCGCGCGTGTGTATGTGAGACTCAATGTGTCTTTTTTCCGCCTTTTTGATCTTATTGGGAAACTGTCAACAGCCTGAGGTCTGCAGTGTTCTGTCCCAGGCTTCTGCTCTGGAAGCTTTTACTCAACTTCTTTGAGAGTAGCTGAGTTATTTGTGCTCATCTATGGTCTTCAGGCATGTCCTTGGTGACGTTCACAGGCTTGTTCCTTCACATCCTGCATCCCATGTGGGTACGTGTGATTCATTTGATTTCTCGCACGAAAATATGTCTTAAAGGCACATGCCATGTACTGAAGTAGTTGTCAAAAGTGCTGAGCGGTGATTTAAAGGCCATTAAGGAGCTGATTAGTCTAATGAAGTCACTCAGGGATTGGTTGCAGCAGCAGCAGCAGCACAGCAGACTGAGCTCCTCTAGGAGGACTGAGGCCACTGCAGTTCACTTCCTGTCTAAACTCACATCTCTGCTGGGGTTAGTGGAGTCATGTATGTCACAATCAATGCAAGTCAGAATCCCCCAGCATGCTACAGTCATACTGACAACGACAGTAAGCATTTAGGGAGGGCATGTTCAGAGGCTCGGATTAATTTATGTTTTAAGGGGGTGGGCAGGTGGGGACTGTGTTTGTGTGTGTGCGGGGGGTGGGGGTGGGGGGTGGGGGGGCGCTCGTGTTGGTTTGTCTAAATGAATCCGTTTGTCCATCTGTTTGGCTATCCTACAAATGTAGCTTTGTACTTTTTCAAATTGTTGGTATCATCGGTGTCAATGTTTTTGTTTTTAAATAGCGATTTGAAATTGAAAATAATGCTTTTCATAATTGTTGTTACTTTTCAAAAATGTAATTATCATTGTTAAAAAATTGGATGGACTTTTTGGACAGTTTTGAACCTGTCATGTCCTTGTCACATCCAGTATCTTCAGCCATCACGTATCGCTCCTTTATCTTTCATCATGTACAAGATTAGTATTGATCTATGTCTGCTTTGCTTTACAAAGTCACCTTGTTGCGTCAAATGTGACATCACTGTGGATTTGAAATGATAGACGTCATTAATATAGTGGCTTTTCCATATTCACAAAGTGCTATTTTTGGGACGGGTGCATTACCCAATCTTCTGCGAGCCACTTTGTTCCAAGCACAGTAATCTTCTGCTTAACCCAGTTTGCAGACAGCAGATTTGTCCTTGTCTTATGTTTTCCATCATTTATGATGGAACTATGCTCCTGTATCGTACATAATACCATTATTATTTGCTACTCCTTGTCTGAGAAAATGTCACATGAACCTGCTTACATAACTGATGACATCACCACGCTTTTTTTTTTTTTTTACCTGATATTTGATGTCACTATTCTAGGCTCTGACAAACCGTTGCCAAAATCAATGGTCCATCTCACACTACCCCAACCGACAGTGACCTTTACTGACTTATCAGTTTTGATGCGGTTGGTCACAGTCATCCAGTGGAGCGAGTGAAAGACCTTGAAGGTTTTTTTTGCGTTCCGCGTTGCGTTTAGGCATTTGGCTGTTTGTTTGAACCCTCCTGTGACGAGGACTTCCAGACTGAACTCCAACACAGCAAAGCAGAGCTGACAGGCCAGGGCTGGGGTCTGCTGAGGTTCCAGCTTCAGCAGCATCTCTATTTGTTCACCTGTGAGATCCAGGCAGGCAGGCAGGCAGGGGGGGAAGTGATGCATCGAGGTGGGGGGGGAGGAGACCGGAGTTCACCTGTCACCAGGATGGAAATGTTTGTCTCTCGCTGAAGGTGGGGTGCTCAGGTCTGTTTGTGGATGTCTCTCTGTATTTATCTTCAGTCAATTCCCGCGATAGGTCTTTTAAAATTAAGAAACAATTCTGGGAAATGGAATTGCGTGAAATTCATAATTCAAGGATTCTACTGAATTACACATGACTCACACCCTTCCAAGTCTGTTGGGTAGTAACTGATTGAATATGACCACGTTCTGAATGACAGTCCCAGTTGTCTTCAATAGTTATTAACCTCTTTTTGAACATGTTTCATTAGTCTTGTTTACTATATTTCCTAAGTAGGAACACCAACAAAAACAGTATCATACAGCGCTAACTGCTTATTTATTTTGCCAAACCGTCTCAAATGAATCCTATTGTGCTGGTTAATTAGCAGGGTAAGCACATTTTCCATTGGATAAGCCAGAAAGAATCTTTGCACAGGAGCTTTCTGTTTGTTAATCAGATGCAATGATATTCAGGCTTTAGGCTAAACTCAATTAAAACTGAGGCAACCTACTCATCATGAATTACAAACTTTAGATTGCTGTTGATAGCTTGGTTTCAGCTTGCTACTGGCAATGAATCAATCATGCCCCCCCTCCATCGTGAGTGTGCTTTAGAATTTATGGACATGTGTGGGAGTGGTAGTCAGGTGGCTGAGCGGTTAGGGAGTCAGGCTAGGAATCAGAATATTTCTGGTTCGATCCCTGACTGTGTCAACATGATATTGTGTCCTTGGGCAAGGCCTTGTATTTGCTGCTCTGGATAGGAGTGTCGACTAAATGTAAATGAGAGTGCGTTTGTTTAACAGAGAGTGTGTGAGTGTATTATGAAATAGTATTAGTGTTTTGTGTGTGTGTTTCTCTCCCTTTAAAATGTGCCTTTCAAACTGGCAACTGTATCACTGAATGTTATGAGTGAGTAGAATGTAATCTGTTGACAACATTTAATAGCGGCGATGTGGATGACATTCAAAAAGTCAATAAACATTTGTCTGTCAACACACTTCAGTGTCTCTCAAGATCATCATGCTCAGTTAAAGCTTAGTGAGAAGTGATACTATCACTCTCAGCGTATTGAACTAAGAACCAGGCTACAATGCCAATATGTTCCTACACAAAGCTAAGAAAACGTCTGCATCGATATGAACTAAAAGCAGGAATTATTGAGTAACCGCACACACGCGCAGACACACATACAGCGACCTTCCTCCTGAGAACAACCTCTTGTTCTCAAACAAATGAGATCCTAAGCTCTCACTGGTTCCTAAATGTCACTGCATGGATAGGTTGAAACACCAGCAGTGATGTCATTGATTTCACATTTGAGAATGTCAGCTCCAACTCCATTGGGCGACATTTTTCTGCCCGAGAACGTCAGCCAACCAAAGTGGGCTAGGAAGACAGGGATTTGGGTTTGAAGGTACACAGATTGTAATCACGGTGACATTTTGAGACCTAAGTTGTTCTCTGGAAAGATGATTGTTGTTGAAATAACTACCAAATCTGCCTTTATCTCATTTACTGATATCAACTCATGACTTCTCTCTCTCTCTCTCTCTTGAAGCAACTGGAGAGTTTATGATTTGGGATGGTCAACCAACCTGTGGCCTGTCTCACAAATCCCTGTCTGGTCGTTTGACTGCAGGCGAAACAGTTCCAGTCAAGTCTGTGTTGATGGGAAATTCTCCATATAATAAAATGTGTTTAGACGCATCATGATGTGTGATAGCTATTCTTATGAGGCATAGAACATGTCAACATAAAACAAACTTCAGCATGCATTTCACAGGCCATTTCACGCACAGCAAATGGTGTGTTGAAGCAAATGAAATGTGATATGGCTTCCAACGCAAAAATGTGATTAACAACAGCTTATTTAATGTTTCTGCATTGCCTGGAAGAAGGACTACTTCTGACAGTCATTTGAAAAATCATGTTCCCCAAGGAAATCTACATTAGCCTCATCAATTTAGAGCCATCTTCACCAATGGTCATTTCCTTTTCTTGCAAATGAGACCGTGTTCTGTAGATTTTATTTGTATTTTCTTCATCTTGGATAAGTGGACCTAGTATATTTTCATTTCCAATTCCAATTAAGGTGCCCGTTTTGTAGAACACATGCAGATGGTTGTATTATCAAGGAACTGTAAACGGAAAGTCAACTGCAGCTCTGCAATCAGTCATCAACAGATTGACTGTCTAAAATAAATCATTACAGTCAAATCTCACACTGTGCTTTCCATTTCTGGCATCTGGAAGGTTTCCAGTTTGTTTGGTGATCTTTTTTTACATGAAGCGTTTCTTCCATTTTAAAGAGCGCTTGTTGATAAACTAGCAACAGCTTCCAGTCCAAACCTTAGGGGTTAACAACCATGGCAAAACTCCATTAGCCTCCTAGCAGTTGAGTGTGGGGCCCCAGTTCTTCAGAGTGCCTTTAATTAACTGCTACATATTCACTTTCCACTGACACTGATGGATGGACTGCGGGAGGGCTTGATGAGAGAAGGACCCCGGGTTTTCTGGTAAATGTTTTGAAAATCCTTGACGAAATGCGAATCCCATTTCCCATCCAAGTTCCCAGTGGTATGTGCATCAGCACTATGTGAATTGGACACCTCCATCTTGTGGTGTTATTTTAATTGAAACATATGGCAGCGTGTTCCTGTCTTTTTTGCATCAGGTCAGCGTTTGCGTAGACAAAGTCTTGTGACTGGAGCACAGTCGGTAGCCCTTGAGTGTGAAATGTGTGAACACTTGGCCTGTTTGGCACCGTCTCGTTTGGCCTTGATTCCTTGGATGGTGACTCAGAACTTCACACTTTGTTGGAAAGCGAACGTTCCAACACACTCGTTCTGGGTCGTTCTGGAAACCAAGGCCAAAAGCTAGCTAGCTAACCGGTCTACGACAGCCGCTGCCAGAGAACGATAGAAAACGTAAGATCTACTAGCTATTTTTGAGTACTCAAAGTAATTTGTTACTATTTGTAGACAAAAAACATAACAGCAAAAATGGTTTTTTAAACTTTGTGTCAAGTGGTTCCACAATTCTGTGTGAAGCAATTTAAAAGGCACTTAGTCACAAAGTACAAAAGCTTTGTTGCTTTCTTCAGAACATGAAGGAGGCGTTTTTTTGCCATCGTTAAAATCGTACTGTTGATGGATGGAGATGATGCGTGGGTCCAAGGCAACCGTCTGATTCTTCAGCATGGAAGTGACAGTGGAATAATGTGGAAGCCATCAGAGTAATGAGGTGACACTGAGGCCCGCCCCCCCCTCATCCCCCCTCATTTGTCTGCACCCTCTCCACGCTCAGGCCACCGCCTTTCATTTCACCTGCCTAAACACGGCCCTGGTCAAAAGCAAGTGGGAAGCTGGAGCTGGAGACGTCACCTATTTAGAAGCGGATCAGTAAACTGTACAGGGATGTCCCAGTGGTGAAGGATCTCTCGCCATCTCCCCATCTGCTCCCCCTCTCAGTTGTTTTACCAGGAGGGGGTGGGAGGAGGGCTGGAGGAGTGGTCCTCTCTCCTTCTGGCTCCCCCTCTCAGTTCTTTTACCAGGAGGGGGGTTGGGAGGAGGGCTGGAGGAGTGGTCCTCTCTCCTTCTGGCTCCCCCTCTCAGTTCTTTTACCAGGAGGGGGGGTGGGAGGAGGGCTGGAGGAGTGGTCCTCTCTCCTTCTGGCTCCCCCTCTCAGTTCTTTTACCAGGAGGGGGGGTGGGAGGAGGGCTGGAGGAGTTGGGATGGCAGTGCAGAGAGAGCAGGAGCAGCCTTGAAAGACAATAAATCACTCAGGAGAGGCACTGCCTGAGGGGCAGTCCCAGCAAACGGAGAGTTCTGTGTATGGAATGGATGATGAGGGGGAGAGGAGGAGGGGGAGAGGAGGGGGAGAGGAGGAGGGGGAGGCGATTTGGTGTAGTGTGGCCGAGGATACAGCTAAAGTAGTGAGAGTTGCACGATCCATAATCTTATGTACGATGGGGGGATCATTGCCTACATTCACTTGTACCAGATGCATCATCCCCATATTCCGGACCGATGCTGCTGTTTGGAAGGAACACTCTACCCAAGTAGTTAGAATAATAAAATACTATGTATGCGGTTCTATGGCGTTCATGGAGATGGATTCATGCCACTAACTGCACATCCATGATAGACATGTAGACAAGTCCTCCAGTAAATAATGCAGGATGACTGGGTGGCATGCAAACAGACTCATGAAATATCCCCCCCCCCAACAAGGACACGAGAACGTACCGGAGCTTTTATATTTCCATTTTCGTTTCCCCGCGACCACCCACATGCCTGGCAGATCGGAGCTGATGTATAATGCATGTGCACACACACGAAAGCAATCACGTCCAGCCCCTTTGGAAACCGACGCACGGGCGAAAAAAACACACGTTTCCACAACAATCTGTTTAGCTTCGCAAGACTCATGCGAGCAGCAATCACAGCACGACGAACACGGAGCATGTCGGAATGAGAGAGGATGCTGAGGGGAGTTGGGTCTCTGCCTCCAGCCTTTCTGCCAGTAATGACAACAAAACATCCCAGAAAAGTGCAGAGATGCAGAGGCACGCTCTGTACTGTACACACCTCCGAGAGCCGCGGAGCTGCCTTCTCTCAGGGCCGCTGGAAGGTCGTACTCGACTGGAAACGTAGCCTTTCAGTCCTCTCCCCCCCGCCCCCCCACCCACCTCATAACCGCCCGCCCTCTCAAATGCCACGCATTAGAAATGCAAACCATTCTCATCACCTTCCATAATAGCGGCACACGGTGCCTGGAGAGGGATTTAGAGGGGGTTAACGCTCTGATTTGATTTCACTCTGAGGATTTAACCGGTCCTCCTACAATCCAACTGCAGTGTTGCTCGCCGAGCACACAGCGCTGGAAGGGTTAAGTTGCTCCCCTTGGGCTTGACAGCGCTGCGATGTGCTTCGTCCAATCCTGTCTATCTGTTCGTACTTGGAAGCTTATGGGGACTACGGGACTTTACTGCTGCGAGGAGAATCATCTGGATCCCTGATACCATCTCTGGGCTTTAGTCGCTCACAGGGGTGGAATTAAAGACCCTCCCTCCCCCCCCCCACACACCCCCCACCCATCTTCTCCCTCCTTCCTCTCCCTCGACACCTGACTCCCCGCTCCTCCTTGTAGTTGTGTGGCTGGCACATTGGAGGACGGCGGGGGGTGGGGGGGGGTTCGTTCCCACAGCTTTGGAGGGGGCCGCTGTGCCGACCAATAATGAGGTGTGAAGTCTGCTGCTGCGTGCTGCGTAGCTGGGGGAACTGAGAGATGGCGTTGGGATGAACAGACGCGGCCATCGACCGTGCTGTGCGTGTACGACACCGTTCGCCTCCGAGGTTACGGGTGGAGGATTAGGATCCGGATTACGACCCTAATGAGGTTTTCATGATACCATGTCTCATGCGTATGATTCACCAATATTCTCCTTTTTTTCTGGAGACATGCGTTTCATTGTCAGTGTGAATTGCCCTTTGCTTTTATGTGATTAGACACATTGCTCGAGTCGAAAACCACCGCTGGCAACCTATTAGCTGTAATGCAAAGTGCATTAGAGCTTAGAGGAAGCGATAGACAGTCATGGAGGTCGGAAGCCAATGAGATGGAGATGGGTCGAAGGCTTCCCCCGCCCACGGCTGTGACACCGCTCATTTAGCCACGTCCGCTTTACCAGTGTCTCGTTGAGAAGGTGGGGGGTTGACATTTTACGGCGCGCACATTACCCCTTCTTCCTCTTCCATCCTGGTGTTCAAGATAGTCCTGGGAACATGCTGGACATATGTCTAATTAAAACTCTCTGAAATTGGCTCAGGGGTTTCGCTTTTAGCTAGGACAGCTATTTATAACCTGTCCATGTGGACACGACTGTTTAAAGGAAATTACCGGATGGCATGCAGTTACCTCCTGCTTTCTGTGGTTGTGAGTAAACTGAAAAACATGACCTCCTAGATTCACCCATGGCATGTTGCCCTACAACGACACATAGTACACACTAAGGATGATATGGGCTACAGTGATTTTATAGCATTAAAATGTGCCATAGTTTGACTGTTAATTTGCCACGGGTGCTAATAAGTCATATAAATGGAAATGTGAGAAGCACTGGTTTGACACTCTGCATTCACGATACAAGGCAGCTGGATGGCAGATCAGTCGGATCACGTCTGAGAATGATTCCCCCATGAGCTCCATGAGTTCCATGCATGACGCATGGCAACCAGACAGGAAGCCGCTCTGGTGTCTGGAAGTCGCTCTGGATAAGAGCGTCGGCTAAATGACTAAATGTAAACCAGTCGATAGACAGCAGCAGCTCACTGTATGTTTTCCCTCCAGCACATTACGATTGGAAATATTGTGATTTGTCTCAGCTGGGTTCTAAGTGGGAGGGACCTCTGAGACCTCTGAGTGTCAAGGTGACATTCCTCAGCCTCCAAATGTAATTTCCACCCGTCTGGATTGTGTCTATAACCATTTCTCTAGAGATTTGAATATGTTTACTCCAGACAAATCATATGTTGAGACATGATTATACTGTTATTAGATTAGCAAGAATAATTCCCTGATATCTAATTTGTTGCCAGGAATAGCTGCCTTGCCTACCTTAGTTGTTATAGGCAGACACTGTGTGCTTCATTTCCAAACCAAACCCTGTAAGATCGAGTCAATCCCAACGGGATAAAGCCATCCTTTCTTACACGTCACCAGTTTTTTATTTGCCCAGAAACCAGCAGCTGCAGCTTATTTTCCTTTGAGCCAAAATGGAGTATTAGTTTGTATTCCACAAGGGGAGATATCCATCCTTGTTACAGAGAGATAGGAGCAGCAATAGGAAGCTTTATGAGTTTCCTGTCCAAAGCACGGCTGCCATTACTCAAGCCATGCCTGTGCTGATCTCAGCTCTCTAACACTGCTCTGGCCCTCTGTGTTTGGCTACTGAGAAGTAAAACGTTATTTAGAGCCACAAATGCCAGCTGGACGTCTTTAAAGGCCTCATTCAACCCATGAAAGCGTCTGTCCCCTCCGAAATCGAAAGCAGAAAACTTTATTTTGACCTTACTGCTAAACGAATTTGCTTTGCTCCTAGTCGGGAGCCAAGTCCTTTTTTCCCTGGAGGTCGCGTGGAGGAACTTTCCGCCTAGTTAATTTTTTATGAATATGGTCGATGTTGGGTTAATGAGACCAAACTTCAGTTTATAGGATAGATACAGTACCTCTAGCATTTCGTTCGAAAACCTTCACTAGATAGGGGATCTAGGACTGATGATCGATACCGCTGTATCGCTGCTACCACCATGAAAACAGTTCCCCTAATTGCATACTTTAGCATAGATCTCACAATCAATTCCGTCCCTGACCCCAGGGTTAATACAGACAAGCCCATTGCATTAATTAACTATATTTCTATCTTCTAATTAGATCAAAAAAGATTCACGCCAGCTGGCTTCCCTCTAATCAAATGGGACATGTGAAGAACCTTTGGCTTTGGCGTTTTGTCGAGGTTTTGGACTCTGAACTCCATTCATTTGAAATTCACTTTAAGCTTTTCAAAATGGCCGTCGCGATTCAGTCTCCTCTTTCTTTTTCAAATCATAATGCGGTGAATGAGAATGAAAGATGAGCCCCAAAAACCCCTTTGATCGTCCGTTTAATTGGAGACATGTAATGAAACAGAGAGCGCTGGTTTATACTCTCCATATATTATCCAAAGTAAGACTTGAGGCAGCTCTGACAGTCTGTGTTCAGATAGAAAGGCCCATCTTTGTTCTGCTTTACTGTGCAGGGCGCCCAGTGTGTAGGCAGCGACACAGACTGAGGATGTTAGCATTCCCTGTCCCATCCCCTTTAAGTCCACCACCAGCATATCTTCTGATGGTTCTGAAGTTCTGATGATCCTCCAGGCTGGATCCCCCAGAGGAACCAGACAAGACTGAGATGTACTCATCTTCTTGTTATCTGATTGGGGCTTTATCTCGACTTTATCCCTCGCCTCCTTAAAATTTCTCATTACCACCAAGATACCTTCAGCGTTCACGTTCCTTATTTGGGGAGATGTGCCGTCGCGGCAAATTGAAGGCAAAATTGAACACCCCGGTCGTCATTAGTGATGTGAAAATGTCTTGTTGATTCTGTGAAATTGAATTTGCGAAAAATCGTGTCTTTGGCATGTTTTAATCTCCCATCCTAAACATTCAAAGCTAACACGCTCCACGAGGGGGGAGATCTGCCAGTGTGATTGCTGGGCTTTGATGACACAGCAGAATTAAACAGGTTACAACCAAGGAGTTCCTTTGAACTGCCTCCTGATTCCCCCTTTGAAATTCCTGATACAGGTGGTCTGTCCCAGCCTACCAAACTCTCTAACAGCAACCCCCCCCGTGCCTCCCCCCCGCGCCTCCCCCCCTCGTCCTCATCCTCTTACACAGCACTGCCGCATGCCACACACCATGTCTGTGATATAACATGGCCTTGACCTAGAGGCTTCACCCACTGCCACTCCAATAATAATACACTCTGTGTTTGGCCTTTAGACCGGCGGTCATAACAGTCCAGCACGTAGCAGGCGCCCTGTGCTCACCATCTGCCCCACACACACACACACACACACGCAGAGACACGCAGAGACACACACCCCCACCCGCTGACACCCTCCCTCCCACATATGGACACCATAGTGGTAAACAAACACACAGGAGCAGGCATTCTCTCTCACACACACACACACACACACACACACACCCAACCACCCACACACACGCAGAGCCTTCTCCTTAGATAGGAGACTGGCAGATATGCTCTGTGGCCCCTCACTGTAGTTTTCAGTGGGGATTATCTGGGTTATTGGAGCTGACAGCAGATGCTGGGGGCCAGATTGCTCCATCAGGGAAACACAATGTGGTTATCCCTGGACACTCTCCTCTCAGCACCTCCACTCTCTGGATCCTCCACTTCATCTGATCACCAGGGTACACAGCACTGTGGTCCTATTAGAACAGACTTTCCCCAATAATAAGTAAACCCTTGGTGCGGAGGGGGGAATGTTTACCTATTATGCTCATTACTGTTTCAAGGCCCTCCATCACTGTCTGGTGTGATTAGGCCTGATGTTTTATACGCACTGCAGCCTTGGATGCCTTCTATGCTCTGGATGCTTCCAGAATGCACAAATGAATCGGGAGTCAAACTCTCATTAAACTTGACCGTGGGTAAACATGCCCTTATCGTCACGGTCTGGTTTGGTCACGGTATAGCAGGTTTATGAAGGATTCTGAGCTCTGCTGTCCGACACTGGATCTCCTGGGATTGTCAAGGTAGCTTCTCTCGTTGTTGAACAGCTGCTTGTCGACAGTCATGTGACTTGGTTGGTGAATAATGTTCTCGTAAAAGTCTTAGCGGCATGTTTGGCGGAGGGTGTCCTTATGTAACCCTGACCTTTATCCACCCAGACAAAGGATTCAGCTTCTCAACGCTGCAAAGTTCAATCTGTTATTGCCTGTCCTCACAACCCAGTCCATCATGTAAGACAAGTTCTCTGTGTGTTTTCAAAACACACCAGCTTACTGCTGCAGGAACTGGTGCCTCCTCGATTCAGCACCAGCTTGTGGACAGCTCCTCCTCAGTGAGTTCTGTTTAACCAAAACTCCAAGCAAATATGTTGACAAAAGAAAAAAAAATGATCACATTTATCCATTTTACATTTATTCATTAAGCAGATGCTTTTATCCAAATCACCTTTTTATTGTGTATTTTTCAATTTGGGAAACTATTTAGAAAAAAAAGGTTTTGTTGCAGGTTACTAGACAACACTTGTCCATATTCAAAGCCTAACGTACAGTAATGGACTTTTTCAATTATTCATAAGGTATAAATGGGTTTGTCTGTTTCACGCTGATCTGAAAGAGAAATGGTAATTTTCTCAGCACTCTCACTCTCCAGCACTTCATAGCAGGCCTGCAAATGACCAACCTGGTGCAGACATCGATCGCTCTCATGTCAGCCTGCCCTTATGCCCCCCCCCCCTCTCTTTTTTCCCCATGTCCGCATGGCCACTGTGGGAGCTCCTTTTTAATTATCCCTGTCTATCTCAAATCCCCACTGACTCTCCATCTCAGTTACCAGTTCACAGAGCTCTGGTGGATGCCATTCCAGGCTGGTCATGATTTAAGCCAGAGATCACTGAGATCGCCATCTAGGCGCTGGGTAGGGGTTGGACGAGGGCGCCTCACAGGAGGTGGGGTCACCTGACGGTCTTCAAGGGTGCAGACCTCCATTACTGGTCACAGGGTTTCCAATGATTGCTTCCTGGTTGGTTTAAAAGAAAAAAGTAGAGAGAGAGAGAGAGAGAGAGAGAGGATGAGCTATGGGCATGTTGCCTTTCTTCTTTACTGATGTGCTGGTAGCACGATGACAATGTCTATTTTTGTCAGCGGGTGTTTTTCAGATTTCTGAGCCAGTTGTCGAGAATATGTTGCGTCCGCGGTTTCGATTATCATCTCAGGTCTCCTGGAAACGAGAGGTTCTCTTCCAGCCATGTGGTTTCTGTAAATAAATAATAATAAACACACCTATACAGGGTAATGTTAACCCCTCAAATGCCCTCACACCCCAGTTTGAATGTGAACCCAACCCAAACAGCCCTGTGGCTCATTCCAAGGAGCACTTAACGATGTGCGGAGGAAACCTAAAGGAGTGGGCGGATGCAACAAAACAAATACCTGCAAGATATCTCCGGCACAGCAGCAGATGGTTTATTGAGTGAAGAAATTAGTGTTCATTAGCAGGAGGTCGTTATCCACAAACGAATCAAGCTGATGCATTAAGGAGGGTGAGTTGGGAGTGTTGTGCAGCAGGCACACAGCTGTGTTTCAGATCAGAAGGGGAAGCCGGTCTTTAACCTTTGCCAAGCTTACCCCCCACACCCCACCCCCCACACCCCCCCGGAAGGAATGTTGGAGACGCAGGAACGCCACGGAACATCATGGATGCATGGATCACTTCCAGAGCAAGGGTCTTCTGCAGAGGAGATGGGGGGGGGGGGGGGGGGGGCTGTAGGGTACTGATGGTCTCACATGCACACAGGCGGCAGGGATGAATTCATAACGCAGCCTTCTCAAGTCACCGCACGTCGATCAATACAGCAAACTATCCTCCGTTGTTTGACGACTGTCCTTAAGTGTATCAGCTCAACGGGGGCTTTTAGATTTTCAGTCACAGGACAATTGACATGCCTGGGTAGGCTTAGATATCCCCCAGAGGGACCAGAGCAGCAGCAGGGCCCACACCACCTCCTGAGAGAGAGACAGAGAGAGAGAGAGAGAGAGAGAGAGAGAGAGAGAGAGAGAGAGAGAGAGAGAGAGAGAGAGAGAGAGAGAGGCTGACACATACCCTGATACATGCCTTGATGTTTTGTATGCCTCATGTCCAGGCAGGAAAGACTGGCCTGGCTGATAGTCAGGTTGACCAGGGTCATGGCTGCCTGGGTGAACTGGGAGTTTTCTTTTTGAAGTGCACATCAGAGCGAAGTCACTGACTTCTGCCTGGTCTCCTGACGTCTCCTGACTTTTGAGCGTTACAGGGTTTATTCTGTTGCTTGTTTCAGAAACCCACTCTGAAAGGCAGCTCATGTGGAATGTGTACTTTTGTTTTGTTTCTGTAAGGATGTAGCTGTAGAAACTCTCTCCCAGCCTCTCAAGGGACATGCACAGTGTTAAACTAGCACACGCTGTAATGTTACCTGTCAACTTGCATTTATTTATTGGAGGGGAACACTTTAGACACTTTGCAACTGCCTTCTTACTGGTCTTTGTATTGCTGTCAATCACTAAAAGGAGCACTTTTATTCTGGTGTCATTTATTTGTGAAATGGTGACGTACCCTGAAAAGTCAGCATGCTAGGTTGTTATTACAGCTGCTGAACAGTAGATATGTTTCCTTCAAAGAACACTGAATCCCCCTCAAATAAACATTTTCAGCACAAAATAATGGTAAGGAAGTTGAGGTCAGCTTTGATCATTTATCATATAAAAGGAGTGACTGTCAATCAGCTAGTCAGTTTCACCTTAGTAAGATGTTTTTGGTAAAATATAGAGCGGTAATCGTATGCCGTTTCAGCACAAATGAATAGTTTTATTTGCACCAGGGGAATACTGTGGTACTATCAAACCGATTACACACAATGAATGCCTCCTAAATGACCCCAGTTGTCAAAATGAAATGCCTTCATGACATTTATATGAGCCCTGATTAATTTCTTACAAGGAGTGTTTTACCGCCATATAAATGAAAACCCTCTGAAAGATATTTGCAAAGAGCCTCGTAATATTCATGTGTTTGGATAGGCAGTGTCAAAGAGTTGCTCTTTCTTCAATATTCCTCCATAATCATGAGTCTCTGAAGTATTCCACCTTGTTTGTCCCTGTGGAAAACAAACCGTGTGTGGTTCCTATAGCTTCAAGCGGACCGTGTGATAGATGCTTAATCCGGAAGATTAAGCAACTGGAATCCATTTATGTCCCATGCTGTATTTTTGGACTTACATTACCTCGCTGAGTTCATGCTGAGAATCGTCTAGAACTGAGGTACATTGGCTTCCAGCCTCTTTTCATCACCACATCAGTTCCAGCCTGTTGTCTTTAGAGAACAAAGCAACGGAACCTGGGTTCCACTCCTGCAGATGTTTCCAGTTAGTCTTGTTCATCCCCGACTGAAGCACAAGAGTCAATCTTTGATTGAGGTTGAGGCAGCCGACTGTTCACTCTCACAAGCACCCCACAGTGTTCTCTCTGCCCGTGGTTGTTCAAGCTGAACTTTGCCCTATGCGGTTCTTGAACATTGATTTTCTTCAATTTGGCAACGCAGAGATCCGTGTAAGTTTACAGACATGGGAGACAAAAGGCCTAGAGCCCATAAAGACTGGATGAATTATTTAGCTAACATTGTAACTGCAGATTTCCCATGAGTCTCGTCACACCCATCGCCCCCTCCATCGTCACCTGCACGGTCAGAACAGAACGCCTGTTAGAGAACAGTTTCCTAGCCACAATATTAGCTGATTTACAAACACTCCATTTGTAAAGTTTCTTTTTTCTTTGAAACTGTACCGTATACGAACAACGTTCAAGATATTCCTAGTGGCATCCTTCTCACAGCCCTTCTCATCGTCTCATGCTTTTACTTTGTCAGAAAAAATCATCTAACGTTTAGTAGGTTGATAGAAGTGCTTAGATCCTGGGTCACCTGATGCTTCCCAAGTGAAGCCTTCCCAGGGCCTCTCTCTGCCTCGCCTCTGTCTGCCTCGCCTCTGTCTGCCTCACCTCTGTCTGCCTCGCCTCTGTCTGCCTCGCCTCTGTCTGCCTTACCTCTGTCTGCCTCGCCTCTATCTGTCTTGTCTCTGTCTGCCTCACCTCTGTCTGCCTCGCATCTGCCTCGCCTCTGTCTGCCTCACCTCTGTCTGCCTCACCTCTGTCTGCCTCACCTCTGTCTGCCTCGCCTCTGCTGCTAAGCGTCCTCAGTAAGGAGGTGTGAACCGTCCCTGCCTCAAGCCTCCGTTCCTGCCGTCTCCAGAGGAAAGCTAGCGAGGCGATAAGATGCGCTAAAGTTTCCCCCTCAAAGCCTCCTCAGCCCTGGTACTGCACCGGAGACAGGGTTACCTTTTCCCCCCGTGGATAACGAGCTTCTCGGTTCTGTCTTCTACTCGTCAAAGTGTTGGTTCTGTCACGTCAGCAGTTTTCAGGTAGATCTACCCTACCTGAGGTCTCTGCTTCACCTTCACTGTTTACTCATTTAAAAGGCACACACACAGTTTCTACTAAAGTGAGCTTGTGATATTCATCCGGGATCGGTAATGTGGACCACATTTTTTAATCTTATAAGTATAGAGAGGCTGTCTCCCCACCAGGCTCATGACGCAATGGTTCCGGGAGTACAACGGTGCTTAGGACTAATTTGCAGCATCTGATGTTAGTTTCCCTCAGGATCACAATGAGTCTTATTGAGAGAATTGTTGCTCTTGTTGCTCAGTTATAACTGATTTACAAATGTTAAATACATACAGTAATTGCTGCTTGCTCCTCTCCTCCTCCTCTCCTCCTCCTCTCCTCCAGCTCTCCTCCTCCCCTCCTCCTCTCCTCCAGCTCTCCTCCTCCCCTCCTCCTCTCCTCCCCTTCTCCTCCTCTCCTCCTCTCCTCCTCCTCTCCTCCTCTCCTCCTCCTCTCTTCCTCTCCTCCTCCTCTCCTCCAGCTCCTCCTCTCCTCCAGCTCCTTCCCCCCAGTCCGCAGCAGCCATGGCCCTGTTTCTAATGTAGGCCAGTGTTCTTGTGACAAGCCTCTCCACAGCAGTGACAGGAGCCCTCACCCAAAATGGAGCCCCCACCACACCGTGCGTCGATCTGTTTTGCATAATTGAGGAGAACCACCAAGACAGGCGGTCTCTATGGTCTGTTTCCCTTCTCTCCATTTTCCTCTCTCTCTCTCTCTCTCTCTCTCTCTCTCTCTCTCTCTCTCTCTCTCTCTCCCTCTCTTCCTCTTGCTCTCTCTCTCCCTCTCTCTCTATCTTCCTCTTGCTCTCTATCTCCCTCTCTCTCTATCTTCCTCTTGCTCTCTCTCTATCTCCCTCTCTCTTTCTCTCTGTCTTCCTCTTGCTCTCTCTCGCTATCTCGCTCTCTCTATCTCCCTCTCTCTCTCAGTCTTGCTTTTTTACACTCGCTCGAAAAACACACTTACCCCTGTAAAGTTACTTCACTGGAATCCAAAGTGGTGATGACTGAAGTAGTTTGTCCGGAGTGTGTTGTGCGTGAGGGGAGTTTTCTGGGCTCATCTGCTGGGGGATGATGGGGGGGGACGGGGGGGACGGGGGGTCGGGGGTGGTGTCTTGGCCTGATTAAGGCAGGTCATGCCAACTTAGCTGGCTGTATAGACAGGGATCCAGGAATGTGACCTGAGTTGCTGGAGAGCTGCTTGTGAAGCAGAGCCAGTGTGTGAGACATCTGCTCTGAAAGGCTCCAGGGGGCCCTCATTTGAAAGTCTGATATCCGGTGGTAGTCTTCAGGGACCCGGACGTCCTTCATGAGATCATTGTATGGCTATGTGGCCTGCCTTCTTCGCTGGGTAAAGTCATAAATAAACATCCAGGTTTTCTTTGAAAATGTCATAAAAGTTACATTAGAAATGTTAATTGTTCCAGTCACAAGATGGGCTAGGAAGAGTGTTGTCCAGTAATGTTGAGAAGTGGGGTCAAGGGTCAATTCTGTCATGTTATTCAAAACACTTCCAACACTTAAAACATTGCAGCGTCTCTTTTTGTGCATTGGAAAAAAAGAGAAAGAGAGAGATGTTGTGAAAGAGAGAAAGAACAAGAGTGAAAAAGATGAGCTTTAGAAAGATAGAGCAGGGTTTGAATTAATTCTGGAAACTCAGGGAGAAGACAGGAATTGCCCGCGGTCTTTGACTGGAGATTCTCTAAACCAGAGATTTATTGGACTGAAGAGATGTCTGTCTCCATGGAGACAGGTTACAGTTTTTGTTATGTGACTTACCGACTAAGAACTATTAATTAGCCCTGCATTGTCCGAGGTTGGTCTGAATGAGCCAGCTAGATGGAGATGGATCAATTCTACATGAATAACCTCAAGAGACGGTTTACTTTCAACCCACCCAAACAGGGCTGAGTTTTCAGTATTTGAAGGATATTTGGTTGAAGTCTGAACATTGTACAGTTTGAAGGTAGCACAAACGCCATACACACAGACAGAGGAAGTAAACTGCTTAGTCATCGTAGTCTTGATGTAATTTGATGAATGTACACGCTTGTTCACTCTTAAGTATATTACTTCCAGAACATCAACTGGAGCAAGTGCGTACGTTCTGCATTTCTCAAAGTACACAGTCGTTCGCTCCGCAACATTTATTATGGCAGCGCTGAGGTGTTGAAAGCAGCCCAGTCCCAATGGTACTCTAATGGCAGCTTGGGTAACGTGATGAAAATGGAAGATAACCTTCACTCCACGATCGATATGTTTGTTCTCTGCGACGCAGGCAGCCATTTACTTCCCCTCTACACCTCTGCAGTGTTGTCAAGGTAATTGTCTACTGTTTTAACCTGTGACCACTCCTGATTATCATGTAGAGAGCAAAACACACCTCGCTGCTTATTCAGAGAGCTAGGTCTGCTAGGGACTGCGGGCCACTCCTCCTTCTTAATCTCTTTCTCCCTCTCACTCTGCATCTGTCACTTTCTCTCTCTGTCTCTCTCTCTTCTCTCTTTCTCTGTCTCTCTATCTGTGTCTCTCTCTCTTCTCTCTTTCTCTGTCTCTCTCTTCTCCCTTTCTCTGTCTCTCTCTTCTCTCTTTTTCTGTCTCTCTATCGGTGTCTCTCTCTCTTCTCTCTTTCTCTCTCTCTTCTCTCTTTCTCTGTCTCTCTCTTCTCACTTTCTCTGTCTCTCTTCTCTTTCTCTGTCTCTCTCTTCTCACTTTCTCTGTCTCTCTTCTTTGTGTCTCTCTCTTCTCTCTTTCTCTGTATCTCTCTCTCTATCTGTGTCTCTCTCTTTCAGACAGTACTTAATTCTCTTGGATGGTTTGAGAGTCTAGTTGAACTCTGATCACATCAGGAGGAGCCCACTCAGCTAATCACCTTGGCATGGTGCGCTGGGCACACGGTGCCAGGGCCGAAGGGTCTTCATAATTCTGCCTGAGCACCAACCCCACTAGTCATTCCATTGTGCAAACAAAGCAGATAGAAAGAGAGAGAGAGATAGACAGACAGAGAAAGCAACAAAGAGACAGAGACAAAGACAGAGAGAGGGAGAGAGAGCTAGACACAGAGACAGAGATAGAGAGAGAGGCCTAACTCATCTGTCTCTCTTCCCCTGTCTTCTCCTCTCATTAGGGCAGCATTTGCCACCTCGAGTTTCATTTCCATAGAAGTATGCTTCATTATGTCTGTGTGTCTGCGTTCTCTCACAGCTTGTTATACTGCCTTGGATTCTCCCTCTGTCACTTCATAATGGAGTGTGCTTTGTCCATCTACTTGCCAAGTGAAGATTCAAATGTGAAAGCAATTCCCAGTGCCTCTTGGAGGATAGCTTGACCCGTAAACATAAATCCAGCATGATTGCTTTAGAATCACATGCCACTTGTTATTCTGAGCGCACCCCCCCACACACACACGCACACACACACACTCACCACAGACACAATTCATTAAACGTTGTGTTTTGTTACCGTCCATTTTTGTCTTTCGATTTTGTTAAGTGTCACCACCCCCACCCCAACTTCAAAGTATCTGCTCCTAGTGCAAGTTCAGAAGCTGGTTCAAGTTCAGAGTAAACAGACACTGTCATCGAAGTGAAGGTGACCGATAAGATTTGAACGCACATCACACAGGTACTTTACAAGCCTTCTCAATTGTCAATAAGATTCCCTGCTGATAAATAAGACTCCGTGTCTGAAGGTCTTTCTGTGGAGGGTGTATTAAGTGCGAAAAAGCAATATTTCAGCTCTCGGCACCAACGTGAAGAGCCTAGAGCTCTCCGGCTGCGGAGAGGATGTGTCAGGACTGACAGGCCTGCTTATTGCTTCTGGGCGCGAGAGGGGGAGGGGAGGGGGATTCATGGTAGATGGGGGAGATTTTCAGGGAGAAGGGATGTAACCTCCACCGTCCCCCCTCCCCCCTTCCCGGGGTTAGCCACGAAAGAGGCTTTGAAGAGAGCTGCAGGAGCAGGGGTGCAGGGAATGGTAACATGCTTTTTCACAGTGGTTTATCTGCACGCACACGGCTGTGTGTGTGTGTGCGTGCGTGCGTGCGAGTGGGTCTCAAGCCCCAGCAGAAACGCAGGAGTCATATAGGCGGTTCTCATCCCCTCACTAGGAGTGTCTGAACCTTGATGATGCTCAGAGAAGTTCCAGAGAAAGAATACAGCAGCCATGTCAGAGTTTAAGACCCCTGGCACCACGCCATTCAGACTTTCCAGTTTTTTTTTTTGGCGGGAACATTTCCCTGCCTCAGCTTTGGCCCAAGGATCGCTGCTGTCGCCTCGAACCCTGATGTATTTTCTTCGCCAGGAGTTTCATGATATAATTTGAAGACGGGCTTCGCACACTTCCAAGCTGACAGAGCAGCACATGTAAGATGAATGATCGTGTTTTATTCATTCGATGGAGGACGCCTCCGGCGCTGAGGAGGAGACACGCCTCATGGCTCTCGCTCTGAGTCGGCAGAATGGATGAAGGACTGACTGAATCGCGATTGAAATCCGAGGAGTCCAAGTGACAAGTGTTTTAGTCTGCGGAGGAGGGGGCGGGGGGTGGGGGGGGGTGGGGTGGAGCTGCTCCTCTGCGTCAACAGGTCAGGGGTCTTCAGCCCTCCTCTCTGAGAGGGGGGAGGAGGGGGGAGGGGTGGTAGGAGGGAAGCTCCAGTATAATACAGCCTGTTTATGTAACATAAAGCAGCATGATTCACAGTGTTTCTCTCCACAATAGGTGGATACAACAATTATGTAAACCTTGTGTGTGTGTGTGTGTGTGTATGTGTGTGCGCATGTGCGTGTGTGACCTTGTCTCTCTGAGTTTTACGTGTTTTTTGGTGAGCTGGATCGGGGAGGGGAAATGCGACTCAGTTTCTTCTGTACTTGGAGCAGCGTAGTCGGGCAGTTTCAGAGATGATTCATCCTTCCATCTATAAACTAATCGCCACCACGAACGAGGCAGCCGTCCCCAAGAGAAAACCTCCTACACAACGAACACACGGTCTCCCTCTCTCTCTCTCACACACACACACACACACACACACACACACACACACACACACACACACACACACACACACACAGGTGTGCTGCACTGAGGTGCACAATAGCGGCTCACTACGCCTCCACTGCCTGACCTTACTCACTGTTATTCACACTCCCCTGGTGTGTGTGTGTGTGTGTGTGTGTGTGTGTGTGAGAGAGATGTTCTGAGCCTGCGTTAGGTTATACCTGCATTTCCTGCTGAAAGGCTATTTATGGAAGACAAACCTTGAGTTTCTAGCATTGATCGTATTTACTATTCTTGACAAATATTTTTTTTTGGGGGGGCGGGGGTGTACTGTTAGGGGGGTGGGACTTCAAGGGCACAGAATGTGATGTTGCTGTGCAGCCATGCTGTTCTATGGAACTCTCTGAACAGTGCTGGATGATGCAAGGACATGAATCCACCCCATTTCTCATGATAGCCTCCAAATGGATGCTTTACACTGGGTAATAATCATTCATTGTTGTTGAATCCCAACCTCATATTAAATCCGGATGGGTATTCAATATCTCTCTGTAGTTGCCTATACATAGAATTATGGCTTCTGCCAAAAACGGACCGTGCTGTTTGCTTTGGGGAATGGTTCAGGTATAATAATGTATTGATAATGCATTAACATTTTGTTGAGCGTGAGATGTTAGAATGAAGCACGGTTAGGTTTTGCTTCTGTAGGTCAGCAGTGTAACTACAGTGTGTTTCTGTGTGTGAGAGAACAGCATGTTGGCTGTATCACGTGTTTATGTGCCTCTACTGAAGCCAAGTCAAATATGGGGGATTTAAAAAAAGGCAGGAAATTCATTTTGGCATCTGTGGAATGGCCAAAGTGTGTTATTTTGTTTCGAAATAGATACTAGATAATTTTCTTCAAAGGATTCTTTGTCAAGTGGCAAGTGTACAGATTGTCCTAATCTAAAACACACTATCAGACCCAGATGGAAATTAATTTTAATGAATGAGCTGAATCTTTTCACCATTAGTAAGACTGTACTTGGATTAAACCAAGAGAACCATCAGATGTCTAATGAGGACGAGGAGAGGATGGAACAAACTTTTAAGACCGACAAACATTGCTCATGCAACGATGACTGTAATACAAAAGTATCTATATTTGAAAGGAGCACCAGCCTTGTAAAAAGAAATAGTTTTCCCCTTGTGTAAAGAAAGTGTGTTATAAATGTGCGTTAATAAGAATGTTGTAATAAGTCTCTGGTCCTGAGGCAGATTACTGCCACAAGATGATTTCGTTCAGGAGTTTCCAGGACTGTTCTAATGACTTTGCGTCGAACATTGAGCCTCCTCAGCTTTCTGGGAAAAATTAATTATGACTAGGCTGAAAATCTGACATGAAGGTCACGGTCACAAAGTAAAAAGCTCCTTTGAATTCAGCCAGTGATACAACACATAACAAATTAATGCAAAAGCAATTATGTGACTCACTAGTTTGTATCAATTTCTTCTGAAATTAGGTCCTTGACACTATATTCCTGCTAGTGGAAATCATTGCTATATGTGAAAGTGCCATTTTCTCCATTTACCAGAAGCTAAAGTTAGGGAGATGAGAGTTGAGTTTGAATTGGTGTGACATGCAATCACTGTTCAGATCAATTGTTTGCCTACCCCTTACTTTCTTAGATACATGCTGTTTAAAAGCTTAACATTTACTCCACAAAAAAGTTTCATCCTACAAAATCAAAGTTTTTTTTCCGGGGGGGGGGGGGGGGGGGGGGATGATGAATGATATGAAAGATTAAATTCAATTTTTTTGCTTACTTTTGGGATTTTATAAGCGAGGACAAAGAATCCAAGCAAAGGATGCAGCCTAACTAGCTAGTTGAGGGCTCTGTTTGTGATTGGCAGAAGCTTTATTACTAATCTGACTGGGCATTAGTGAGTCTGTCTGTTGTCAGCAGGAGGATATTAAACTGATTTAAATAGAATGGACTGAACGGAAATAGATGAAAAGTAATTGGCTCTACAGAGTCAACACAAGTTGTTTTGTCGAAGTTACTGCTCAAGAAACTACGAAAGTTTGCCAGCATCAGTCATTCCAGAAAAGAGTTGAACCAATAAACTATCAATTAATCTGTCGTCATGTGTTAGGCGCTATCCCATATTCATGGGTGCACGCTCGCACGAGGGGCCTGGGAGTCTACGATTTATACTGAGGCTGGAGTTTTACTGCTGCTTGGTTTCACAGTGCACAGTCCACTGATGCAGCTGTAGATATCAAACCCACCAGGGCCCACTGTGGACCGGCATGGTCGTATACCAAGACACCAGCTCTCCCCGATGAAGATGATTTACTGTGGCTGGCACCTAGTTCCACCCATCAGGCAGAAACACAGTCCATTTTAAGTTTAATGGACCAAGTGTCTTAACTGGCATTCCACCACCATCCTTGTCTGCTGTCCAAGGTGGGTGTGTGATTAACTCCAAGCCGGACCGTACAGTTACAGCGTAACATCCAAATGTGGTTATAAACATTCATAGGGCCAAGCGAACCATAGATGTCCTTGACAGGCCAGACTGTCTATTGTCTGCCTTAATGCCCTCCGTACTGCTCTGGTAGTTTTAGATATACAGTAGATATGATGTTGCCCTTATCAAGGCTGCGTGTGCAGATGTCTTTGCTTCCACAACAGCCCTGCGATCGCTTCTCTAGAAGATAGATGTTGGCAGACTCTGAAAGCCGGAGTGATCGAGAGAAAAACAAGGTTAATTTTCCTCTCATGAATCCACACGACATTTCTTACTTTTCTTTCTGGATTCTTTCCAGCCACCAGCCCTCTTTTTCCCTGAGGTTGCTGGCTGGCGTGCTACAGCAAAGATGTAATGGAGCAATCCCAGTTAAATCTCCCTCCGCCTCTTGTCCCATGATGATGAGCCCTGCAGCATGATGGGATGCTCCTTGAGCTTTTGGGGTTACGGAGCTGGTCCCTGGCTGCGCGCACGTGTGTGTGTGTGTGTGTGTGTGTGCGTGCTTGGAGCCTGTATCCTCTTGTTCCCTCTCTTTAGTTGTAGTGTCTTCAGAGAGAAGCTGTCTGCTGCCAGAACTACTCGGAGCATCTCATGCTGTTTTGAAGCGGCTCCAAGGGTCCTAGGTTGAGGCTTGTGGTGTGTCTCTCCCCACCCCCCACCCCCCCACCACCCCCCACCCCCCCACCATCCCCCTCCCCTGTTACCGCTCACGGTAACAGACCTTCCTGTCCCGGAACACACTGAGACTCCATCAGCACCCACTTGACAGTCTCTGGCTTTCAGGGGGAAAAAAAACCAAGAGCCCTTCGTTCTGCTGTTGTTCCCCGCAGCCATCCGATATTGGGACTACGAGCGGTATTGAGCTGTCTAGAAGGAGGTGCAGGGACAGTCAGAGTATCGGGTGTTAGATCAGCAGAAAGCAGGGTGTGAGACGATGACATCATCACAGCGCCTGTGGGCGTTCCGATCAATGGAGATCAGGCGTCCTCTCGTTGACGTTTATCGACCAGTGTTTCAGCACTTCTGTCCTACCAACACTACGAACGATACCCACACTGTCGGTTACTATTTAGAAAGGAGATAATATGGAACGACACAGAAATAGGCCAATAAGGAATTGTGCATGCCTGCAATGAAAACGTATAGTAATTATACATTTAGTATGTATAATATACGTTTAACATATACGTTTCCCAAATGTTTGGGAAATATAGACAGTATATCTCTTTAATGTTGCCATTTTAACTGATATTTATATACCTAAAGCCTATATGAGCTGAATTGTGCACCTTCTATTGAAGGTCAGGGCCCAAAATGCACATCCAGCTGTGAGGACTCTCTACATACATTAGCGTACGTCTAATGCTCTTTAGCAGCTGATTCCGTAACCATGACGACTCCCAGCCCGTCAATTTGTTATTTACTATCTCATAAATATGCAATTTGTTTATGCCGACGGCAAGACAAAGTAGCTCTTTTCTTGTAATTGCCGTATACTTGTTTATCTGTACACATCATGGTTGCCACCTATGCTATTTTCACGCTCGTAAGAACCTTTAAGAAGGTAGACTGTCATGAAAGAACTTAATAATGCTTCTGAATCAGGCAGAATTGAAAAAAATACTAACAAAATATCAACATAATGCAACAGAAACAAGCCTAACTGGTATTGCCCACAGTAGAACTGGATTTAGCCTTAAAAATTTAATCTTAATTGAAACAGTGCATCTTGTTAGCTGTTTGAATGTGTCTGGACTCTCTGTACACAGAAAATTGAATATCCCTCCCATGAACACAATCACTGTGGAACCTGGTTGAATGGAGAATACAGAGAAACACATTCATCCCCTCTGCTGTAACCCCCTGCACCTTGACAAAGACTCGCTCATCGGCTGAGAAAGCCATTTTAACGGTCAGCCTGTCCATGAGACATTGAGGCGTTGCTATGACAACCCGCTGCGTTATTGAGTTTTTTCTTTTTTTTTCCTTCTTCTCTGAAACATCGCCAAAGGTCAAGGTGTGAGCTGCTAAGCACAGACATCATGTTCTGCTCTGTCAGGGCTGGAACTGCTTAGCAGAGCTAGGAGAGCTCAGAGGAACACAGGAGCGCTGGGGTGACTCGTACGGAAATCACCCCGCTCGTCTCACCTTCGAACCCCCCAGCTTTGCCGATGTGCCCGGGGCCTTTGAAACCATCCAGGGTCGAAGCAGCTGATAAAAGTATGACGGTTCATCCCGCCTGTAACTTAGCATCATTAACGAGCGTCCGGTGAGAGCGTGGCTGCAGCTGTCAGCGCGGCCCCTGAACACTCCTTCCCCTGGCTGCCGACGGAAATAGACCCAGCGCCCAGCGCTCAGGCCTCCACCCACCCACCATCCCTGGCTGTGAGCAGAGTCAAATATACACTGACACCCAGATATTGCCACATGCTATAAACAGTAAGGGCCAGGGACTGAGAGATGTCACATCCTGTCCACCAGCTGTCAGAGGCACTTACAGCCAGCTTGCAGCCGTCAGCTGTCACCCCCACGCTCCCCCGACACACCCTCCTCGACAGAGCGCCCAGCGCCCCACATGCGGCCCAGCGGAGGAAATGGACAACCGAGAAACCCCTCAAGAGGCCTTGAAGTAAAAGGACCGCTGCCACGTATCTGCTGGGTCTTACCTAACCTGCGTAGGTTGCCCACCCCCCCCCCTCCCTCCCCCCATCCCCCAAAGCGATTTGTTTTGGCAATCATATCTGCTACCTCGTGGCAAGAATCCTAATATAGTCAAAACCACTTCTTCCGAACAGTAGGAGTTTTACTTGGATCGTTTCCCTGAGTAAACAATGTGAGCCCAGTGCATCGTGGGAGGAGGACAGGTATGTGGGCGGCTGGCCGGCCTGCTGCCGAGCAGGTGATTAATGCTCTCTGTCATCACACCAGATGCTGTCGTTGGAGGATAGACCAAACCAGAGAGCAGCAGCTGCCCTCATCCTAAAACCGCGACACAGAAACGAGCCCCAAAAAGCTCAATGATCATAAAACCAACTCTAATCTATTTTGTCCCGCCAAGGGGTTTGGATGGGATGGGGGGGGGGGGGTTTCGGCTCCCGAGTGTCTTCCGAGTCGAGGGGGGGGGAGAGAGCGTGCGAGCTGGCACCCGCACACCGCAACACGCCGTGCTCACGGGCACGCTCACTCCGTCAGAGCAGAAGGAGATCAGGTGTGCACTTCCAGCCCGCCCCGGGATCTCCTTCCTCCTTGCTCTGATAGACCTCGACCCTGGAGAGAGCCGTTCGGATGTGCATTCTCAGAGGCCAGGCTTCTTTTATCACCCCCCCCACCCCCAACCCTATGCAGTAAATACATGGCTCATTTCCCCTCAAATCTGTGTCTGTTCTCTGTAGAGAGATGAAGGCTGCTTCCGGCAAAGTGTCAGCCTGTGTAAAGCATGGCAGATGGTGAGGAAAATATGGGAGGGTTTCGAAGGAAATGGAAGGGGTGGGGGGGGGGGGGGGGGTCCACTGTTCCCTCAGCGCAGTGTGGCAACCTCCTGAACCCAAACCTATTTTGCTGTGAGCACACAGGAAATGGAACATGCCGGAGAAGACCTCAGAGCCACCTCCGCCTGTCCACCCTCAGGACAACGGCTACATGCAGCTGACTGATGCTCTGGAGGGCAGTCCATGGCTGTACAAGGCTTGGTGTTCAATGTCACATGTCACATGACATCCATGAAATACTGTCCATTTTTTGGGATCAAAGGAACAGAACAGAGAAGTAAACTCGGAACAATAAAATGAGTGACAGCAAGGTTTATTTCAAGACAATCTTTTTGGAGTGGCCAAGTGCACAAGAGAGAGTCAGAGGTGAGGATGAGGCGACTCTGTGAAGAGAGATCGGTAGAAATGCGAAGCAGAAACGATGTAGCTTTACTGTGTGGATTCTGTTCCTGCAATTCACACTCATCCCTCTCTCACCCGCTGCATGGCAATCCAAAACAACGACAAACTAAACCAACAATTCATGCTAAATTCCACCACCGATAGATATCTCTACCTCTTCTGCCATTTGGCTACATCTTTCACGTCCCATAATGCCGAGCTCCAAGCCAAAGAGGAAAGGGTTTGTCCCTGAAGGAAGCCCCCATTATGTGGTTAGACTGTGAAGACTGATGTTGTCACGCAGGAAACACATCCATCTCCTCCTCTAATCAATATATGTAATAAGAGCTATAACACCCCCCTGGTTTTCTTTCATAAGTCTCCTCTGCTATAGGGCAGCCCTGATCAATGACTGCTTGACATTCAGCTTAATGGCCACCATTTTTTAGCAGGCCGGGCCATGTCCCAATAGGGACCGTCAGGTTTGGAGGTAACTAATATTTATGCTAGTGAAGGAAGAGAATGTTCCTGAAATGACACTGAACCATGACTGTTCAATGTAGCCCTGAGGCTGCGGTGAGGGAAGCGCTCTGGCAGATCGGAGTGGAGAGCTCTCATAGCCTCCCTGTGATTGAGTGATAGCTAGCTGTGATTGGATGAGGGCTATGTCCTAAGGCTCAAGTATTGGATGGATCATATAGCGAATCATCAGGGGCTCTGCTTGCGATCTGATTACAGTAGTTATGCTATGCTGAAGTGGGCATTAGATTTAATGGGGGGGAAAAAATCTATTCGAATGACAGAAGACAAGATTGTAGCGTGTTCTCCTCAAGTTCTTCTGTTTAGAGATGGTCTTCACAGCTCATACTTCATAGTTTGGAGATCCAAATATGGCAAAAGTTTCTATTGTATAACAGAAATGCTGCTTTCAAATAAATGAGGCCTCATTTACTAAACAAAAACCAAAACATCTTATTGTCATGTGACTACAAACGATTACCGTCTGAAATCTCCACAGAAAAACAACATTGAATGTAATCCATTCTCCACGTTGTTACCAGCAAACACCTAAATCAATATTAGACTTGGTTGATTAGCCAAGCCTTAGCCATCTCACTCAAGTTAGCATAGAACAGCCATTGTCTCCAGAAGGCCAGTTACCTCTCTGATATTTACATTTGAATCCAATGTGGACCTCATGCAATGGACCTCATGCAATGCATGAGTAAGGGACGCGCCCTCCCTTCCAAACACTCATGGTTTCTCTTATTACCGGAACATTTTCCTCCATCCCATCGACAGAGAGAACAAATGGAAGCTCGAGTGGAGGAGAGAAATCATTCTGCGGCAAAGTAATGGCCACCTCTCTGATTAATCAGGACTCTCCTAAGCTTGTTTTCTTTCAAAAATCCAATTCAGCCACACACACACTCATCTTCATCTCCAGTCAAGCCTTTCGTTTTGTAGCCCAGTTTACGATTTCTTTCACAACCTCCCTCTCCCTCTCTCTCTCTCTCTCTCCTGCTCTCTCTTTCACTCTCCCTCTCTCTCTCTCTCTCTCTCTCTCCTGCTCTCTCTCTCTTTCACTCTCCCTCTCACACCTTACAAGACCTATTTCCATCACACAACTCCCTCCCCCCCTGTGATTTTCCCACAAGATAATACTTATTAGGCAGCCTGTGTCGCTCGGACACTTCAAAATCCTCTGGACTGACTGCAGCCCCAGAGCAGGCATGAACTGGCCAGACCGGTCAGAGACGTGTCTGAGTTATGAGCTTGTCAGGGCTTGTGGATCTCTCCATGGGAGTACAGGAGACAAACTGTATGCATTGCGCACCTGGGCTTTGAAGGTCAGCATTATTAAATAAAACAAGCGGGGACTAAGAATGCTGCTGTGCCTCTACTTGGCAGAGAAGGGCTCTTCTTAAATATTGCCCCTGTAGGCAGAATCCTGAGTGTCAGACCTAACTGCTTTGAACAGGATATGCTCACATTCCCGATTTGATTCTGGGGATGTGCAAGCAAAACGATATATATTTTTTTAAGTACATCACAGCTTTCCCAAAATGCCTTTTTGTGCCTAAGTAAACAACATATCGCCCGTGCTTTCTGGACTCCAAACACCTAGAGCGAGAATGAACAATGCCTTTTCAATCTGCCTAGCAACATGCACTTAGAGTCCTCTAGAGAGTTATACATTTAAAAAAAAATGCCAAGTCGATTAAACTATCACTAAATTGCACAAGCAGTGCTAAAGTACCACTGTCAGCTATCTGTAAGGGCTAACTGGGGTCCCTGGCTGCTATTAATGTCTGAACACTTCGGGGCTGACGCACAATCTGTTTTGCGCTCGCCCAGCGTGAGTTTCGCTAATGCGCAAGTTCAACCACCACCATTATTGAACCAGAAATCTTCCCCAAGTGTTGCGCAGGGACTTTCAGCGCTATTCTGTGTGTAATATGTCGACGGCACCTTTAATGCAGTGATGCAAGTTACAACAGCAGTTAAGAGCTTTTTTTTTTCCTCCCTAATGGATCGTTCGCTAGCTTGGCGGCAACCAAGGGATGACATCATCGCCATGTCAAGCTTCCGAAATGTAATTGCACACAGCGTTCCGTTCGAACCTGCATCTGCTCCTTGGCGTTGAGCGGATGAGATGGAGTTCTTCAGCGCTGGGCTGCCGCAGGACTAATCTCACGCCTCTCATCAGGGAAGTAGGCAGACCCCCTCCCCCCCCCCCCTCCCCCCAACCTTGCGGTGATATGAGGGAACGTGGTGGCCTTATTTTGCCCTCACCCCCACCTCCCCCTGAATATTTTGGAGCACAGAAAGCCTGTCAGGCTTCATTTCATGAGCTTCAGCTCCTGAATCCATCGATGGGAGGGGGAAAGAAAAAAACATCCAGAGACTCTATTGATAATTCTAATTCTGCCTCCAATCCACCCAGAATTTGTTTCAAACTATTCTACAAGGGAAACACAATGATACTGTAATAAATCTTTGCTGTTGGTAGTGTATTCTTTCTGTCCACATTCTGTTTCCCACAAGGTATGTACCCCAAAACTGTTTACGCTAGCTCTTAAATATGAATGAGCTCAGCGAGCCCACCACACGTACACAAACACACACACACACACACACAAACACACACACACACACACACAAACACACACACACACACACAAACACACACGCACACACACACACACATACAAACACACACAGCTGAGAAGAGCTGGAGTGTGAAGACCGGCCTTGTTTGCGAGGGCCAGACCTGGAATTAGACTCACAGGTGTGCCTTTATGAGGGCTCATTTGTAAAGAACTCACTCCTCCTCCTGAGAGAGCTCCTCGCTCATCATTCAGCTTGACCTTTGTTGTACATCAGGAACTTCAGAGCACAGCGGAAGAGAGCAAAGCAAATGAAGTGGTGTTTGAAGAGACAGGGGGAGAGGGGGGAGGGGGGAGATGAACCTTTACTCTGGTTTTGCTGTAAAACAGTTTTCAAGTTTCCAGGCTGCAGTATGATTCCTGTTTGCTGTTCCGACACACTGTTACTTGTGCTTGTTACTTGTTTTATAACGTTGCGTTGCTGTATGCATTAGTGAGACACCATTCTTGGTCTGCTGGACCAGCCCAAATCTGTAGCGTTAACATCGAGTGACAGCACAGCTGCATTATTCATTGAGTCATAGCACTCTCCCACTGATAAAGGCCAGGCCAGAGTAGACAGCTCTGTGTCACACACACACACACACACACACACACACACACACACAGCCACACACATCCTCTCACACACTCAGCACGCTTTCACACTCACACCCTGTCTCTCTTTCACACACGCTCACCAACTGTCTTTGTCTCACACACATTATAAATAACCCCCTGCTCAAAGGCTAAAGTATGCCAAAGTGTGTGTACTTGTCAGACACAATATGCATATCCGACAGTGTGGAAACACATGGTGATTCATTCTGGATGTACTGTTCTAGTAGGGAGGTCAGAGAACATTCATGCGATAGTCCTTTGAAAGTACAACTGCCTCAACGTGGCCCTAGATTCACAGTCGACCTGGGAGTGTTAGTGTTAGTGTGGGTGTGAAGGTGGGTTGGTGTATGCTGGTGTGATTGTGTGTGTGAGGGTGTTTGGTGTGCCCAAGCTGAATTCACAGCACACGTATCAGGTGACTTTAATCATCCGCAGTTCAATCTGAATCACGCTGTGCAGCTGCCAAAGGACCGACACAAGGGGATGGGTCACCACCAACACCAGGGCAGTTGGCCTATCTGTGCTCTTCATATCTCTTCAACAAACTCTCCCCGCCAATCAGAATGTGTCTACGACGTTTGGGGCCAAGGCTCCGCTAGGTAACAGCAAATTGATTGGTCGACTCCCTGTGTGACGTCGCTCTGTACCTTTTGAGTTTAGTCATTTTGCTGTCACTTCATAAATAGTAACTGGGAGTTCTGAGTGTCTGATGAAACAGCCTTGTTTTATTCCCTGGAGGACGGTTAAAAAAATCAATACAAACGCTGTTTACTGTGTCGGATGAAAACATACTCACCCGGATATGAAAAGGAAAAGTGTACCTCACAACATGGCAGGAGATAATACTGTGACGCCTTATCGGTTCTTCTTTTTTTATTGTGGAGCTGCTGTTTGAGTAGCTGCCTCGCCTCTTCCAATGGAATACATGTTCATCCCCTTGAGAGCAGCAGAATTCAATGGCGTTTTGTCTTCATAGTGGACATGAAGACACAGCTACGTTTAGGGAAGTGGCCATCGCATCTTTAAATCTCAGCGGTGATTGACTGGCCGCTCATGTAAAGGAGAGGATTGATGTGAAAAGCAGAGTAGCCTGAAAAGAACCTCTCAATAGCCCCAATGTGGCCTGGTGGGTAAATCAAGCCTGTTCCAATACTATCTGATAAACTGGAGAGAGAGAGAAAGAGCCAGAGAGACAGATAGAGAGATAGAATGGGGAAAGATAGGGTAGAAGGCATCTCTGTGATTGAGGATCACCTTGAAATTCAGATGTGTTGACGATCCGCTCGTTATTCAAGCCTCAGCTCGGTGTCGGGACAGAATTGTAGATCTTTATTTGTCCATTCGGGATCCGTCCAGCTGGACGTCCAGGTGTGGAGGCACGATACAGCCTGTCACACTGCTCTTAGAGACTCTTCAGAAGGGAGGAGACAGGAGGAGGATGAGGCCTGAGGCAAAGCACTGTGGCTTAATGTCGGCGTGACATCATTCACACATCTTTAACTTCCATTTGATCATTCTGTTCCAGCTGAGGATTCAGTGAGCGCAGGCTACATCCTCACATCTTCAGTCACGTGTTTTCATCTTTCGTCTTCTGTGATCGTGGGGCACTTAGAAGCTAATTGCACAGATAGTAACTGATTTCAGATTTGTGGGGGAAGTCTTACGTCGCTGCCTCTCCCTGTTGTCCTGGATGATGTGGAAAACCGGTGCATGTTGACAGTGAGTTGAGCTGACATTCTCGAAGCGTCTGTTTGTTTTTAAATCGTGTTTGTTTTTAATCCTCCAAGGTGCATCTCTCTTCTGAGGGATAGGCAGTGTTAATATCAGCACACCATAGCGATGTTATTGTAATAAATGGGGTTGGTAAACATTGTCGCAAAATATATAGAGGAGAAGTAAGAGGAGGAGGAGGAGAAAGATTTGTCTTCAAGACAGGAGAATAAGGATTTATGGCCAACATGGCCTGGGACGTTTAACATGGGAATCATTAGCTTCCACGATGACACATACTGCTTAAAGTACAGGTGATGAGTGTCTGCTACAAACAGTAGTTTGAAGGTTACAGCCAAAGGAACAGTATATTTTAGGAGGCAAGAATACTCTCAACTCCAGCTTGACACAGTTCTGGTGATGAGACAAAGTGTTGCTGAGCTGAATTGGTTAACCTCACTCCTGAAGTTGAAATACCGCCCATCCGTGCCCCAAAATCATACACAACATCATATCATTACTGCAGTATTTTACCCTGGATCACTGAACATGATCTACAGCGAACAGATGAAGACTGACCCACTCTGCTTCTTAATTCTATCCCACTTTGTTTTGGCTTTCAGCAGCCTCAGCTGAAACGCACGCCGCATATTCGGCAGTTTCAACTTCGTCTTAAGCAGTTATCGACCCGTCTCCCCCCCTCTAGACTGTCTGCACATCATCCTCACCACAATGCAATCCGAACTGGGAACATGAAGCTAATCGTATTGTGGATGCGAAAGGGACTTTCCAATCTGAATATGGATGTCAATAAAAACGATCATCGCATTGGAATCCCTCACATGAAGCCATCTGAAACAGCTAAGCTCTGGTTCAAATGTCAATACAAAATGCTTGGCCATGGTAACAGCGCAGACCTATTGGATTTCGAATCAGCGGAGTTGAGCACCAAAAAACCACAAGGCTACATTGATTTGTGTCTGTTTTTCTTTTCTATTGGACAGCCATTGACAGCTTTTGGCTGTGTTTTTACGAAGGATTAGCCAGGAACGCTGACCGATATCTCTGGTGTGTCAAGTGAAGCTTGTAGTAAACCTTTTTAAAACATCCTTACTCCAGGATGAGGAAGCCAGGATGGGAAAGGAGCCCCTGCAGAGTTCTGAAAGATAGGATCTCAACTCCACAGCTTTTATCTGCTGCACACACAGTATTAGGTTTGATAAAGCTGCTTACTTACTAACTTCCATCATACTCAAACCTGAGGCGAGGGTGGTGTGCAGGAACTGGTTTATTCAAAAATGGTTGTTGTTTATAACCATGGTCACAAAGCATTTGGATCATTGGTTATGGCGCTGAAGTACATGTGACAAGAACAAGCCAATAGCGTCGAGGAGAAGGCTCAATGGAAAATTGTTATTGCAGGAAACGCAGGTGTGAGATTTGATCCTGTAATTAATGATCAGCTGTAACCTGGTTCTCGTTAAGGCAGTCCTACCTGTGTGTTCCCTCCTCCCTAATTGCTGTCCTCAGTTGTCACCTTGAGATCAGAGTGGTGGGATCTCTTTTCCAGGGACTCTGAAGGCCTGACTGCTCTGTGCTGCTCCTCCAACAGGCTCTCCTCATTAATCTTCCTTACAGCCCTTATTAAAGACCCCACCTTCACCCCCCTTCCCTTACTCATACACCCCCATCCACTACCTCTCTTTTGTGACCCATCTCCCCCCCCCCCCTCCCCCTAAATATATATTTTCCTTTGTGTTTTTTCTTTTATTTCTGTTTCCTTTGAAACGTGTTTGTTTTCATTTGAGATATTTCCGGGATGCAGGGTTTACAGCCGGCTAGTGGGATTGTTGAATCCAGTCCTCTTCTGGAAAAGCAGCGCTTGAAGCAATATAATAAAAGAAAGACATTCAAATAAAGAGAATCTGCCTTTGAAGTCTGTCATTTCAAGACCAGGTCCAAACCACTGCACACATCATAGATTATTAAGGGAGCTCTCCTCCCTATGAAACCTGTGTTCTCTTTTACTGCTGATTAATTATTAAATCAGCGATTCGAGGTTTGCGTGCTGCATTTTCTCCGTCAGCCTGTTGGATCTCGCAGTAGACAGATGGTCAGCGACGGGATGCTCAGGATCTTCTGCTCGTTCCCGTCCAAGAATTCAGCAACAAAAACAACTCGTCTTTGTTAGAAAGCTCTTTCAAACAGGGAGGACACATGTTGCACTTCAATGTCCTGGTCCAATTCCAGTTCAATCTTCCGAGACTCTTAGAAAGACCAGATCAGAGCTTATTCAAACAACCTCACCTTGAACAACAACTTCAACGACTAACCGACTAACATTGCGGTCTTGAACGGCCTCCTTATAATAAAGAGCGCTCCGCAACGTTTTTCATCCAGAACGAGGACATCCTTCGAGGCGCTCAAGGTGAGAGTGCATTTTGCTCCACGTCTTGTTCTCCTTCAGCATACAAACTCATTCATCCTGAGCGCTCACCCCCTCACCCCTCACCCCCTCTGACACACAGCTGATCACCCTTGTCACCTCGGCTTTCTCCAACCATCCGTTGGCCTTCTCACTTAAATGGCAGGTCAATCTAACACAGTTACTAGAAGATTCTCTCTTCGCCGAGCGATCCTGCGCGAAGGGGCCTCCTCTCTTCTGTGGCTCTTCACTCTGCATGACTAACTAGGGCTCCTCCGGACGAGGAGAGATGACTTCCCTCAGCGGGGCTGACAGGCTGACAGAAGCTCTCATCTCAGCTGCGAGGGAGCCATTAAAGAAAGGGCATCCCCTCCGCCTGGCTCAGCACAGCTCGCCCATAGTAATGACGGCTCTGTACCGGCAACCTGGAGTTGAAGTGAGCTGAACTTTTCCTTTGCTTGGGTTCTCACCCACGCACACGCTCTCAGGGTTTGCCATTTGTTGTTTGAGGTTAAGCCGTTAAAACAAGCGTCTGGATGTGATGGTTACTTTGAAGGCTGTCACACAATGTTGCTCTCTGGTGTTACGGCGCTTGACCCCAGCACTAGCTAGTAAGAAAGGCGTAGAAGGCAACGAAGAAGCAGATATGATCCGGTACACTTTCAGTGTCTGTGTGTTGGAGGCTAATGTCACTGCTGGCAACGGAGCCCTGTATAGCTTAAAGGAAGAACTGTTCCCTGCTCTGCACATGGAGGGAGTCACACAGAGAAGCAGGGCCGGGTCACTCCTTCTTCTTTCCTCCACCACGTGGCGATGTGGCCAATTACCAGCGACCACAGGGGGTCTTTATAACGAGGTCGCTTTCTCTCTCGGGTACGACCAAGTCAGACAGAATGTGCTGTCCTGGAGCAGTGGATGGCCATTCTGTCTCCGTTAAACCGGATATAAAGGAGAATCAACGCAGCAGGATGGGAACGTTGTAGATACAACCATCTGTCTGAATGGTGGAGATGCTTATGCAGTGGTTATTCGTAGGGGCTTGTACACAGAGGCACTTGACCTAATGTTATTGTCGATCTATGTGGGTTTCATTTCACCTGGACACAGATACTTTTGTCTCAGTGTGTGTGTGTGTGTGTGTGTGCGTGGGGAATGTAAGATCCCAAGGATCATCCACTTGCATCTCTCCACGTACCCTGGTATGTGAATGACTGATCTTACATCTCCAGACAGACAGGCGGAGGAAGCGAAGTGCGACACGAGCCTCACCACAGAGACAGCTGACATTTCTGCCGCTGATCTCTCCGTGTCTGTCGGGGAGCGTTGAGGAAGAGGACTGTTTTCATTTGGATGTTATCCATGGCGGTGACCTACATTATAAACTGACGTAAGTCATGCAGAAAGGGAATCGTTCTCTCTTTGACCTGTGTCACTCAACGAGATGCCTCGCACCGTGTTGGCACGCACGTCATTCAGAGGAGCGATGTCACTTTGGGTACCTGGGAGAAACTGGCAGAGAAGACATGTCAGCCAGATGGAAGCATCCTGATGATGTTGACGTTCAGGACTCTGAACTCCTGCCATGCTCACTGTCATGCGGCGATATGAGCAACTTGTGAACGTTCTGTCCTGAAGAACTTGCCGGAACCTGCTAGAAGTGCCATGCAAGTAGATAATGAAAGATGAGCCGCTCCAAATTCCCAGAGACGCAAGTTTTATCCTTTAAGGAGCCTGTACTGTCAACACGATCTGTCAGTTCCCTGACGCCATGTTGATGGCTAGTAGAACACTTGCATGGATTTCAGGATCGTGTTTCAAATCACAACCAGCCATTCCTGAAGACCTCTTCAGTGTATTCCTTCTGGTGCTTGTTGTGAGAACAGATGCATCCCCCCCCCCCCCCGACACACACACACCCACACACACAAACCTTTACACCCACACCAACAACCACACACAAAATTCCCTAATAACTATCTAAAAGGTGATGAGTGTTAGTGAATCTACTGGATGCCACAAACTCTGTCCCCTTAGAGTTTTCTCCCTGACAGGATGGTTTAATTACCTGCAGAAATATATTCAAATTACGCACTGCTGTCCAAAACCCACAGAGTGGGAGGGAAAACACAACGGTATGGAAATGTCCTGAGTAGGCAGTAAGCTGTGTAAAAATATACCTGTCTGCGCTAGCCGCCTGGGAGGAAGTGAAGAGTGCCGTTTCCCTGGCAGCACTGCTCTGCTTGTCAGTGGCTGTGGAGAGGTGAGCACACTCACTTCCTCTTCTCCCTCTGATCCCAGAAGTGTGGTCCACAGGAGCTTTTGATGTGAAGCCACATGAGAAGTCCCGTCCCTGAGACAGCTGGACAGCCCGGCAGGCCGGAACTGACCGGCCAATCGACGGGTGTGTCCCCCCCCCCCCCCCTCCCCTCGTCCAACCACCACCGCCACTGACTGCCTGCCGAGAGGAAGTGGTTGGGAAGTTCAGTGTCTGAAGCATCGGCGTCAGTGTCTGGATTTCTGTGTGCATGTATCTATCTCCATGTGTCCGTCTCTTACTCTGTTTCTAGCTCTCTCCGTTTCTTTCACTCTCTCTCTGTCTTTTTGTCTCTATCTCCTTTGTCTCTCCCCCTCATCATCCATTCCATACACAGAACTCTCCGTTTGCTGGGACTGCCCCTCAGGCAGTGCCTCTCCTGAGTGATTTATTGTCTTTCAAGGCTGCTCCTGCTCTCTCTGCACTGCCATCCCAACTCCTCCAGCCCTCCTCCCACCCCCTCCTGGTAAAAGAACTGAGAGGGGGAGAAGGGAGGATGGAGAGAGCCTGGGGACGTCACATCATCAGTCCTAATTCCCATGTGCGTGTGATCAGTCCAATGAAATAAAATCTGTTTGCAAAGCGTATAAAGTTGCCATGACGCTAGTGTAACTTCCTTTTGATTCTATCCCTTTTCAGTTGCCTTGCACAGCCTTGGCGCACATTTATGTTCCATTTTGCATCCTCCAAACTGCTGTGAGACTCCATCGAGCACCCCCCTCTCTTCCTCCTCTTCCTCCTCCTCTTCCCCCGAGTGATGCAGTGCTCCGTACAGCACATAGAGAACAGAGGGACAGATGTAGCCCAGTAAGCCAAGGCAGAGATCACCACAGAGCCGCGCACGTTAAGAGAGAAAGAAGTGATAGATAAGACAACATGCCCCAGGAAGGAAGACAAATTAATTAGTAGAGCACCAGCTCAGCTCAATAGCTTAGCTTGCCAGCGTGTTTTAATCACTAACAGTGTAATTAGGGAGGGGCACCGCGTGGCACGGGAGGATTCCCCAGATATAAATGATGAGAACAACTCAGGAAATGCAATTACATAAAAATACACTACAGATTTTGACCTTGGATAAGAGCTTCCAAAGCAACATCGAAACATATGCCTCCATTAGCAGTTGGCACAACCTATCCCTAACACCCCCCCCCCCCCCCCCCCCCCCATCTAAAAACCTCTCGGCATAAATAATTTTGGGATGCCAGGTTGAGGCAGAAACCCCTCTGGCCTGTACACGATGAGTATCTGGAGTCACATATGAGCGCGTAAATGGCCATGGTAGTAAAGCGGATTTTGTTTTTTATGATCAAGCAGTTGAAAACAAGACTAAATGAGGAGATGTCTGGCAGAAGTGGTTATTTGGCACTGTGGCACTCTCGACAAAAGAGTCTGACAAGCAGAACCAAGGATTAATAGCGATCCACGTACAGTAGGTTAAGTGGGCGGCAAACCGCTGAAGATTTGAAATGCTCAGCACTCTTCAGCTGGTCGCTGATGAAGACTAATGTGTTGTACTGTTGGGTTCAGTCTCCCATTTGTGTCAGGGTCAGAGCTGGGTTTCAAAGTTTACCGTGCCAACAAAACTCCATGAACATGCCTGTTGATCGTACAGTAAAGGGAGAGATGCTTTGATAACCAGGCAAGACTTATTGGCTAAAGGTCCAAAACATTTGTCTCAGGTATTCCACATTTTCTTTATGTAAGACAACTGTAAAACTGTAACTGTAGAATTTGTAAGAATTTGTAAGGAAAAAAAATGCTAAGAAAACAGTCAAACTCATTGTATATTTCATACTATAAGACTTCCCTGTTTTCTATATTCCCCCAGCTGTCCCTCTGGCAATGCTGAACCGTACAATTAATTTCCAGTGTGTCCAGCCTTGCATGCTCTATCACTTAACTACAAAAGAAGTGCATTTAGTGCCTGAGATAGTGAGAGGATTGATCATCCTATTTACTAAATTACACATCATCGCAGGTAATAGAGAATTTCTGCTGTGCTGGCAGCGCTAATGCGCTTGCCAAGAGAACAATATTGTCAAAAGAAAATGCACTATTAGAATAAAGAGCTACGTTGCGCCCCACATTTACGCTCTCTTTTATTTTTCACATTTGCATAATAATTGCATTTCACCGCAGTCAATGTCACCAAAACTGCCCAGCATAGCAGCATTGTAATTTTTCCCTGATTATCTCATTAATCTTGCCCTGAAATAACTTCCTCTCCCTCTGCTGTAACGACTTGCGGGGTCAAGCTTGCTGCGCCGTGCTTTGTTCACAGGAGATGGATGATGAAGGCCCCTAGTTGCTTTGTCAGTCACCGTTGCTAAACAGATTAACCCCACTTGTCACAGATCTGTCCAATCCACACCGACCTCCCCACTCACTTCTTCCCTCATTTATCCTGAGGTCAAGTTGACAAGAGTAAAGCGTGCCAACCTTCCCCATAGCATCGTGCACACGCTTGTTCAAACGTTCTTTTCCCACTGAAATGTACATTTAAATTTAGCAGACGCTCTTCTTCAGAGCAACTTACAGCAAGAACTGGAACATTCCCCCTGAGACAAGTAGGGTGAAGTGCCTTGCCCTAGGACACAACGTCACGTAGCCACAGCCCGGGAATCAAACTCACAACCTTCCGACCATGAGCCCAACACCTTAACCGCTGAGCCACCTGACAACCTTGTATTTGTTTCTGCCGCATTTTTCTTTTCTCAGTGGATCTTGGCTGGATGTGATCTGTGTGTTGGAGTCTGTGTGGGTCCAGCCCAGCTGTCAGGTGGACACAGAGTACAACATCCACCACCTGATCGGTTCAGCTGATTGCAAAATGATTTGACTAATCATGGCTGAAAAATGCCTTACCCAGCCACGCCCATAAATGTCTTGTCCTTGGAAGAAAGATAACACCAAACAGCCCCCCCCCCCCCCCCCCCCACCTTCCTGTGATGACAGACGCCTTGTTTTATACCTGATATCCATACAGCCAGGGGAAGAGACACCAACAGACACATGTATTAAGTAACTGTATCCCTGAACACATCACTCCTAACCCATTTGCATTTTAATGCACAAGCTCTCCAGCTGAATAGCTTGGCCACAATCTAAATGTTACATTTATCGCACGGCATATATTTCCCCTTTCAAGTCGACAGGGTCTCTCTGATTTACGGTGATAGCGCCGCGTCCCCGTAGTCATGCCGTGGTGGGGTGGGGAGGGGGGGGGGGCAACACAAACAGAGCGTAACTCTGGGACCTCGGCGTGCGCTTGATAAAGTGCTCCCAACGATGTTTAACGATTAGCCTCGCCATAACTCAGCCGTGGAAAGAGACACTGAAAGCTGCATGTAAATATGATCTCCGGCATCGACGGCTGAGCAATTAAGCGTGTTCCTGTGACACCTGCTGTGACAGTCCATGAGCCTCCTCTCTTTCTATAGGTTGTGTTTGCATGTGCAGGCGGGTCCTGCTGTGTGGGGTATCCTGAATGCAGGAGTTAAGTTGTGGGGTTCAAAACTCGGCAGGGTTGCGTTTAAGAAACTCTCCATGCTAATATCCTACTCAAGAGGTGTCCTTAGTGCAAGCTGAGGGTTAAAAGCATATTTAAATGCTTCAAAGGAAGGCCGCTGATTCAGTGCCTATCTTTCTCTTTTATTTTTCCTTAAATGTTCTGGTTTGGTCTAGTTTGGTCTGGTTTGGTCTCGTCTTGTGGGGGTTCATCCATGCAGTTGTTTTGCTTTCAGTCAGCAGAAACTTTCCACTGGCTCCTCCACACTGAAAGGACTAACCCCCCCCCCCCCCCCCCCCCCCCCCGTATGAATTATTGAGGAAGCCAAACAAGCACTTACTCAACGAAGACCTCCAATGACTTTGATGTAGATCAGATGGATTGCTCTCACTGCTTTAGCACACACTCAGGTCACCTCAGCAAACACAACCGTGTTTTCCTTTTGTTAGCGTAGCTTAGCACATTACTTTACTATCCACCAGAGCGTACGGATGGGATGACCTTGAGAATTGGTAAAGTAAGCCCTCCTGAGGGACATGGATTAGGCGTGATTAAGACATCCTTCAGGGATTCTGAACTGTGTGGAGTTTGTATGGATGTAGGAAGCTGGAGGACACAGGCTCCTTCCCACCTTTCTTCAGCCCCCTTTAACACTGGCTGCATGCGAGTGGCTAAGAAAAACTGCATAAAGAAACTTTCAAAGAGTGGAGAGTGGCGAGACCAAAGACAGCCTAAAAGCTTTCCCCTCTCATCCACCCTTTTAACAACACACAAGATGAACCTCTCTCCCTATTTCTCTCTCTCTCTCTCTCGCGCTCTCTCTCTCTCGCTCTCTCTCTCTGCTCTCTCTCCCTGCTCTCTCCCTCTCTTTCTCTCTTTCCGCTCTCTCCCTCTCGCTCTCTCTCTCTCGCTCTCCCTCTCTCCTTTCTCTCTCTCTCTCTCTCTCTCTCTCTCTCTCTCCATCTCTGTCTCGCTCTTCCTCTCTGTCACACACAAACACACACACACTAACAGCCACCACTCTATTGGTCTAGAGTTCATCTCCATCCTAGAGTTCATTTCCATTCAAGGCGCTCCCCGCCAGTGAGTCAAAGCCCTGATTGTGTGCAGAGCTGATAGAGAGAAGAGGAGGGGGGAGGGAGAGAGGGGAGAGGGAGAGAGTGAGTGAGAGAGACACTTAGGGTGTAGCACTTCTAAAGCTCCCTCTATGAGTCGGGGGTGTGTGAGTCCCCAAGCGCTCCTCTCTCTGGGTCTCCAGCGCTCTGGGGAGTCTGGAGGAACCTATTCATATGGAACACCTCTGTTCCCAGATTGTTTTAAGCAACCAGATAGGTAAATTAGCCAGCTGTGGGGAAATGCAAAAAAAGTACTGCTTTTAATTTGGGTAATAGAAGACCCAGGAGGTGGGCGGGTATCTGCTCAAGTGGAGGATAAATAATGTATTGTTTACTTTCTCTATTCACCACTGGAAAACAGAATTTCTTTTGTCGTGTTTTTCAAAGACATTCCTTAAAACCATTAGAATTGAACCCTGCACACGAAGCCGTGGAACTTCGGAAAAACCCGTTTGGTTGTTGATGTTGTTTTCTACAATTACCACACCAAAAAAAGTAAACCAATCATCTTTTCCATCACAGTATTTATTTAACCTGGTATTGTGTTGGGTTTACTTTCATTCAATTACAGTTGTGGTTTGCAGCTGGGAGGAGGTGAAATGAAAGGCGGTGGCCTGAGCGTGGAGAGGATGCAGACAAATAGAGACGGATGAGGGGGGGGCGGGCCTCAGTGTCACCTCATTACTCTGATGGCTTCCACATTATTCCACTGTCACTTCCATGCTGAAGAATCAGCTGGTGGATCATTCGCCTTGGACCCACGCATCATCTCCATCCATCAACACTTTGGGCCCTGAGAGATCAGACAGGCACACTTAGAGGCAGACAGACAGATTTCGATATCCAGCTCTTTACTCATTCAATCTGCATTACACTTGTTCATTGATATTCTCATCAACGTGCAAAACACAAGCAAACAGCCAACATTGACCCTTTTGCTCGTATTTTCCTCTTCAGAAATGCCCACAGATAGCACACACATGCTCACACACACACACTCACACACACTCACACACACACGCTCACACACACACAGCTACAGTATTATCGTCGACCTTTACAATCTAGTCACGGCAATAACCTTCAGCCATCAGCCGCAGAGGATATGATCAGATAGAGTGTCTCTACCTTAGATCCACGCCGATCTGTCGACATGATGCCCTGCTTTATAAATGATACCTCCTCTCCTCCACTTCAGTACCCAGGAGAGAGATGTACGTCTCCTTAAAACCACCCTGGAATGAGCAAAACTATCTGAAGAACCTTCAGAGGTCACCTTAAGAGGCGGTAAGTTGCATCCAAATATATCCCAAAAGCTTTGTCTTGTGTTCGATATGTGTTGTGCTGTGTGTCAATCCTGTCTGGATGAAAACTCATTAGACCAGCCTGAGGATCTGTTTGGTACAGTAGCTTGCCTATCTCATTTGCATTGCAAACACACACACAGAGTGTACAGATGTGACACAGAGTACTCCGTTGGTTCGGAAGCAAAGGAAGGCTCAGTGTGTTTGTTTACACTATCTGTGTCTTCCCTCATGACAGTTTCTGCGACCTGCAAAGCTGATGTTTACTCTGTCTTGATATCAAACCGCCATGTTCAGAAGGTCTAAATGAATCTCACGCTCAGAATGGAGGCGAAACTCGGGAGGGTCGATTTCCAGTCCTGCCATGAGGCTATCTGGAACGCTCTGGGGAAAATTGCTAAAGACCTATTGACCCTGAAAAGGCAATGCTATCTCCTCGGCTCTAAATGACGGGTCGTATTTTTGGAACGAATGATATGAACTGGGATTCCATTAGGCACACATGCCAAGTGCCATTCGTTAGGAATCGCGCTGGCCACAGTCATTTGTCCTGACAGTCGTTCTATCTCATTTCTCACACAGTATTTCACACACGTCTTTACTTTTCTGGGCTCAAAAGAATACCAGAGTAGATCAGATTTAGCAGGCGGAAGTTTCTAGACATGACAGAGGTTTTAGAAAGCAATAAAAAAACAAACTTCTGCTTGTTCTGTTTGCTTAAATAAAGTCCGGTCTGAATCTTAACAGTGGATTCAACAGGAGCTTGAATTGAGATCAAACTTTCCTTAGTGTTTATTTCTAGGCCTCGGCCAGGCAAGGTGACTTTGTGGTGTTGTACTCTGTTCCCCCTGTTCAGCGCCTCCACAGAGATAATAACTTACAATTACCCTACAGGCACAGCTTTTAAAATGAATTACTGTCATGCTGAATATGTGTATCCCCAAATAAAAGATGTGGAGATCACCACATCAACCAACTATAGATCAAAAATCCTTGGTGATGCGCTGAGCTGCATTGTGCGCTGTAAAGAATGTGTCTGGAATGGCAAATAAATTATGACAAGGACGGTTTTAATCAGTTGGACAATTTTGAGTTTCCTCGGGAGTTTTACGAGTCTTGTCTTTCCCCTTCGAATTTGGAAAGGCAATGTTCTCTGTCTCCAGAGAAGTGACGCGTTGTCTCTAGGACAGCTTACGCAACTTATAATATATGACGTTCTCATCTCCCTGCATGTTTTTCACTGACATTGTGGTACGGTGTGAATTTTGAAGCGGACATACAGATCAGTACTGAGCATGACTGAACTGCCAAACCATCAATCGTGTCATTGAAACTCAGCATTAAAAAAATATATATTATGGGTGTATCATCATGGATACGGTACGTCAGTTAAAATAACCCTGTTCAGCCGTGACCTCAGAGGGATTACGTGTATACCGTAAGACTATGTAATTCCATCTTCTCCTTCAAATACATTTGCATTAACCCAGAAGCAGGCAGCTGCTTCCTTATACTTGCTGCGAAATGGAGTATTAGTTTGTATTCCACAAGGGGAGATATCCATCCTTGTTACAGAGAGATAGGAGCAGCAATAGGAAGCTTTATGAGTTTCCTGTCCAAAGCACGGCTGCCATTACTCAAGCCATGCCTGTGCTGATCTCAGCTCTCTAACACTGCTCCAATACTGCAAACCCACAAGAGGGGATTCGTCTACTTATCAAGTGTGGAGCGGACAGACATGACCTGACCCTCCAACAACACTGGGCTTCAGGGCAGTTTTAAACCAGACAAAGTTTGACACCCTTCCAATGCGACACTTGCTCTGTGTACCTCACAGGATCGCTCAGTCATCTCTCCTCCTGAATCTCCATCCATCAATTCATCTCTGTCTGTGTCAACCCGTCCAACTCAGCACGTTGGATTGACACTCCGCAGTCTTGGAGTGGATGTCCCTTGTCTCCCTCCTCCACCTCTGGCCAACATTTCCTCCTCTCGTTAACACGCCAGACTCATATTTCACCCGTGCACTCTCTAATCGCTGCCTTCGACGGCCGGCGGTGATAGGTTTGACGCTTGTGGCAGCGGCCTAGCGTGTCACTTCCTCATCAGCCTTCTCGTTAATTACGTCGCTCGCGTCCCATTGGGCGGTGATAAGGCTGTAATGATTATCCATGCAGGATAGTAGCCACTAGAGACATGAAATGAGCCTGAAATGAAACCAGGATTTCTCATTGTGACAAGAGATGATCTGGGCTCGTGTCAGGAGAGAGTGAAGTGCGAGGAGAGCTCTCTGTCCTCTGGGGGGGTAAGAGGTTTCTTTCCTGGGTTATTTTGCACGTTAATTTGTGCTGAGTGCACCTGCTTTTCCAAAAATGCTAATGTTACCCGACAGTTAGCACGAGTGTTTGTGAATTCTTTAAAGGTCAGCAGAAACACAACAGCTAATCTCTTTGAGTTCAAGAAAACACATTTTGGGTTCTCGCAGAAGGATAAATCCCCCTGGGTCCTAATTAGGCCTAATTGTTTTATTTGCAGAATAATATTCGAACCCTGCCGAGTGCGTGTGAGTCACAACATTCCATGAAAAAGACCCTGCTTCCTTCAGAAGTTTCTGTCGATATTTTAAAAGCGGTTTGTTTTCTTTACCCTGTTCATTTGGAAACTGAGATCTGAAGCACAGCAAAATCTAACTAGGCGGTGGGTTGCCATCCAGATGCACATCCTCTGTTGTCCCTGGATTGATGTGTGCCTGGTAGGTGCCTGTGGGAAGCCGCTTCCAGCATCTCCCTCTCTTTGAGGATGGGCCCCCCCAGCCACTGAACCAGTGCCCTCCCTCCCTCCCACCCTCCCCCCACCCCTCGCCCCCCTCCAAAGCTTTCTTCTGCATGGGCTCAGCCCAGCAGGGGGGATCCCGGCCCAGGCCCTGTTTACATCAACACAGCCTCCCGTTGCCACCTCTCCCTTCCTTTGGTCCCTCTCCACCGGGAGTTACGTGTCTGTTTGATTTAGAAATCACATCAGAGGGAGGAGGGGGACGGGGAGAAAGACAAAGACGGAGTGTGTGTGTGTGTGTGTGTGTGTGTGTGTGTGTGTGAGCCTTTGTGTTCCAGGCCACCAATGGCTTTGTGCGTTACAGCACGCGATTGTGTTGGTGTAATTGCTCCCAAAGGGACTCTGCAGTCACTACAACCTGTTGATCTTATGGCCCGGCAGGCCAACAAAGAGTAGGACTGGGGTTCGGATTGGCCCCACTAGGAGAAGGAGTGGGAGGGGGAGGGGGAGGGGGAGTTGGGAGGGAGAGGGGGAGTCACAGGAGGACTCTGCCAGCTGCTGGCTGGCCTGAGATGACAAGGCGAACCCCCCCGGGGGGCGGACCAAATGTTGAGGATGCTAGTTACTGTGGTCTATTTATAAAAGCCTTGTCAGTGCTGACAGGAAGGTTCTGCTGTGTAGGCCTTGACACGACAGCACGCCACAGTTTACCTGATCTGGGACCATGTCCTGAGGAACGGTGGCTTCGGGCCGCAGCGCACAAGACAGTCTTCTAAATGGAGTGCGCTCTCCATCTTGAGTAGAGCAGCGATCCATTTCGCGAGGAGAATGCAAATGGAGAGCCCTCAGGGCATGAATTAAGTAACACCCTTGTGTTTCCTCTTCGCTCCCCTCCTCTCTCCTCTACTTTCTTCTCCTTTTCCTCCATTCCTATCTCCTCTCCTCCCTCCCATACTAACAGCATGAGCACTGCGTCTAGGTGACACCACAACAGGACTGTGCGTGGTCATGCAGACCGTGCGCAATTAACCAACCTAATTATCACACACAAACACAAAAGGGCCCACTCTGAATCTTCACGTGATTCTCTCAACAATGCGTTCCCACCGTGCTGCGAGCCCTATTACAAGCCTAGATACCGCTGACTAATCCCTGAGGCTCGTTGACAATGCTTTCATTATGCGGGCCTAGATCGATCTGGCAGTAGCCATGAATTAACTGCATTTGATGCACACAACAAACAAAAGGTGTTATAGGTTGATGCTAAAGGGAGCGCGTTGGAGAATACATTTGTCTTTTTAACATTTCAGACGCAACCGGGCTTCCTGTGAACTCCAGCTGTGAGACATCCATGGATGTGATGAGCATTTCAGTTTAGTCAGTGTTTCAAGAGGAACTCGGATCAGAGCAAACCCTGTTTTTGTTTTGGGTTTTTTTGACGGCCATTTTGCTCTGTGACTCCCTGCCTTGGGCTTTTATGCAAATCTTGTTTTGACATGAAAGTTATCCTGCCAACGAGGCCAAAAAAACACGTCAGTGTCCATTTTTCTCAATTCATGTCAAGCTAAACGTCAAGCTAAACGGCTGTTTGTGACTTGTATTTGACAACTTATTTCAGTCCCGTTGAATCCAAAATCAATGACGTGAGTTCGTGTCTCTGATGTAATCTGATTCCTGTCACCAGAGCTCCAATGTGACTTGCAGCATCTAAACACGAGTGTACAACAATCCATCTCCAAACCTCTGAACCCACCCATCGTGCTCCTCCAGACCCCCAGAGACCCTCCTTATGCCTGGGAGATTCAGGGCTCGGCTCCCAGGCTGCGTGGAAGGGCCTGGGTGGCGATGGCTGGTTCTGTCACAGGGAGTTTTCAGCATGGCTGCTCTCCTGCAGTACAGGCGTTTCCTCCAGCGCTGCGCCTGGGCGACAGGCCTCTGTCACAGAGCTGCCACTCTGCGTTAGACCCTGCCGACTGACGAGGCGCCCCGCTTAACTGCCATTCTTTGTGGCGTGCAAGGCTGTTTAGCCCGCTTAACAAATCCAAACCTCATTTGCACGCCTCAAACCCCCCCAGAGGCGTTCGTGAGGAACGCTCCCACCTGAATATTGTCATCATGAGGCGAGCTGGGACTAGATATGTCGTGGCTTAACATGAAACAGAACTCCATCCATCCATTTTCTGTGCAGCATGCATCCCTGTTGAACTGTGTGGGTCCAACTGGGTGTCCTCAGCCATCTGTGTGCTCTCATCATCATCTCACGATAGGGAGTCGTGTGGCTGAGCAGTTAAGGAGTCGGGCTAGTGCACCGATTATACCTGGTTCAAATCCTTGGCTGTGCCAAGATTACGTTGAGTCCTTGGTCAAGGCACTTCACCCCTACTTGCCTCAGAATATCCCTGTACTTCTTTTTAATGTAAAGCGCTTTGTGACCGCTTCTTGTCTGTGAAAGGCGCTATATAAATAAACTTTACTTTCTTACTTGCTGTAAGTCGCTCTTGATAAGAGCGTCGGCTAAATGTGAATCACATGATTCATGCATTGTCTCGTGCCTTCTCTTTCAGGGGTGGAGAAGAGCCGCCATCTTGAATCTCATTCCTCGCCTTATTACCCCAACAGTCCCATCAACAGCAGCTCCAGTGACAGCATGGCTCCCAGTCTTCCCAGGTTATCCGTGATGTTCGTTGCTAATTGACAGTAACAGAATTAGCTTTTCGCTGATCCATATGATTATCTCAGGCATGGAGGCCCCCAGACTCTGTCTTGCATAGATTACAGCTGGGGTTGGTTGTATTATCAAGGGTAAAGCATGTTGAGCAGGGGAGAATCTTTGGAGTATGTTTTGTGTAAACACAACCATCACAAGGCGTCACAGTTGTTTACAACACATCAAAAACGCTGCATCAAATTATGAAGTACTACGTTCCCGGTTCAAGGTTTTGGTCTGCGTAGGCTGTCTGCCTTCCTTTAATAGCCCTTTTGTGCCCAAGTCTCAATCATGTCCCAGTCATGATGTTAGTTTCATCTAACATGAGATCCACCTTCAGTTGGTGAATTATGAATGACAGGTCCCTCTGTGCATGGCACATGATGTCTGCTGAATGTACGCTGGTGTCACATGGATTATGCTGGTTTGATCCTCCGCTTAGGGATTTTGAGGGATAATGAGGCTCTAGTATTATGATGTCCTGCAATAAAACAGTAGGGGGAACTTCGATCATTAACACCGCAACCATGTGGTCCTGGGCATGTTTCCCCCCACGCTGATGATCCATGGTGGCCGGGCCGGTTGCTGACGAGCAGCAAGCAATTAGGGGAGAAGATTTGGGGATTTGTTTGGGTTTGAGGCTGGTTTGAGCCTCTGTTTCTGTGAGTCCTGCCCGTCCACAAAACACTGGGGCAGGTCAGTTAGAACACCTTTCCAGATCTTTGCCAATGCGCTCATTCACGGATGGCGTTTCCACACACTTTGGTCATAAGAAGCGAGAGGAAAAGGCACTTGTGAACCACCTCCAACCCCCTCCTCCCCCGCTCCCCACCCCCCATGCTCTTTGATATTCCTCTGAAGGGACATAATCCAGTCAAGTCTGTTGCAGTGTCTCCACGTGGCACCTCGCGAGGGTGAATGGTTTTAGGTTATAACGGCTAGTGTGTGTGAGAGAGAGAGACAGTAAAATATAAATATAAAAGCGGCTAACCCACCCTCAGGCCTTGAGGGGCAAGGAGTCCTGAGCCTCTGTCAGCCATCAGCTCAGAGAGAGAGACGGTCCCCTGCTGAGGGCTTGGAGAGCCCCAGTGTTGCAGCTTTGCTGAGATCTGGTCTGCATGATCCAAGGCCAGGGTTGCCTAGCAGAACTCCAATGACTTTGAGGCTGTCATGAAATAACCCAACTAACCCCAGGAGCAGCACAATTTTTTGTCCCGCAGGATTCGTCCGCAAATGTTAACTTCTGTGGGAAAGTAATGCTTTTGTGTGTGTGTGTGTGTGTGTGTGTGTGTGCTCTGAGTCTAACCAGCTCAAAGGAGACTTTATAGATCAGAACTCGTGGGGGTTGTAGGGTTGTGTGTCGCAGAGTGATGCAAAGAACCATGGTTTGGTGTAAATAAACTTATCAGACTCCTGATAAGACAGCAGCCAACAGCTAAGGAAATCCCAAGATGTCAAATGTTAACCTCATCTACAATTTGTCTATAATATAGTAAGAGAATAAGTATTAGATAGCTTTGTCGACTGTTTTCTTAACTTCTTTCATTGAAAACAATGATATAGCAACTTACAACATATAGTAATAAAGCGTTTCTGTTATAAAAACGTGGTCATGTACACACATACTGTATCAACGCTTCTCCACAGAGGTGCATGTCAGGCAGCAGTAGGGAATCCAGTCCAGAGAGCTCGTGTCCACGTTTTGCTGAAAACATTTCTGCGCGAGGAGAAGGAGGGGGCGCTGTCTGTGCGCGCGGATTGGCCGCTCGGTGCTTGTCAGAACCGGAGGAGGAGGTTGGAGGAAGAAAGGAGTGCTGTGTGTGTCGAGGCCGTCTGGAAAGTGGAACAACACAATCACTGCAGCTCAAATGACCGAACAGACAAACCCTGCATGCTTGTTCTGAGCGGAGGTGCGGATCTGGATACAAGATGACTGAATAAGATGTAGCGATTCTGGAGGAGGAAGGGGACACAGCAAGACGATCATCCCCCCCCCTGATGTCGAAGGTGCCGCATTTATTGTCGCTCTGGTCCGTATCTGGCTGCTGGTCACAATAATAGAAATCCACCTCGGTATTGATGAGAGTGGAGAGAGGTGAAGACAGTGGAGGGAGTCTGGGGCTGAAGTGAGGAGAGTCTGTTAGAGATCAAGTCCTTCTCTGGGCCCTGTTCCTCTGTAGGAGACACTGATGGGGCTGGATCTTATTTAGCTTGTGCTAACATCAGCTGAAAGCTCGCTTTATGAAGTGGACAGTCCAGCACTGCCAAATGCATGGGGATTTTCCCCAAACTAAATCAAACAAGTAAGGCGTTTTGGAAACAACTTCTCATCTTAACGTCAAGTCGTGGTCATGGTTGAACAGCAGCATTAAGACCAACACTGAGTCTGCACCTAATGAAGCAGCCTGCCACCCCATGGAGTCTAGCCTGATCATGTTCTGAACAAACTGCTTCATCGCTGCCTGGTTCTGGATAAGAAGATTAAGACCATCTGCCACCAGGTAAGCACATTAATAACACCCCCCGTCCTACTCCTCCCCTAATTACATGATGTGCGCATTTTTGACAACGAAGGGCAAAACGGACTTTATCTTAGAGAATAGTGTAGGATTGCAAAATAGTAGTTTTTGTACAGCCAGGATGCGCAAGGTCAAATGTCTACTTTAATAGTCCCTTAAAGTAATGAGGCAGTCTGACTTTAGGAGTCTTTAGGCTTCACAGAATAACAGGAACATCATTAGTGCGGACAACAAGTCAAACAAACAAGTCAAAGCCTTTACTTTGCCCCATCCTCTATCAGATGCCAGGTGCCAATGAGCTATCTTGAACTCAACTAAATATATAAAATGTTTTTTTTTTTGTGCAAAAACGTCCTGTAATGGACTGTATGGTGCCTCTGATCTGAATCCACCTGATGCTTGTGAAGGGATGTCAGGAATGTTTCCATCAGAGATTCCAGTTGCTTCCCAGACCTGCCCAGTCTTATTAAGTCTAGAAGCTCGACTTTTACTGTCGATACAGTGACTTTGGGACATAAAGCTCTGCCCAGCACTAAGTTAGGTTTCCTCCTCAGTCTGACAGTTTAAGTGGTCTTTGGCAACATGTTCTAGCCTAATTACACAGGCAGGATCAGGCCAAAATGTCTAGTAATCCAAGAGGAACCACTATTTCATGACGGGTATCGGCAAACCACTCGATCACAGCACACAATTTATTTTATTTGATCTGAAATAACTTCATCCAGCGTCTTGAGTTCTCATAGCAATGTGACCTCTCATGTGTGACCCTAATATATAAATACAGAATTGTGTTTATTGGCTGTTTTGTGACAGTAGCAGCCTTGCAGGTGCTGCTTGAGTGCTGTGAGCACACAGTGTGGGGAGATCTCACCGCTGTAACACCAAGCAGCTCGGAGCTCCAGGATGCTTCATTGATTTCCCTGTTAAGTCGCGATGAAATAAAGCATGTCTGAAGACAATCATCACAATCAAACAGCCATAAATGTTACGGATGGAAGGAACAGTTTTCAGATGAAGAAGGGGCTTGAACTCACACACGGAGTTTATGAGCCACATAATTGATGAAGCCAAATACAGCTAGTTGACCTTTGACTTTAAACATCTATAGAGTGGTTGTGCTGTCGTTGATAGCACAGTGTCTTCCCCTACAGGCAGTGGGATTGTGGAACATTGACATACATCATTCTCTCCTTGTCTGCGAAATAGTAACAAAGTCATTTCAGCAGACAATTAGTGATTGCTCGAACAAATGCAGCTTCTGAATAGGCTTCCCTTTAAGGACAACCAGATGTCTCTATTATCCGAGCACAGAGCTCGCGAAGAATGACCTTATGTGGAACTTCAAATAGTAATCAATGAAATGCTAACTGTGGGTTGAAGAGCCCGAGGTCGCTTTGAAATACACAGAGCTAGACCGAGTGGGGGAGTCAGTTTAATTGAAAACGGAGGCTCTCAGAATGCACCGCGCAAAGCATTCGGTGCCATGATTGCATTGGCCCTTGTGTCTCATTCGCAGCTTGTCATTTTAAATAGACATGACCTAAATGTCCGATACGAATCTGGCATCTGCAACGAGCCAGAAAAGGGATGCAGGCAGCGAAATGTAAATTATCTCTTTATTTATTTTTCACAACCGCTTATGTAGGCCAAGCATTTTGCCTTTAGTTGAGTCCCGATGCTCAGCAATAGGCTACATTGGGTTTGGAGGTCTGGACAGGATCTGAGACAGAATCCTCCGGTGGCACAGCTCACAGCTGAACTGCTCCAGAAACTGGGCCCCACCTCTTTATTCCAACACGCTGGTCAGAACACGTCCCCCCCCCCCCCCCCCCCCCCCCCCCGGCGAGTCAGACACCTGCTCACACAAACACAGTCAAATGGTGCCATCGTAGGCTAAATGTTAGCTGCTCGATTCGCTTCAGCTGCTGTCGCTGTAACGTGGCATTGTGTTTACCTGCGCCTTGCTCAACCAGCACTGAAGCCCCAGTCCCATATCAGCACACACACACACACACACACACACACACACACACACACACACACACACACACACACACACACACATCCTCCTAGCAACAGTCTTTATGCTTCCCTTCCAGCTACAGGTACCAACGGCCACGTTCTCCTAACAGCTCAATTGGTGGTTTGTGACAAGACATCTGTCATTGGCTCTCCTCATCATCCCCAGCAGTGAACTTAACACCCACAAGCTCGGCCTTGTTTGAACTAGTACTTGCCCTGTCGCATGGTGAATAACATTCCCTAACACTCGGCTCTCTAGATGCTTCAGCATGTAAACACATAGTGACAGCAGCGACTCTTAAAAAGGGTCTTCATGTTAAAATAGCACCACTTCCCCAGACAAAAAAAAAGAGTCAGAGCACAATCCTAACATATGTCGAATGAGTCAATACAATTGGACCTCATAACAGGACGGAAGCTCCCGGTGCCTCTCCAGCTCCACAGACAGAAACACAGCGTCTTGAAGGGAGTCTGGAGAGAATGTGATGACAAAGCTTTGGATCTGGAATGCAAATGCCCGGCGCAAGGCCCAGCGGCCGCCAGAGGAGCGCTTGAGTCTCAGGCCAAGGAATTAGCAAGCCAAATGCATGGGGAAGTGCATTCGCTCATTTCGAATTTGGGATGCGAGATGGGTGCTGTTTGGGGGGAGGGGGGAGAGGGGGGAGGGGTGATTCTGCATTACTGTCAGGTGGGGCTGCAGCAACCGGAGGCTTTTTGGGTTACGTACCGTGCCCTTTCGCTATTACCCTCCGTGACCCCCAGCGTCACCTCTGGGATGGATCCAGACCATCTTTCATTTCGTCCCAGTTAAGTTGAAATAACGACCACCATCCCCTCCCCCCCACACACACACCCCACACACACACCCTTCTGAGGGAGGCATTCAAGAAAGGTCAGAGCCCAAAGCAACCGCTCCGTATTTTTGGAACGTGTGTGTGTGAAGGCCGAGACGAAGCGGGCGGTTCACCCGTGTTCTTGTCTTTCGATCTCCAGGAGATCCTGTCTGACGTCTCACGAAACACACGCGCTGTCTCTCTCTCTCTCTCTCTCTCTCTCTCACACACACACGCACATACCAATGCACTAATTAGTTCCTGCTATACGGCTAATTACTTTCATGCATTTGACACTCTGCCCTGAACTGTCACATGACCTTAGTATCTTTATCGCGCACCTCGGAAATGAATAAGTAAATAAGGAATGATTTGCTTGCTCACTCACTGGTTCTGGATATAATTGGTTATTCATTATTTCCCATTGATTTGCTTTGACACACTTTAATTTACTGTTGCAGACACTTGTCTGTATGCTACCATTTTACACATTTTCTCAGTGGGAGATCATTAAAAAAAAAAGAGCAAAAATAGATGCAATCGTGTGAATGAAAGCACACCCTTCCCATCCAAGTTCTCCTCAAACGGTAGGAGCAGTGTGTGTGTGTGTGTGTGTGTGTGTGTGCGCTGTGTCAGATGTCATTAGACACGTCTTCCCCACATCTTTGACACAGGTGTGAGGTCCTTCTGAGCCAAGATCGTGTGCCCTGGCACCCCAAAGGGAACCACGGTGCCCCTTTTCTACCACACTGGCACCCAGATGGTCCTCTCGAAGGTCTCGCTGCTGCCCCTTGGTCACGCCGAAAAAGGGGAGGGAGGGGAGGGGGGGGGGGGGATGACACCTTAGCTATGGTGTCATTGCCATGGTGTAGACGTGCAGCGGTGTCCCTACCTCAGAGGAGGCTGCTGTGGCTTAGGGAGAGGTCCATTTCTCGACAATGACCCGGGCGAGATTAATGATTGAACCAATAGGGAGAGGGAAGAGAAAAACAATAGAAACTCATTGATCCTGGAGCTTGAGGGGGGGGGGGGGGGGGGTGCTGCTTGCCTGTGGTCAAGGGTGATATATGAAATGGCTGTTGTGCAGTTCAATGCAAATTGAATAAGCTGGTGTGTGGCTTGTAGAATAGAGCTGCTGGCTCTGTTGCTCGCAGTGGGGAGGGTGTTATGGTGTCTCTCCAACGACTTCTCCATTGAAATGTATTTCGGGTCCTATTTGGGGCCTTTTCCCTCTCTTTTTGTGTGCTAATGACCTGTTTTTCTTGTGGTGATTCATCTGTGTGCGCAGTGCGGTGTAATCCATGGCTCTGAAGCGAGCGTGAGCATTACAGCAGCGTGCGTGTGGTCATATCGGGTGGCACCGGAACAAGGAGGGGGGGTGGGGGGGTGTTGACAGCCCTTCCAGTGATTGGCAGCCCAGCATAACAGCAGTGGCCAGCGGCTGTGTTTGTGTGACGTTAATGTGGTTGCGGTGGCTTTTCCCATAACAGATGGAGTTTGATTGACTGCTGTGTGTGTGTGTGTGTGTGTGTGTGTGTGTGTGTGAGAGTGAGAGAGAGAGAGAGAGGGGCCCAAACCAGAGGGCTCTGTCACGGACATGACCCCAGCCTTGTGTCCCTCTCTCGCAGTCAGACACCTGGAAGACAAGACAGGGTGAATATGTATGAACACATCAATCTGACTTCCTGCCCCACAGGGCAGCTCCACACTCAGTGCTGCATGTCTGGGGTAACAGACAAAACACAGGAAGCAGGAATGCGCCTGATTTGACAACAGACTCGCAGCGAAGCCTCCAGCATCTCCTAGTAAAAAAAAACACGACTTCTTAACAAGTTATAATCCTGCTAAATGATTTAGCTTGAGACAAATCGAGTCAAACAGAAAGGCTTTTGGATTAGCGGTAGATGAGGATGGGGTTGGGGGGGGGGGGGGGGATGTTTACTAGCTTACGTTAGGAGTAAAGGCTTTGTAATGGGTGTGTATTTCGCTGACAATAATGCTGGACTAGGGAGTTCTGATAATTAGAGATGATCTCTCCTGATTCTAGTCCTAGACAGCCAACAGCCTGTGGGGGTCAAACCCAAGTCCCCCACCACAGTGCTGGTTACTCCTCTGAGCCAGGGGGCGTGGCCATCCTCCTGGGGGCGTGTTCCCCACTCTTGTCTCAGACAGCTGTCAAACGCTCGAGGAATTCGATCCTTTTTTCTTCCACCCAATGTGTGTTTTCACAGATCCTGCCAGGTTTACCTTGGGAGTTCCAGGTAATTCAGGAGGAGGTGTTGGGAGGAGGTGTTTCTCCTCCTGTTGGAATGAGCACAATCCCCAACACAATCCCCAATTCCACTAAAGACCATCAAACAGTCAATCTTGGCACATGTATTCCTAGAACATTATGCCCTCTATTTAAAACTCTAGTTTCCACTGCTTTAATATTCAGCTTGTTTCTGATGCAGGAGGTAGTTTCATGTCTGTTACCTTGGCTCAGCGCACGATCCTCTGTTTTTTTTGTAGTTTTTAATCTAACCTGAGTGAAATCTTAGGAAACAGTGATGATTCATTAGAAACCTGGCAACCATGTTATAGTCCCCCTCTGAGACGATACACATTCAATCCATCAACGTCCCAAATCTTTATGGGATACTTTGGTATTGTACCCATGGGTAGAGCTACCAGGTGGCCCAAAGGCTGTTTCCTGTCTGGTAAACGAATACACACTGATATAAAAATAAGAAGCTTGCTGACAAGTTAACGTCAAAACATGCATTAACATAAAACTGTAATAAGGTAATCTCTCCTGTACTGCTGGCTATGACCCTGAAGCACCTATGAGATTAAGTTATAAATCATTGTTGATTGATTTGAAGTGTGTTAATTATTCACGTTAATCAATTGCATTTAACTGTTAAGTCGTCAATCTGTGTGTGTGGGCGAGCGTGCGTCTGTGGTTCAGTGATCTCCAGAACACACCACTGCTCAATGAGGAAAGTCTTCCGGCATTGTTCAGACTTGCAGAAGGACATGCAGTGTTGTTTGAAGGAGCACTTTGTGACAAGTGAATATACATTTATACAGGCGTTGTGTTGAGCTGTGTTAGACAATAGCGCTGGTGCTTATAGCCTGAAGCCTTTGTGTTTCCGTAGCCTCAGTCTAAGGCTAAAGATACTTTATCTTTCAACACATATTAAGACTACAAAATGGCTGACTTGGGACATTCATTCTAGTCGTAAGCAGTTTCTTCATCTGTGCTTCATCAGCTAAACCACCTTCCAGGACATGTACAGTAATAAAACCACATCCCTGAATCCAGGTGCATTAAGGGGAAAGTCAGAGACTTTGTAGAAAAACTGCCACATCACCATACTATACCAGTGTAATTGGTGTTTTATTTGGAGTGTGACTCACTCTGAGAACATAGCTTGAGGAAGGGGCACACGAAGTCAAGCAGCAAGACAGACACACCAAGCAAGCATGGGTCGTCTCTCCATTCTGAAGTCTCGGTAGGTAGTCTGGAGAGTACTGGAGTGAGTACAGTGAGAGTGAAGGATCCTGGATCCCAGCGGCTGCAGTAATGGTTTTCAAGAAGCCTGATTTACGATGCTGCTTTATCAGGGCGAGGCAAGCTTCATCATAAAAGATATCAAGGCACCCAGAGGGAGGCTGGGCACATCTGCAAAAAAAAGAAGAAAAAAAAAAGAAAAAAACGTGTAAAACCAAATCTCAATCATTCTACAAAAGTGTCCAAATGAGAAGCAGAAGCGTTGAAGGCCCTGCTGAAGTTACACTGCAGACGCAGCACTTGCCCAGTGTGAAACCCAAACTGTCAACATGGAGGCCGGCGAGGCTTCCGACTCGGGCGTACTCCCCGGTGGGGGGGGGGGGGAGCACACTCTCTCCTTTAGGAGAAACAAAGGAACTGAAGAAGGATGAATCCTCAGTTCCCATGGTGGGGGGGGGGGGGGGGGGGGGGGGCTTGATTAATCGCTCTATCCGAGCCAGCAAAGCTATGTGTCCTTCTGGACGGTGAGCAGCCACGCTTCATTTTAATGCTGTTGTGTAAATATAGGGCAGGATTTACATGAATGGGAGACAGATAGTGAGGTGTAGCTCACTAGAGTGAGCAAAGTGATGGAGAGCTAAGTGGACAGGATGCAGAATTGCCTGCCACAACCCACAGAAGGATGCTTACCCAGGGCTCAGCCGAACGAAGAGAAGTGAGAAGGGAAGCATCCTGTGTTGTTTCTGCAGGTGTGTGACTAAACTGTGAAGGAGGAGTGTCGGGGGCTTGTGGGGTTTAGAGGGATCCAGTTCTTCAAGGGATGGTGTTGGTGGGGGTGGGGGGGTGGGGGGCCGTCAACAGGGACTACGGTCTCCATGGTGATGAAATATTACCTGTATTTCGAACTAACAAACCGCATTCTCTTACCAGACTGGGATGGAGTGCTGGGGTGGGAGTTTTTGTTAAGTATGTTTCAAACTGACCTTTACTCATACATGGCTCAGCGGTTAAGGCGTTGGCCTCATGATCGGAAGGTTGTGAGATCGAGCCCCGGCTGTGGCTATATGACTTTGTGTCCTTGGGCAAGACACTTCACCCTACTTTTCTCAGGGAGAACGTCCCTGTACTTACTGTAAGTCGCTTTGGATAAAAGCGTCTGCTAAATGAATAAATGTCAAATGTAAATGCGGTGGCCATAATGGTTAGGCACATCTGATTTGGTTCATCGCTGATGGCTAATGCTAATGTACTATCTGTACACTGTAATGTCTTAAACATGTGTGGTAGTGTTAACACAGTCTGGAGAATCTCAGAATGGTGGAGAATGTTCTGGCCAGTTACAGAACCTTACAACTATCAAGTATGAAGCCATCTCATGCAGAACATTTCAGTGTTAGCATGTAGGGAAGTAGAACCTCATTTGAGTATTCCAGTCTGTCTCTAGAGGATGTTGTTGAGCCCGCCAGTGTTTTTGCTAGTCTAAGGAAAATGGAAGACATCCTCGCCTCCTAAGATCTATAGCTTTCTCTTTTATTCTTTTTGCCCAAAGCATCAATCTCCCTTTAGTTTACTACTCTACATCTCTGTAGTCTTGGCTGGGTAATCGTGGATTGTTCAAACCAGTAGCCACGCTTGATTATCATGTAGAAAGCCTTAAAAAGTTGTCTGTCTTGGTATCACCCCCCCCCCCTGCTGGCGGGATGCAGGCTGATTGGTCGAGATCGCAGACCGTCTTTCATCTTGACGCTTCAAAGAGGAGTCTTAGGAGGGCAGTGTGAATGGGAAGTCAGGTGATGGAACCAGAAGTGACAGGGATAATATTCCGTCTGAGCCCAGAGTCTGCGTCAGCCCCACCCTGGCCCCTGGTTTCTTACACAGCCGATCCTCCAGTCTCTTCTCCTTAATACCCGTTCATTATACGCGGCCATTACAAGTGCCCACATCTCAAATCCCCCATAAAGTGTCAGCTGTCACAGAGAGTTGCCAGGGGTAGCGGCTAAATATAGAGGAGTCGTTTCTAAGCGCTCTCGACAGGGCACCCATGTTGACCTCACCGAACGCTGAGTTATGAACCTTGTCACCGACGACTCTCAGGAATCATTTTCTCCGGAGATTCTGAGTGCTGCCCCTCGCCTAAAAGCACTTCATCCGGTTCCAGCCGCCCCTTTTTTGGGGGTTCATCTTAGATGGATCCATTTTGGGAAACGCAGAACCTTAATCTCAACCTTAATCCATCACTTCCTCCATTAATCAGCAGGGGTTGGTTTCCAACCGTGTTTTTTAGGAGAATGTCTAAGGATGAAGGTTACTCCTGGGCCAGAGCCAGACAAACCAAGCAAACTCTAGTGGTTTTAAATATGACTCTGGGTGATTTATGCTTTGAACCCCCCCCCCACCTTTTCTTGCCCTAGTGACTGAGAACAGATGGAATATTTACGGGTAGGACACCCATTTATAGTGCTGTATGAAGCCATCATACACACCGCTGGCCTAGTGTTTACACCCTTTTTATGTGCTGGATCTGCTGCACACGTCACTCCTGAAACACAGACCTTCCCAGCACCAGAGATGGATGAAGGCCTGCGTTTGCATTCTCTTACTTCATTCATCACTCGCTGCGGCTCCATCGAAGCCTCCGCCATCCGTCTCTCCGCTGTTTCCCTTTGCGCTTGGCTGTGTCGGGCGGCTTGCACCCCTGTGTACTGTACGCACACGGGCGGATGCGTCCCCTCAACCCCCTTTTGATGCGTTTCCTCTCTGAAAACGCATAAAAAATGCAAGGCGATCTTTACAAGCTCGCAGTGGAAACAAACACCAGGGCTCTGCATCCTGAACACAGAGCCCAGCCAAGGCAGCTCACCCCTGGTGAGGAATATCAACCTGTGTGTGGGTGGCTGGATGGGTGGGTGGGTGGAGGGGGTTGGACAAGAGGGTGGGAAGGTATATTTATGAAGAAATTGGTCTGGTAACAGAATAGAGTCCTATTTACTATTACTCGAAGCAATATCCTGCCTGGTAGAGTGTCATCTGAGAGCGGTCGTTGTTTGTCTAGAGTACCAGTAGGTGTGTGACATGCTTGTGAACCATGAAGGAAAGAGGGTGCTTTACTCAAAAACATGATTAAAGACCAGCCACCGAATGGTTGTTTCCTATAGAACTCAGGGGAATCATTTTTGTGGCTTTCCTGATACAAAGACATATTATTTTATGTGAGGAATTGGTTATCTGTCCTTGATAATCAAGTGATGTCTTATCGGATGTCAGTGCTATACAACCTGTTGATGAATTTTGTTACTAATGAACTTAGCAGCTCCTTTGCCCTCAAACTTCTTTTGTTTGAAATCTTATCACATCAGGCGATCCGCTCCTTCACAGCAGTAGGTGCCCACTCAGCTAATCACCTTGGCATGGTGAGATGAGATCGTGCCAGGGCTGGAGTGTTTTAATAACATAACTCTCTATGGATTCCACCCTGAGTGGCCTGGATACTTTAGTGCCGACAAAGCAGAGAGAGAGAGAGGAGACATGTTTAAAACCTCCATCTTTTTGTTGTGTGTCATTCTTTAGTCCTGTTGAATTAGCAGACAGTAATCCCACTTTTTGGCTGCTCACAGATTTACGATTTTGTTGCCTGAAGACCATTCATTATCCTCTTCATTCATTTGACTTATCAATGTAGGCAGCTGCCCACTTTGCCCGTTAATTTCATGAATGGCCATTAAAAGGTCAAAGTGTAATTCTTCCCGCTTCATCAGGCTCATAAATAATGCATTATCATTTAGAAATGACCAGCCGGCCCGTATTAATCTTCTCCTGGCTAACTGGGAGGAACCTACTGTAAGTGCACGATACGTACTCTTTTGTCTTGAACGTTGTCATTTTCTCACAGAAAGTCACTTGTCTCTCGTGAGGTGTTTAGTCAAGAGAAAGGACCGAGGCGGCGATGACAACTGAAAAGATTTCTTGTGGCAAACGGTTCGTTCAGGAGATCAAGAATCTGGGGTGATTTAAGCAGCCGAGGGAAATGTTTGTATTCCAGTAACAACGTTTTGATTCTTCCATTCTCTCTGGGCTTTTCAACGTTGTCAATGAGTCAGGCACAGATATTAGACTGGGGTATGGGCGTCTTGCATCTTAAGTGACTACAACCAGATGTACAGCTCTAGAGCTGGACTGTGGAGATACTGAGGCATCGCTAACTCCACCTGCTACATCCAGCAGCACCTCCCTCCCCCTCCTGCTCCATGTCACCTGAACCTCTTTCATCCCAGAGATCTGTGTCAGCTTGCCAACCCACAGAGTGCCATGAATCCTCATTAGCCAAGTTTGCCTGCCCTAGAGACAGAGACAGAGAAGGAGTGAGCAGCGCTCCATGGGAGAGGCACCCCTCTCTCTCTCTCCCTTGCTCCCCCTCTCTCTCCCCCCTGCTCTCTCTTGTTCCCCCTGGCTCCCTCGGGTCCAGCTGTGAGCTTGGACATAGGCCAGTGATTCCCCTGTCAGGAGCTCTTCCCCTGTTCCCCCCCCCCAACATGCCAGCTTGTGGATGTGAAAGTTACCTCAGACAAGTTTGAGCAGGCTCAGCACACAGTCCTTACCCTCCCCCAGGAACTTTCTAGAAAGAGCTTGGCGACATGACTCTCCCTCTCTCGTCGTTCGTTCCCCTCACTGCTCCTGCTGAAGGATTGTGCTCTTTGGGTCGTTCTTGGAATGGCTGCGCTGTACCGTTTGTCTAATTCAACCATATTTGACCTATACATGCAAGCCAAGTAAAAGCTTACCCTGACAATTCGTCCAGTTTCTTAGTGTGTGTTCCTTAACCCTTCCTGCATGGGCACAGCAGTTGATCAATTCATTCAACCTTCCTGGCCCCAACCCTTAACTCCCTATGGCCTGTTTCAACCAATAGAGCTTGGCTCCCGTAATAATCGCTCATCACTTTTAGTGTCAACACACAGCAATTTATTATGGAGCTCTGGATATTAAATTCCATTTTCTATTAACTTACTGTCGAGCGGTGAGCGAAGACTAACCGTTGAGATCTGGGCTCATAGCAATGCCTATAAAGTTGAATGGGGGGTATGGATATCACATTACTTTTGGTATTGCATTAGAGGGCGAGATTAGAAAAGATTGATGTGATTCATTGCGCCCCTATTTTTCTGTCCAAGCTTCACTCAAGAGAAATTGCATCGTACGGATGTTGCTGGTTTGATGTGGGGACACATTCATTATGCATGTGCAGTTAGCAAATGTGCAAAATGTAACCACTGGTCAAATGGACAGCTAGTCCGAGGACTTGAAATTGTTGAACCTGAATCAATTTACCATGGCGATGAATCACAGCCCCATCAGGGTAAAAAAAAACACCAATCAGAACTAGACCAATCAGTGGTAAAACACACCCCACACACACTCGTTCTTTGTCCTGATTGGCTCCCAGCTCCCTCGCTCTCTCTCCTCCTGACAGCTTCATTTCAGTTGGTAATAATGAATATTGCCTGTGTTGCGTTAGCCACACCGATCCCCCTCTTCGCCACGACGCTCGCATCGCGCGGGGCGGTCAGAGGTTAAGGACTCTGCAGAAGGATTTCACAGCCCTGGCATCCAAACCGGAGTTCTTGTAATTCCCAAAAGCCTCTTATCTCTCACAGCCTTGTTTAACCCAGTCAATCTGACAGGGGGCAGCAACAAAGAGACACAGACAGATTCAATAAGCGTTGGGAAAAACTTGCTGATGAAAATGAATCCCTCCACATCTCCCTGACCAAACCCTGCTCCTCGCCCAGCATCTCTGCTATTGTTCTGGGTGACAGTCGGATAATTGGCAAGCGCTTCGCATATTTGCCGGCGTCTCCGCTGCCAGACAGTTTGGGACAGTGTCCCAGTCCTGCATGGACCCTGGTGAAGATTAAAAATCAACTGGGGTCAACTGGCTGATTGGACAAATGTGGTTGTGATGGAAAGAGGATTTATTATATCACATAACAAAGTTTATATACTGGGATCTTCTCTGTCACACCGAAAAATGACTAAAATAGCTTGTTTTAAACCAGTAGGTCATCAGGACCAGTTCTTTGCTGCATTCAAACGAGCAGATTTTGAATCTAGAAAATCTTAATTTGCATGAAGTGTTCTCAGGGTTTCCATCGGCAGGTAAACGGTAGGTTTCGTTCTGCAGGTATGCTCACAGTTTGAAAGCCTCACGATATTTTCCGAAATTTGAGATTCATGTTTGGTATGAATTATTTATGGCGCTGCAATACGTGTTCGTTTCCTGCCAGGACTTTGAAACCTTCTTGGAAATCTTCAACCTTAAAGTGGAGAGATGTAGTGAGCTTTTACTGTTTACGGTTGTTTGTATCTGACTTTAGTTTCTCTCTCTCCCTCTCTTGCTCTCTTTCGCCATCCCTCTCCATCTTTCTCTCTATCTGTTTTTCTTTCAGACAGTACAATGCATTGTCCTGGCCAACAGCTTCTTCCAACATAGAGGTCACCCAGCCTCACTCTCTCACGGTTTCCCCCCCCCCAGAGGATGCTGGGAATGTGTCGCGGACGCAGAAAGTTTCTGGCGGCCTCTCTCGCCCTGCTCTTCATCCCGGCTCTTACCTGGCTCTATCTGTCTGCCGGGAACTTTCAAGGTAAGACACCAATCGCCCTAGAGTTGCCTCTACTAACATGCTGCCTGACAGGATTCTATTAAATCAACAGAGCGATTTCTTCCGTGTTTACACTCTGAAGTGCAAAGCAAAACATTTTCACCTCAGACAGGGAACAGTTCATCTTTTAACTGAAAGTCTAGACAGGACTGTTCAAAGTTAGGAAAATGATACTCCAGCCCCTTAGAGAGAGAGCTGAGTAAACGAAGTTTTCAATACATAAAGTCAACGTCTTTTCTCTCAAGGTAATATATTAATGAATTACTGAGGCCTGCCCAAAAGTTGATTACTTCCTCAAGACGATTTAGTCCAGGAGTTTCCTGAGCAATTTTAATGACTTGAGAAATAAATTCACCAGCTTTGTCATTATTAATTATGATTAAATTGACAATTTTGACTGGGGGGGGGGGGGGGGGGGGGGGGTGGGGGGTGGGGGTCACAGTCCCTGGAGACTGCACATCTGAATGAATTCCTATAATTTCCCACTGAAGACGAGTAAGTAATTATGTGACTGGATGGTTAATCGGAGGCATGACATAGTTGTTGCCGGGCAAGATGGCAAGGTGTGAAATAACCTGGCCAGGTGGAAATAGTTCAGCTTTAACAGTTCTCTGTCTAAATATGCAAGACAAACACTGTCTGGTTCCACTCTCTGTTTTTTTAGGACAGGCAACATAGACTTTAAAGGATATTTTAGTGCAAGTTGAGCTCAAAGAGAGCCCTGGCCATAACCATTGAGAACCAAGTTATTTAGCCTTTCCTGTGGAGAGCCAAGCCACAGCAACACTGCAGTCTGGAGCTCTGAGGAAGGCCGGATGAAAAGACGTGAAAACCCCTCATTTTAGAACAAAGCGTTTCCTTAACAAAGACTAAAGACGTCATCTCTCTTTCCCCGGTACATCCAACCGCTCGTTGGATGTTACATCCTCAATTTATTTCGGTCGATGCCTTTGCTGAATTCGGTTGGGTCTTGTGAAGACCCTGTGGGCCTCTTCATCAGCGATGAGGGAGACCACTTTTGAAGACTGTCACAGTCTTGGCGTTGGGAGAGAAGCTGCAGAGGGGCTTGCTGGGATTTGTAGTTCCTCAGCCACCATGACTCTACATTGATGGTGTGAGAAGCTTGGCAAAGCACACAACAATACAAAAACCTGGCTTTTTTGTTATTAGTTCCTGTTACATTCAATATGAAAGCTGCTAACATTGTAATCCCCTCATGTAGCCAATAGGCCAATACTTATATAATACTTATTTTTCACAGCACGTCTAGTTCGCTTCATATTAAAAAAAAACCTTATATATACCTTGAACTCTTGTCTAGCAGCTGTCCGGATCCCGCTGTGATTGAACTGCTCTGTTCAAAGATCCAATACGCAGGACTACTTTATATGGTTAGCTACCGCAAGCCTGTGAGCTTCACTGATGAAACTGACAGATCCAGGGCTTTGGAACTTGATTTGGTCCTACGTGACTTCATAAGACTTTTTAAAGCGCTTTGTTTAAACCGCTTGAGATAAGATATTTTACCTTAGAATAAAAACCATCTAATGACTGATAGTTATGTACCTATGCTCTGTAAAAGGCTTGTTGGCAGGGGGACAGCAGTTTTAAACAAGCCCTTGTTTCTCTGGGACAGTTTATGAAGATGCCACAGAATGTCTGCTAGACTTTTACAATTATAGACAGAGCCTCGGGTTCTATGTTTTTGAATGAATCAGCAAAAATTTCCCCAGCTGTCTAGGGGCAGTCTACATATGCTGACTGAAACTAGCTAAGCATGGTCGCCCTCAAGCCCCGCCTTATGACTCATTAGCATATTCCTCATGAATATGCAGCATTTATGCCTGAAGCTCAGCAAATCACCCTAACTTTACCAGTAATTGGGACAGTTGTGTGTACGAAAACTTTATTATGTCATTAAAGCAATGCCCCGCAGCGGAATACCCCTCGCCTCCTCCCACAACAGAACACCCCTCGCCCCCTCGCCCCCCCCCCCCCCAGGTGCACCAGAACAGCCGCAAAGAAAGCTGAAGAGCTTCATACTGTAGTACGCACGCATGCACGCACGCCACAGCCGGCAAATAATGGCTAATCACCGGGGGCTCGCTTCCCTCGATAGACCGTTAATAACCTTCTCTTCACCCACAGGCTCATTCCACTGTGTGACCTTTGCCCAAATTCCTTGGCTCGTACTGCCCCCCCCCTCGCCCCTCCCCCCCAGCGCATCTTCCAGGCTCCTCGCTGGTGAATCTGCCGGAAAAAAATCTGCCACCATTAAGCAGCCACTTAAACACGCTCTCTCACCTAACCACGCTTTTAATGAAGCGGGAGTGCCGGCAGTTCCTGTCCAGAGGTTAGGAAGTGCAGTTGTTGATTGAGGTTGAGCCGCTAATAGGACTCTCATGCAAAGACATTGTTGGGTTTCTTTTTATTTCAGGTCTGTACTTTAGGCGGCAGTCGTCATGGCTACAAGGACACCCATGAATGTGGTTGAACCTGTGAATAGAGCTTCATACTATACTAGATAAAAGATAATAGCTTATACAAGCAATTAGTCTCTGTTTACAATGGCGGGGTCTAGACTGATGTGTTTAACCAGACATTTTCCGCACAGCCACAAAGTTTTCTTTTAACAAACTCAGAATACAAGGAATGGCTCAAAATGGCCGCCGCACATCCACAAGCTCTTTGTGGGTTGATTTACACTTCCTGTCAGGTGAACAGATGCTGTCACCTGACGGATGGCGCCCCACCGCCCTAGCAGATGTCTCCGTGGCAACCGCAGGGATGTGTGGACAGTGCAAGATAGGCCACGCCAATTAGTCTGTCATACATGAAGGCGCAGGGCGCAGGACATGCAAACAGACCGTGCATCACCACATCCAAGGGCCTGACCGACTCCCAATGTCTGGCAAGAACGACCGAGTTCACTGAGGACAGGAAACTCATGAGATCTGGAAGCCGTCCAGCTTGCCAGGTCTGAGGATCCCGGCGATGCATTGTGAATATATGAATCAGAAAATGGCCCCCTCACATGTCATTAAGGCCATATGGCATGCTTACACCGGGATGCAGGGTCCGTGCAGCGGATGGAAATCATTCAAACTGTGAGACCTAATGGGCTGAAGATTGCATGTATGATTGCCTCCTCGGCTCGGTAATGCGTCAGAGAATCTCGTTTTTCTGACGCACGCTATTCATCGTCGGGGTTTTTTTTTTTTGCCATGTTCTCCATCGTTGTTCTGGAACGGATGGACGAGCGTCACGACGACGTAGACGCAGAACCAAAAAAAGAAGCTGCGCTTGGCTCCTCGCCAGAACAGCAGCTGCATCTGCCGGCCTGTGAATGTCAGCCCCCCACTCCCCCCCCCCACCCCCCCACACCCCACCAAATGCCCATTCAGTCCAGTTCAGTGGGATTAGACCCAGTAAATCCATTCAGCAAATGAATTACAGCTGGGATGAAACGGAGCCCAGAAGGTGTTTTGGTTGTCTGTGTGGACATTTTTACTGGGTATCCTCTGCTAATGGGCCCATGTGGGTGGAGTGATACTGCCTCACACACACACACACACTTCCTCCCACCCCACACAGCCACACCCCTACTCCAGGGCCGTAAATATAATGGGAACATTTTTAGAGAAATCTGCCAAGCGAAGTAAGGTCCAGTGTTGGCGTCCTATTGCGACATCTCCATGACAATGCTGCCTTCTTCAGACTTGAACAGAGATGGACAATCACACTGAGGTGGACGAACCATTATTATAATTAGAAGAAGAAAAAAAATCAATTTTGACTTGTCAAGTTGACAACTTGACTTGTCTGACTTGCAGCCTATGTGACAAATGTCTTCTTTATTTAGTTGTTCCCCGCAAAACTCACAATTCGACACTGGGAGGAAAAACTTTTCACATGGCCTGTGGCTCGGATATGCTAGCTATATGTTTTACCATCCTCCTGACAGTTCACATCCTTCACATCCCATAATGCCAAGCTCCAGGCTGGTGGGGGGTGGATGGGGGGGGGGGGGGTTTCTCAAAGACAGGAAACCCATCCATCTCTCCGTTCTGATCAATGCCGTGGAATGAGAACCATGGGGACCATCCTAGTCTCCAGCTGCAGCCCAGCTCAAGCCCTGGATCCTGGAAGCTTCATGAGCTGGCGGTGCTGCTCTGGTGCTCGTGGCTCGTGGCTCAAGCCTCTGAATGGGGACACCATTGTGTTAGTTTATGGCCTCCCTCCAAGACCTTCTACTGCCTTTAGGGAGCTGATGGTGTTTCTGAAATGCACCCCCCTCCCTCAGGGAAACCTCTTTTTATTCTCTCTCACGTTTTATTTGCTCTCGTCGTCTCTCTTATTCCAGCCGCCTCTATAGCTTCATATCTCCCTTTTCTTCCGCACTCTCTCTCTCCCTTCATTTCGCAGTCGCTCTCTCTCTCTCTCTCTCTCTCTCTCTCTCTCTCTCTCTCTCTCTCTCTCTCTCTCTCTCCCCTCTGTCTCTCTCGCTTTCCATTTCTCTTTCACTCTCCTCCATCCTTCCAGGCTCTAAGATCCAGGGCTGTTGTGTTCCATGGGCAGTCAGAGGAGAGACAGAGGGGAAATTGCTACTGCCTCAAATTAGACTACGGAGAGCGTATCACCCTGCTCTGTGTGTCAGGGATATTGATTGAATGGTATCTGTGTACTCGGAGGCCAGAGAAGCATCAACACTCGGACCTGACTGCTAATTTGAAATCTCACACTCTCTGTTTACCCGCTGATGCGTCGATGCTGCCGCCATCGCCGATTGGCTCCTGCCCTGTCCTTGTGCACCGCGATACTCTCTCTCCACCATGTCAGGGTGGCGACAAGGTATATCCAGCTTGCAGCATGGGTGCTTGTGCACCTCCTGTTTTTGTTCTTCTTCATTTCCTGTCATGGTAACGAGATGAATGATTCCTAGGGAGGACCCGCCCGGAGCTTAGCTGTGATTGGCTCTCCTGATCGTCACACCCTCTCCTAACGCTCTCCTCCTCCTTCTCTCTTGTCCCTGCAGTGAAGCCCCTCCCACTCTCGCCCCTGGAGCCCCATTCGTCCCCGCAGGTGGGCGGGCCCGGGGAGCGCCAGGCGCTGGAGCTGCGGGTTCGGGAGGTGGAGGAGGAGAACCGTGCCCTGCGCAAGGAGCTCAGCAAGCCCCCGCAGGGACGCCCTCACCACGGCAACCACCATAGCAACCAGTCCCGGACCCACTCGGAGGAGGGCACGGGGGATAACGAGGGAATGAAGTCGGGCGCCGCGGGCAACGGCTCGGACTGCGCGCAGCAGCCGCCTGTGGATAAGTGTGAGGTGAGTCACGGACCAGCAGGCTCAGCGTTGCCATTGGCAACGTCCATTTGAAAGGGAAAGAAAGGCCCCCTTGTTTGGCTGCTGAATTGTCTATTAGAGTAAAAAAAAATATATATTTTTTTTATATAAGTCCCAGTAATGGTAACCGAGAGAGAGACGTGGAGGAACATCCACCCACATGTGGTCCACAGCATAATAACACTACCATAAAGAATCATTACCTGGCTAACCAGCCCTGGATAAGGCACCATTAGCAGTGACGTCAAAGTCAGGTTATTTTATTGCTTGGCCACTGTACCTGTTAGTCTAATCCTGACCCAATTATGAAGCACACCGGGTCAGGAAGATGCTTTTCTGTCAGAGGGGCACTAGAGCATCATGGCACATTCAGCACAGCGGTGCTAAATCACCTCCCATGTAGAGATCCAGATGATGCTGTGGCTCTCCTGCATGCAGTCTCAGCATCAGCCCCAGCATCCTGTTAACCCTACAGGGGTCAGACCCAACAGATGGTGAAGGCCAAACCTCCGTGGGGTTCAACCCAGGTGAGAGGCGGGAGTATCGTAGTGACGGATCCTCTGTAGCTGCTGTGGAAGACAGGAGGTCTGCTAGTCCCAGACCAGCACTGCCCCTGTCTGCTAGTCCCAGACCAGCACTGCCCCTGTCTGCTAGTCCCAGAGCAGCACTGCCCCTGTCTGCTAGTCCCAGAGCAGCACTGCCCCTGTCTGCTAGTCCCAGACCAGCACTGCCCCTGTCTGCTAGTCCCAGAGCAGCACTGCCCCTGTCTGCTAGTCCCAGAGCAGCACTGCCCCTGTCTGCTAGTCCCAGAGCAGCACTGCCCCTGTCTGCTAGTCCCAGACCAGCACTGCCCCTGTCTGCTAGTCCCAGAGCAGCACTGCCCCTGTCTGCTAGTCCCAGAGCAGCACTGCCCCTGTCTGCTAGTCCCAGAGCAGCACTGCCCCTGTCTGCTAGTCCCAGACCAGCACTGCCCCTGTCTGCTAGTCCCAGAGCAGCACTGCCCCTGTCTGCTAGTCCCAGACCAGCACTGCCCCTGTCTGCTAGTCCCAGAGCAGCACTGCCCCTGTCTGCTAGTCCCAGACCAGCACTGCCCCTGTCTGCTAGTCCCAGACCAGCACTGCCCCTGTCTGCTAGTCCCAGAGCAGCACTGCCCCTGTCTGCTAGTCCCAGACCAGCACTGCCCCTGTCTGCTAGTCCCAGAGCAGCACTGCCCCTGTCTGCTAGTCCCAGAGCAGCACTGCCCCTGTCTGCTAGTCCCAGACCAGCACTGCCCCTGTCTGCTAGTCCCAGAGCAGCACTGCCCCTGTCTGCTAGTCCCAGACCAGCACTGCTCCTGTCTGCTAGTCCCAGACCAGCACTGCCCCTGTCTGCTAGTCCCAGACCAGCACTGCCCCTGTCTGCTAGTCCCAGAGCAGCACTGCCCCTGTCTGCTAGTCCCAGACCAGCACTGCCCCTGTCTGCTAGTCCCAGACCAGCACTGCCCCTGTCTGCTAGTCCCAGAGCAGCACTGCCCCTGTCTGCTAGTCTGTCTGCCAGCAGTCCTGAAACCCAGAGATAACAGACTTAGGCACAGGGGCACCTTGAAGGTCTGTACCACCAGCCACCCCCTCCCTCCTCTCCCTCCCCTCCTCTCCCTCCTCTCCCTCCTCTCCCTCCTCTCCCTCCTCTCCCTCCCCTCCCTCCCCTCCTCTCCCTCCCTCCTCTCCCTCCTCTCTCTCCTCTCCTCTCCCTCCCCTCCCTCCCCTCCTCTCTCTCCTCTCCTCTCCCTCCCCTCCCTCCCCTCCTCTCTCTCCTCTCCTCTCCCTCCCCTCCCTCCCCTCCTCTCCCTCCTCTCCCTCCCTCCCTTCCCTCCCCTCCTCTCCCTCCTCTCCCTCCTCTCCCCTCCCTCTGCCTCAGAGAGGACCCTTATTTTATAATAATCCCAGTTTAAATCCCAGCGTGCAGAGAAAACGCGGCTCATGAAGGGGCTGAGAGGTGGAGAAAGATGTCAGTGCTGGATGAGTTCTGTCCAGGTTCCTACTACAGCAAATAGGATGTCTGCCTGAGGTGAATCCATACACACCTGGCAAATTCTCATTTCAGCAGAGCCTTTCATGACTATGGTGAGTGGAGCGTTGATGCTGGCCTCAATGAGCTTTGGACCGATACAGACACCTATTCCTCACGCCCAATTGGCTCCTGCAGAGCTGTGGACGATTAGCTGTTGGTTTGATATTGTTATGGTGGAGACCAATTCTTCCCTGGACGCTGTTAGGGTCTGTTAATGAGTGTTTGAATGCATGATTTGGTCTCATTGTGGATTCAACCCCATTCCCCTCAGAAAGTATTAATGGAAAACAAAATGGTGCTTAGTGTCCAGCGATTCCTTCTCTCGCGTTAATTGTACAGGCAGGAGTTTAATGTTGTCTGTCTTCTTAATGAATGATGTGTGGGGGACCTCTTACCTCTTTGAATTGTAGATTTCTGACCATCTCTCTGTATCTCTCCCTCTGTCTCTCTCTGTCTCTCCCTCTGTCTCTCTGTCTCTCCCTCTGTCTCTCTGTCTCTCTCTCCCTCTGTCTCTCTGTCTCTCTATCTGTCTCTCCCTCTGTCTCTCTGTCTCTCTCTCTGTCTCTCTCTCTGTCTCTCCCTCTGTCTCTCTCTCTGTCTCTCTCTCTGTCTCTCTCTCTCTCTCTCTGTCTCTCTCTCTCTGTCTCTCTCTCTCTGTCTCTCTCTCTGTCTCTCTCTCTCTCTGTCTCTCTCTCTCTGTCTCTCTCTGTCTCTCTCTCTCTCTGTCTCTCTCTCTGTCTCTCTCTCTGTCTCTCTCTCTCTCAGACCATTCATGTGGCCATCGTGTGTGCGGGTTACAACGCCAGCCGGGACGTGGTGACGCTGGTGAAGTCGGTCCTCTTCCACAGGTACTGTAGAGCACGCTCACGTCTGTAGCCAGCCGCACGTCTCTCCTCCTCCTCCTCCTCCACAGACACACACACACACACACACACAGACACAGCTGGGCCCTACTGCCAGCCTCTCTCCACACCAATCTGAATATGCTTCTCTCACGGCCCGTCGCCTACTCACGGTTGCTTGGCAACGACACCTCAGTGAACTCTGGAGGGAAAATGCCCCCCCCCCCTTCCCTCCCTGCGCTTTCTGTCTCCTCCCCTCCCCCCCCCCCCCCCCCCCCCCCCCACACACACCTCTTCCTCATATGACACTGTGGTGGGTACTGGACTAGTTCCCCTGAGCCGCTCTTTCTGCTGTGACGAGGTTCGTCCCCCAGGGTTCCTCCCACCCCCGCCGTGACACGCTCCCCCTCCCTCTCCAAAGAGGAGCGGTCTGTCTCAGGACCTCCAGTCCTGGATGGCAGCCCTGCGGACACACGAGCCAGTGACTCATCAAAACCCCCCCGAGGGCAAACTGTGTGGCGGGCGAGTGTGAGCGATGGACGGCCTCCCTCGTCGTGCCACTCCCGTGCCACAGGAAGGGGTGGTGAGCGATGATCAGTCATCAAGCAGCAGGCTTCAGGCGTGGCTGCCTAGCAAGAGTTGGCAGCGGTACTTCTTAATTAGCCAACGAGCAGCGGGAGAATTCATCACAACGCCGATGATGATTCCACTTAAACAATTATGAAGTGGGCCGGAACTCCTGCTGTCAGGCACATTCAAGAGCTCGCTTCATTTATCCTCCACCTCCCAAAAATGGACCTCAGCTAAATGTAAAAACGTGTCATTATCTTGAGTAAATGCTAAGAGGCACCGCTAAAACTCAGGTCGTGACAGAAAACAAGAACTTGCTTGTCAATTGCTGTTTACAAGCAGTAAGACACGCTGCAATCTCCCAGCAATTAGAGGCAAGAAAACATGTAAAAAAATGAGACAGAATCAAAATCACTGTGAGTGGCAAGTATGTAAGTTGCGTACAACCACAAAGACCCCCCCCCCCTCCAATCCTTCCATTCTCCTCTCACCATCCCATAATTCATTGCGGTGTTGCTCGACGATTCAGACAGGGATGACCTTCTCCTTTGGTGTCGGTGTCCAGGCAACATGGCTAATATTCAGCACCCTGGAGGATGTGTTTAATTAGACGGCGTGTTTAAATGTTGACTTGTTTGGGCAAGCAGGCACTCTGTCAGTGCCAAGGACCAAGTCTGGACTGGACGAGCTGGGGGGGGGGCGGGGGGCAACATCACTGATGACACGGAGGACAGGGTTTCTTTGCCTGGGAAGATGCAGGCTGATTGCAGTGGGCCATCTAACCCCCCACCCCTCCTCTCTCCCCCACCCCTATCCTCCCCCCCCGAAGTCGTTTGTTCAGCAGTATTTTTTTTTATAGCTTTCTAGCGGTGAATTTGTGATCCGGTATCGATGTGTCGTAAAAAGAACCCCGGAAGCGAGATACAGCTGAAGGGAAGCTGTGCGACACTCATTCAAAGAGTGATGTTGGGTTGTCAAGTGTTAAGGCTTCCCCCACACCTCACCCCTCACCTCTGTCATGTACGGAAAGGAGGTTGATCGTTTAGTTACCCGTAGTTATCGCTCTCTCAGGCAATATCGAATCCTCAGGAACTCCACGGAAGACCAGGCGCTGTGGGGGGGGGCTGCAGAGGAGGAGGGGGGGTTCTGCTCCTCCTTCAGCTTCTGGAAGAGCGGGAGGCCTGATTGGGTGTGACAGATCCCAGCTCGTGCATCTCCTCCCCAGTATAAGTGCAGCTGACACTTTCCAATGGCGACAGGCCGGCTGTGGAGGACCCATCCTGGAGCCCCCCCCCCCCCCCCCCATGGTGTCGTTCAACCCCCCCCAGTCTGCCGAAAGCTCGGTTCCTGGAGATGACTGGGCTCTTGTCCGTAATCCCCACGTCCCTGGCTCCCCCCTGGATAAGGGGGGGGGCGGGGGGGTGTTGTCATGGCGTTGGCAGCTCAGGGTGCTGGCACGGAGACAGGTTTTATCCCAGACGCGGCGATGAGTCATCTTTCCTCCACAGCGTCTGCAGCATAAACCGTCTGAGTCGCCCACTGGACCGGCGCAGCCTGGGTCACATGTTCTGCAGCCTGTGATGTGTGTGCGTGCTGGTTGTGGGTGAGCGTTGATGAGTGCGCCTCTCACTCTTGTGTGTGTGTGTGTGTGTGTGTGTGTCCTCCACAGGCGGAACCCTCTCCACTTCCATTTCATCACTGACTCCATCGCCCAGCAGATTCTGGCCTCCCTCTTCCACACCTGGATGGTGCCTGCTGTCCGGGTAGACTTCTATGACGCTGATGAGCTGAAGGTAAACCCTGCAAACACACACACACACAAACACACACACACACAAACACACACGCACGTAGGCCTCACCATCAGTCTGCACTGCTGTAGCCTCATACAGATGTCCATTAACATTCATGGTTTCTTCTCTGCTTTCCAATTATGTGGCTGGAATTCCCCAGGCTGCTCTGAGCAGTATGAAAAGCTTTCAGTGGAGATTCTGTGCTTCAGCTCCAGTTAGCAGGGTTTCCATTGTAGGGGTGTAATCTTTCCCCAGACTGCCAGAGGCCCGGACAGATAGCAGGGGCGTGGAAACAAGCTTCATTTAAACAAGCTCACGCATACATTTCATACAGCTTCTTTATTTTTTTTTTCTTCTTTTTTTTTTTTTCAACCCCCGCTTTGCGATTGGTCGGTTCACTCTTACTTCCTGGTTGTTCTCCACCAGTCAGAGGTGTCGTGGATCCCTAACAAGCACTACTCTGGGATCTACGGTCTGATGAAGCTGGTGCTGACGAAGACGCTGCCCTCCGACCTGCAGAAGGTCATCGTCCTGGACACGGACATCACCTTCGCCACCGACATCGCAGAGCTGTGGGCCGTCTTCCACAAGTTCAAAGGTGAGCGACTCGTTCTCTCTGCTAGGGTGATGGATTCAGAGGGGCGGTCCCTGGGTGAGGCTGTGCTGTTACTGGGTGAGGCTGTGCTGTTACTGGGTGAGGCTGTGCTGTTACTGGGTGAGGCTGTGCTGTCCCTCAGTGAGGCTTTGCCCTTCCTGGGCGAGGCTGTGCCCTTCCTGGGCGAGGCTGTGCCCTTCCTGGGCGAGGCTGTGCCCTTCCTGGGCGAGGCTGTTAATTCTCACCCAGCCTGTGAATATTAGGCCTCCTGCATGTGTACAGGCAGTGTGTTTGGTTAGCAGGCCCAGGTAAGATGTCTCCTCCTCAGATACTGTAGTCAGCAGGAAGGTCGACAGCAGGATAGACAGACAGACAGACAGACAGACAGACAGGTAGTTTGTCTTCCCGTACTGCTGCCTCGGCACATTGCCTGCTGTGTTTGCCCTCCCTCATCTTCCTCTCTCATTTCCCCTCTCCTCTTTTCTCTCTCTCTCTCTCTCTCTCTCTCTCTCTCTCTCTCTCTCTCTCTCTCTCTCTCTCTCTCTCTTCTGTCTCATCTTGTTTCTCTCTCTCTCTCTCTCTCTCTCTCTCTCTCTCTCTCTCTCTCTCTTCTGTCTCATCTTGTTTCTCTCTCTCTCTCTTTCCTCTCGTTTATCCCCCCCCCCCCCCCACCTGCTACACATGCATCTATTCCAGACACAGTATTCACTGATGGATGTGTTTGTCAGGCAGCTAGTCGGCCGGTGAGTGGGGACATGGGGGAGGGGCTTCCCTTCACAAACAGATCCCCTGTCCCCCATCATGTGTCCTGTGACCGTCCCCAGTCAAGGGCCTGACATGGGACAACCCCCCCAACCCCCTCCCTCCCGATCTGGCTCTTTCTATCACTCTGTTTCTATCACTCTGTCCTCCCTCCCACCCCTCGCCGCTGTCCGTCTTTGTCCTGCTGTCGCTCCGCCCCGCCCTAACATGGGGGGTGGGGGGGAGGATTTCAGGACAGGTGGACGGGGCGCCACACCGTGTTGCCTTGACTACATGAACACGCCCCCTTCTGTCGCACTGGAAAGGCCATCCATCTGTCGCTGTCTCTCGTCCATCTCCCTCCGTCTCTCTCTTTCTCTCTCCTTCTCTCGCTCTCTCTCTCCCTCGCTTCCTCTCTCCCTCCCTGATCCCTCATGCTTGACCGTCCATCGGATCTCCTTGTCAGACAGTACATTGTAATAATGGAGGTCTAAGGTGGACTGTCTCCTCCGTATGTTCAGTGATTGCGTTTGCGTGCCCACACATACGCCCCCACCGAGAGAAGAGGGGGTTGCCAGGTTCAGCCATTCATCCTTCACTCTGGGCTCACTTACCCTCTCATGACTCACTGCGGAGGGAGAAAGCGCCGGGGTAATCACCTGTAGGTCCTTCCACACGGAGATGTGGGTCAAGGCTTGTTTTTTAGCTCCTTCCTGCACCGCCCAGGCCACCATGGAGTGACAGCCCCCACCCCCCCCCTCCACACACACACACACACACACATGCCACCTGCTCCTGGTGACAAATTGCGTAGGCCTGCGAGGCTGTGTTCCGGGCCAGGGGGAGGCTTGGAGACGCGCTGCAAGGTCAAGGTGTGCTGTGTGGGAGGAAGTGCTCTGTGCTCCTGGCTGTCAGCAGCTCATTGGATAGCTCCGCTTCAGGAACAGCACACTGCGTCGCTGACCTTGGTGGACCGCGCGCCTGATGTTGTGCGTCTGTGTGTGTGTGTGTGTTTTCAGGTGTGAGCGTGGCTTGCATGTGTGTGTGTGGTGATTGGGGGGTGGGGTGGTTGATAAGTACCATATCCAGCTGGTGAGCCATATTCATAAGTCCCAGCTCGGAATAACATTACCCCCCCCTCCCTCCCAAAAGAAATAAAGCGTTGCAAACCTCTTCACAATGTTTCTGAAATGGCTGACTGAACCCCACTTTTATTCCAAGGGAAAAGCCGGTGTTTGGAATAAACATGAAGCCTCATGAATAGGACTTATCATGCCCGTGCACACACACACACACACACACACACACACACCTCTTCTTGGATCATTTACCCTGCTTGTTTGTGGGCACACACACACACCTGTGCTCATCTTCTCTCCTCAAGCTGGCCCCCTGTAATTATGCTGAAAGAGATTAGGAGGGTTCACCTGGAATGATCACGCCAGCCGTTATCTGGCACGCCGAAAGGTCAACGCTTATCAAAACTTCCCCTCGCAGCAGAAATGGCCTCCCGACCGAGCAGCAGGAGGATTTCTCCCCGTTATGTTGAGGCTTACGAGCACATCGCCCCCTGGTGTTGGACCCCAGTGTCCGCTCCCAAACCCTATTTTAAGTCCGTCATCCATTCCTAATGAGCGTTCATATGTATGCATTCAGCCTGGACCGATCCCTTGTGAGCTCTAGGAGACAGTCCATGCCACCGTAAGATGCCGCTCAGCCTCGTATGAGAGGGGGGGGGGGGGGGGGGGGGTCATCGACGCCCTGGCGCTGCGGCGGGGGGGGGGGCAGGGGGGGCGGGGGGGCTCATATGGCACAGCTCAGACAGCAGATGTACTTTAGCGAGTGGCCGCCGGGGGGAACACGCTGTGGAGGAAATCAATAATGGAAACAGAGCGAGTTGCAGCGACCGAGCCCCCTGACTGAAGCTGAGAGAGAGAGTCTGACAGAAGGAAAGAGAATGAGATAGACAGACCGAGAGAGAGAAAGACTGAGACAGAGAGATGGGTTGCGGGGGCAGAGTGAAGAATTGAATCACTTCATATAAAAGGGAGAGGGAAGGTGGAGGAGGGTGTGCTGAGTGGGAAGTAGAGGAGAAGAAAACTGAAAAGAGGAGGATGAATTAGAGCACAAGAGAAGAGAGGATGTGCTGGAGGAGAGAGAGAGAGAGAGAGAGAGGGAGAGAGAGGGAGAGAGAGGGAGAGAGAGGGAGAGATAGCAGAAAGGCCTTATCTCTCCTGCGCTGGAGAGAGAATCACCTTGGCGGATTCCGATCGTGAGATTAACAGCTCATTATTCTACCTGGATCCTTGATAGAGCCTAGCCATCTATCTTCACACACACCTGCCCTGTCTCTGGGGAGCACGATGCCCCCCCCGGACTCCGCCGAGACCCAACTCTACACGCCGTAAGCCTCCTCCGACCTCCGACCTCCAAGATCTAAAGTGGTTTTACAGACGGTGACCCCAGCCATCTGAACAGAAAACAGGCCAGGGTTTAACGGCAACGTCTCTGCATCCCCCCGCCCACTCCCCTGTCCCATCCAATGAGGTTTCAGCTGACTTAACCTGCTGACAGCGAATGATTGGGCTGGCCGGGCCCAATCAGAAGGGATTTTATTGTACGGCTCGCCACGAGGGATTGGATGGGACAGCTGGTGGAATTGGAGGCTTGCTGGCGCTAGGTGGAATGGAGTGTCTGTACGTTCACTGTTCTTCCACTTGAGGTTCACAGCGTGCTGTGTGTGTGTGTGGGGGTGGGGGGGTGGGGGGGAGCCAGATTGGAGGATAAGGAGGGGGAACAGGGAGAGATTTGGAGGGAGAAGGGAGGGTGGAGAGGGGTAGGGTAGACTGTGAGAGACCAAACCAGATAGAGAAACAGAGAGAGAGAGAGAGAGAGGACCCTGGTAAGACTTATGAGGGTGCGCTGAGTGGGATGCATCATGTCTTTTGACCGGAGGCCTAACACTTTCATAATAAGGTACATCAGGTGCAGCAGTGGCTCCTAACCTGCACAGAAAGGCCCCTGGGCTGTCAATCAAAGAGCTGCAGAAAGCAGACGGAGCTTCTCTCCCAGAGATGAGAGGGAAAACCGAATGAGTCACGGACCGATGGAACCTGGATCGAGCTGCCAGTCATGGTTCGAATGACCCTTACACCCTCCTCACCCCTCCTCTCCCCCCGCCCCCCAAAAAACACTCAACGCTCCGTGCAGCAAAACACGATAACGAGAGAGAGAGGGTGTGTGTGTGTGTGTGTTGCTGGCTGGCTGGGCTTGCTGGATAGTAACCGTGGAGATGGAACACTCTCTAAATCATCTGGCGGGGCGTCTCTCTGGCTGGGGAGGGAATGGGATTCAGTTCATGAGGCAACAAGAAGACCGTGGGTGTTTGTTTGTGTGTGTGGGTGTGCCTGCGAGAGGGAGGGAGGGAGGGAGGGAGGGAGGGAGGGAAACAGAGGGAGACGGAGAGACAGAGGGAGACAGAGGGAGACAGAGGGAGACAGAGGGAGACAGAGGGGAGGATATGGTGTGCCTTGTGGGAAGTGGCAGGGAGACGAGCTGTGATTGAGCCGCTCTGTCTGGATGCAGAGTGAAAGGGAACATGCACACCAGTGGGCTGGTTAAAGCAGACGCATGCTGTGGGCTCTCTCTCTCTCTCTCTCTCTCTCTCTCTCTCTCTTTCATGCTCTCCCTCAGCCCTTCTCTCTCTCTCTCTCTCTCTGTCTCTCTCTCTCTCCCTCCCTCTCTCTCTCTCTCTTTCATTCTCTCCCTCAGCCCTTCTCTCTCTCTCTCTCTCTGTGTTCAGGGCAGGTGATCCATCATTAGCCAAGCACTGGGGCTTTTATGGAGAATGGAGGTGAGAGGATTTGAAAAGGTGCTAATGTGGGTGTGAGGAGAGGGAGGAAGGAGAGGAGAGCGACGAGAAAGCAAAGCAGAGATCAGACCTGCAGGAAGACATCCATAGAGAAGGAGGTCAAAGATGAGAGAGAAACCTTAGAGAGGAACAGGGAGCTGGAAGAGAGAAAAGGGAGGGAGGGAAAGAGAGAGAGAGAGAGAGACCGTGACGGCTTGCCATTGATTCGTAACTTTAAGGTCTCCCTTTTGATTTGGGTTCCTCAAGTAATACTGCGCTCTCAAATAATAGACTGTGTCTACAAAACCCTCTCCCCTGAGTGTCGCACATCCTCAGCTCCTGTCTTCCAGCCATCACTCTCTCTCTCTCTTCCTCTCTCTCTCTCTCTCTCTCTCTCTCTCTCTCTCTCCATCACTCTCGCTCTTTCTATCTTTGCGTCTCGTTTTTTTGGTCTATTTCAGTCTCTCTGGCTCTCTTTCCCCTGGTTCCTCACACCCCTTACTTTCACTATCTCTCCTTCTCCCTCCCTCCTCTCTGCCTTAACTCCGCCCCCTCCTTGTTTCTGCATGGCGTCTCGCTCTCTTGTTCACGGCCAATAGACAGACAGCAGGGACAGATCCCCCTCAGGAAGTGATGCGTCTCCAGATTCGAAATGACCTCACATGATGGAACGGGATATTTACCACCCCCAAAGCGTATTTCGAGGATATCATGGGATAGTTAGTAGTAGCTCACAGCATCTGCTGCCCTTTGAAAGCATGTGCTCAAATGAAGTAAACCGTTGGGGGGAAAAGAACCTGCAGAAGTGGGTCGGCGTGACGACGGCCTTGCTTCGTCTGTCACCTGCCTGTCTGGGGGGGGCAGAGCAACATGGAGGATGACAGGTTTGGCAGGTGGAACTTTCCGGTGTGACCTTCACATGGAACACTTAACTGTAATAGCGTTCGCTAAGTGTATGAGGTGCCGGCCCACTTAGCGTCCAGGTCAACGTTTGAGTGACAGCTACGACGTTTTTACCAGATCGCTTTGTACTCCGTCAAGGACATGGCGCCACTTGGGCAGGTGTTGTACCCTTGATGTGAAGGAACATTCCGGAAACCTGAAGACTGAGGGAATGTGTGTGTGTGTGTGTGTGTGTGTGGAGGCTTTGAAAGTTAGTGCCAAGGACGAAAAAATATAAAAGTTTATTTTCAGTAGAGGAGGAGGAAGATGAACTGTTGGGTACCAAGAAGTAATTCCAGGATTCTTTGGTCACCGGTGACCCTGTGTCACCTTTCTCAGCGCCTCATAATCACCCTGAAACGCTCTGACAAAGAGATAGACACTCTCCTGTCTGCCGTTTATTTTCTACCCTCCTTCCTCTTTCATCCCGGCCGTTCCTCCTGCACTCCCGTCAGCTAATTGCATTAAGATGCGATAAGTTTCCCCTCAGCTGCTTGTCTACTGGATGATGGAGTATGGATCGACTGTCGGAGGATGCTTGTCTTCAGGCAGAAGAGAGTGTGTTTCCTATTATGTCGGGATTTTGAATGTTTTCCATCCGAAACTGGAATCTATAAATGGCCGCTGTTGACTTGAGTGCTTTCGTCTCTTGATTGGCCGATCGATAGCCATTTAATAGTACAATGCAAGCTAATTGGATGCAAAAATGAACTGGTCTGGACTGCACAGAGGTTAAAAAAGGGGGGGGGGTGTTAAAGAGAATCTATTTTGGGGCTGAAAGTGATGGTGAGTTGAGGTGGAAGTTTCAGAAAGCTCTCGGAAGGATTTTGACTTTTTTCTTTTTCTTTTGATAGTTTTTTGAAACGAGGCCCGTCAAGCGCTTGTTTTGCCCTCGTCAACAAGACTCTCTTTCTCCTCTCGCCTTGTGTGGAAGCTAAAAGCAGAGACGCATTGATTTCCCTCTGCCTCCCCCCGCCTGTCTGTCGCTGACGGCTTATTTCAAAAGCAGGGCTGGACGGGGAGGTGGGCGGAGGGGAGTGGGGGGGCTGGACGGGGAGGTGGGCGGAGGGGAGTGGGGGGGCTGGACGGGGAGGTGGGGGGGAGGGGAGTGGGGGGGCTGGACTCCCACCAATCCTGTCTCATCTGCGGGAATCGAGAGGAACACATGGTTGACGCCTGCAGACGCTGAACACAGTGAGGTTGGTGGTCAAGCCAGCGTCTCCTGTGTCGCTCACAGGTAGACAGGACTCCCGATTCCAGCGCTCGCTAAACTCAGCGAGACACCAAAGTACCCTCACTCTGCAATGCTAGCTGTCCCCATTTGATCTTGGATGGAGGTAGAAGAAAGACCTTTGATTAGCCCCAATCAAGAGAAACCATATCTGACCTGGTTCTCGTTAAGGCAGTCCTACCTGTGTGTTCCCTCCTCCCTAATTGCTGTCCTCAGTTGTCACCTTGAGATCAGAGTGGTGGGATCTCTTTTCCAGGGACTCTGAAGGCCTGACTGATCTGTGCTGCTCCTCCAACAGGCTCTCCTCATTAATCTTCCTTACAGCCCTCATTAAAGACCCCACCTTCACCCCCCTTCCCTTACTCATACACCCCCCCCCATCAGATATCTCCGCCCTCTCACCCCCATGTCCTTCTAATCGTCCCTCCTTCCCCCCACCCCATCTCCTCCCCCTCACCTCTATCTCCCCCCTCGGTGACTTTGTCTCACCCCTATCTCTGCACAGTCCCGCCCCTTTCACCCCTATTGGACCACTTTCCTCTTCCCTAACCTATCCCTCAGTCCAGATCCTCTCACCCAGAACCCAGAGGATGGAGATGCCCCACTCGTGACCCCTTCCTCAATCTCCCAGCTTTCTTTTATGTGGGTTCGCTTTCCATCCCAAATCCCCCCTCCCTCCCCCCCATCCCTCCCTACATCTCTTCTCACTTTTGTCCGCCCGTGAACAGCTCTGATTCCGGGGGAGCCTACGACCACAAAAGCCTCATTGAGTGTTCATTTTGCACCATTTTAACCGAGACGTGTAGCTCTTCTGCAGGCGTGGAGGCAGTGGTTAAACGTTGCAGGCTCTTTGGAAGAGCATCTCGGTTTGTGTTTGAATCATGAATAAAACCGGCTTTATTAAGAGGCATTAAGCTTCAATTCCCCACAGCGGGATGAACTCTTAGCCCTAGAAACGTCTAATGATGAGCCTTCCCCCCCCCACCTCAGACTGGAGCTGTATGTGTGTGTGTGTGTGTGTGTGTGCGCGCATGCGTGCATGTGTTGACGTACTCTACGTGGGGTCGTAGGTTAGAGAGACACATTAAGAACTCTTTTACGAGTCAGCATTCTACACATGTAGGAACTGCCTCCTCTTTTGGATAAAAGCGTCTGCTAAATGAATACTTGTCAATGTGTTCTGTATAACTGGAACTCCATCCACCATCCTCTGCTCTCAGCTGCTCACTAACCGGTCCACAGAGAGGGAACCTGACCTCAGCTTATGTCTTGCGTTTCGTCCGCAGGTCAGCAGGTTCTGGGCCTGGTGGAGAACCAGAGTGACTGGTACCTGGGGAACCTGTGGAAGAACCACCGTCCCTGGCCAGCTCTGGGACGAGGCTTCAACACAGGTTAGACCTCCTTACAATAGCTGCTGTTTCATATGGTTACCACAAGCCTCTCCACACACCCACACACACACCCACACGCACACACACCGTAGGGCTGGAGGGTTCAGTGGGGGCGTCGATGAAATATTCAGGAGAGCCGACAATAAACCCAGAGAAGCTTGAGACAGTCCAACAATTTATTGTTGTTTTCTTTCACTTCGATGCACATTTCCTGGCCAAAGCCAGAGAGAACGAGCGATGGTCAAATTGATTCAGTTCTGTTGTTTTTCCTGTCTCAGTTTCTCTTTTTCTTCTTAGCTAGACTCTTCCACAGTGAAGCGCAACGTCACCTTTTACTCTTTGGCTTTTCTCAGAAACCGTGAAATATTTTTTCAATGACATTTGATCTAATAGGCTAAACAGTCAATGGATGACTTTTCTTTGAATCGGAAGTTAGGATGCGCCTAGTAAAGTTTGCTGCTGACAAATAAAAACGTGGAAACCAGAAGGCTAACCAGACCAGAGAATGATTTCCTCAACAACTTGGTGCAATAGAAGTTTGTGTGTCTGTTTCCTCAACTTCCTGTTTGTGCGTCTCCACAGGAAACGGCACATTTCAAAGCTGGGATGACCTGCATTGACCCCCAGCCACCTGTGTGAAAACTTTATTGCAAACACAAATTGCATACTGCTGCTATTTATATGTAGAGAGAGAGAGAGAGATGGAGCGAAAGAGAGATGGAAATAATCGGCTTTCAGTTATTGCGTTGGTTTTTCCGGCTGTGGCCAGGGCAACAGATGGGGAACAGCGGGAGATCCAGCGATGTGTTTGTTTGTTCCAATCCAAGAAATGATTCACTTGTTCGCTCTCTCTTTCTCTCTCTTTCTCTCTCTTTCTCCCTCTGTCTCTCTCTCTCCCTCTCTTTCTCTCTTTCTCTTTCTGTCTCTCTTTCTCTCTGTCTCTCTGTCTCTCTTTCTCTCTCTGTCTCTCTCTCTCTCTGTCTCTCTTTCTCTCTCTGTCTCTCTCTCTGTCTCTTTCTCTCTCTGTCTCTCTCTCTCTGTCTATCTTTCTCTTTCTGTCTCTCTCTCTCTTTCTCTCTCTTTCTATCTCTCTCTGAAAAACTTGGGGCCCTCCCTTCCTTTGGTGCCAGCCAGGAGCTTTTCAAGGAAAACAGTCAAACTGAATCTTAGGAAGCACAGAGTGGATGGTGTCCTTAGATCATTCAGTTTTTGGAATAAACTTCTTGTGTGAAAAAGTTTGTGATGTTGCTCGTTGAGCTCAGGACATTGATTAATAGCAGATAGGTCTGGTTAGAAATCTGTACATTCACCTACTGGAACCCAGCTCCAATAGATGATACCTCTGAGCCCCAGAAACAGGTCTCTTTTTCCAGGTAGTAATCACTGTTCACAGAGTCACTGTGTGTGTGTGTGTGTGTGTGTGTGTGTGTGTGTGTGTTTTTGTGTGTGTGTGTGTGTGTGTGTGTGTGTGTGTGTGTGTGTGTGTGTGTGTGTGTGTGTGTGTGTGTGTGTGTGTGTGTGTGTGTGTGTGTGTGTGTGTGTGTGTGTGTGTGTGTGTGTGTGTGTGTGTGTGTGTGTGTTCAGGGGTGATCCTCCTCCTGCTGGACCGCCTGAGGAAGCTGAGATGGGAGCAGATGTGGAGACTGACGGCAGAGAGAGAGCTAATGAGCATGCTGTCCACCTCACTGGCTGATCAGGTTAGACACACACACACACACACACACACACACACACACTCAGCCATGCACACACACAGTGTCTGCCATGCATACACACACACACAGACACAGACACACACACACACAAAGTGTCAGCAGCCATGCATACACACTCACACACACACACACACACTCACAAAGTGTCAGCCATGCATACACGACACACACACTCACACACAGTGTAAGACATGCACACACTCACACACACACACACACACATTGTCAGCCATGAACTCACACACTTTCGACCACACACACATACATACACACTCAAGCAAAGATATACTCACACACTCTTTCTCAACCATACACACACTATACACACACTCCAACATCCACCTTGTTTACACAAACACACATTCCTGAACAGACACACGCTCATACCCCACCCACAGACCCACCCCTGCTTTAACTGTCTTACTGCTCCATATCCAGCCAGGGTTCATTAAACTGCTGAGTTATCTTATCATTTTTCAAGTGCGGTGCAAACCATCGCACGAAACGAGGGCCTTGCTGACGAGATTTTAATTAAACCTTGAGCGAATAAAGTCTTGTAAGTGCAGTGCCGTTTGGGGTCTTGAGGAGATTAAAGGTGGATAAAAAAAAAAAACAGAGAAAGCCAGTCAGTCTCTTGCAGCTTTTTACTGTTCCGTCCCTCCTTCCTGTGAGGTTCAGGACACCAATCATCTGCCAGGACCTCGTTATCTCAGCGGATATGCGGAAAGTTTTTCTCCGGGGGGGTCAGATCTCCCTCTCTTCCTGCTCAAAGACTTCTGAAAGGCCGTCTACCTCTTAGAAGCCGGTGGCTGTTGTGTTGTTCCAGTAACAAACCTGCTTTTCAGTCACAGCAACATTTACTAACAAACAAGGGAAAAAAGAAGCCTGTTCAAGTGCTGACATACTAACGGTGGTGGGGGGGCATTCTGAACCCCCCCCCTCCCCAAACTGGCCTGGAAGTGATGTAATGTGAAGTAAGACTGGGTTGTGATGCTCTCTCTGTCTCTCTCTGTCTGTCTGCAGGACATCTTCAACGCTGTGATCAAACAGAACCCCTTCCTGGTGCACCAGCTGCCTTGCTTCTGGAACGTCCAGCTGTCAGACCACACTCGTTCCGAGAAGTGCTACAAAGATGTGTCCGACCTGAAGGTGAGCTCCCACGCCCTGCCTTACCCACCAGCCTACTCCCCCTGGCCCAGCTGCTGTTCTGGATGTTCCAGAGCTGTTGGGAGGGGGGGGGGGGCAGCGTTGAGCCTCCTCTTCCTCCCAGCTGTTCCTGTTCCTCTCTGGAGCTCTGCGGACTTCCCCTCCACCCTCACGCTCGCCTCTCACACACCTGTGTGGACCGTGGAGTTAGCTTAACGACTTCCCCTGACTCCAGCTCTTTATCGGGATTTAATGAGCTACTCTGGCTGGCTTTCTCTCCTTCTCCATTCCCCTCATTCTCTCTCTCTCTCTCCCTCTCTCCCTCTCTCTCTCTCTCCCTCCCTCTCTCTCTCTCTCTCTCCATCCCTCTCTCCCTCTCCCTCCCTCTCTCTCTCTCTCTCTCCTTCCCTCCCTCCCTCTCGCTCTCTCTCCCTATGTCGTGCACTTTCCCCAACCGGTCTGCCTCACTGTTTGTCTATTAACTCTCTCTCTCTCTTCCCCACTTCCCAATGCCCCCTCTCTCTCCCCCCCCTCCGCCCCCCCCCCTCTCTCCTCCCCTCTCCCAGGTGATCCACTGGAACTCTCCTAAGAAGCTGCGGGTGAAGAACAAGCACGTGGAGTTCTTCCGGAACCTCTACCTGACCTTCCTGGAGTACGACGGGAACCTGCTCCGCCGGGAGCTGTTCGGCTGCCCCAGCGAGACGGACCACAACAGTGAGAACGTAGGTTGGAACCCGATCAGGAACCGGCCAGGGTTCCTTCCAATCACAGCTCACTGTGGGGGGTTTGGGGCGGGGCGGGGGGGGGGGGGGGGACGTGGCTGCTCATACGGATGTATTAAGACCTCAAACTGGTTTTTTATTGCTTTGATAAGGTGTGATGGCAGGCCTGGCTCTGGTGTTTAATCTCATCAGTGTCCCGTCATCGCTGCGTGAGCCAGACATCAGCTGAACGTGTCCTGAGGTCGCTCAGTTTCTCTCCCCTCTCTCAGAGAGTTGGAGCGCTGATTTAAAGGCCATTAAGGAGCTGATTAGTCTAATGAAGTCACTCAGGGATTGGTTGCAGCAGCAGCAGCAGCAGCAGCAGACTGAGCTCCTCTAGGAGGACTGAGGCCACTGCAGTTCACTTCCTGTCTAAACTCACATCTCTGCTGGGGTTAGTGGAGCCAGTCCTCCGGAGACTTCCGGTCCAGCTCTCTCTCTTTTTTCATCTCTCGCCACTCTCACACTCTCTCCCGCTCCTCTCCTCTCTCCCCCTCTTCCTCTCTCTCTCTATCTCTAAGTCTCTCTCCCCCTCTTCCTCTCTCTCTCTATCTCTAAGTCTCTCTCCCCCTCTTCCTCTCTCACTCTCTCTCCCTAAGAGAGAAACACCTGAGTATGTGTTCAGCTCAGCGCTCATTCGTGTGACGGCAGTGTAAACATACATGAACAGTGCGTCCTGGTCTGTCCCCCCGCAGCTCCAGAGGACCCTGTCCGAGCTGGACGAGGACGACCCGTGCTACGAGTTCCGGCGGGAGCGCTTCACCGTGCACCGCACACACCTCTACTTCCTGCACTACGAGTACGAGGCCAGCGCCGACCACACGGACGTGACCCTGGTGGCTCAGCTGTCCATGGACAGGTAGGAGAGACGACGCGCTGGGAGGGGGGGGGGTGGTAGAGGTCGACTTGTTGACAGGGTTTTTGTCATGTAGATGTGCTGACCTGCCTCGCCTACGTCTTTATTTCCGCATGAGAGAAAAAGACAAACCCTAAAAGGAAGTCAACCCTGACTGTTTAAAAAAAAAATAAAAAATTCTCTCAGTTTTTTTTTCTAGGTTTTTTTCCTTCCCCTTCTGTGATGTCCCAGTGGAAAACAAGATCGAATTCACACACACACACACACACACACACACCACCACACCGCCACACACACACCGCCACGCAAACACACGTCCATGGTTGACAGGGCAGGGCTGGGGTCTGCTGAGGTTCCAGCTTCAGCAGCATCTCTATTTGTTCACCTGTGAGATCCAGGCAGACAGGCAGACAGACAGACAGACAGACAGGCAGGCAGGCAGGCAGGCAGGCAGGCAGGCAGACAGACAGGGGATGGGGGGGGGGAGGGGGGGGGGTGGAGTTCACCTGTCACCACTGTTCTGCCAGCCAATGTCTGTCTGTTCACCACGGAAACGCCTTATCGACTCTTAAATGCAAAACGATTAAATATGACCTTGCTTATGCCGGCTTCAAGTCAGCATGAAGCATTCTCATTAAGACTTTATCAAATAAGGTGCCATTTATTCTAGAAAGAACTCCAAGTGGTTTTTCAAATCTCAAAACATGATCATCTCTGCTTCTGCAGTGTGTTTTTCACTTGCTCTGGCATTAACAATAGAACTCATGTTATACAAGGTCTCCTGTTGTGCTAATTGTATTGCAGCCTTAAAGTCTTCCAGAAATTTCCTGACCTCTGTTTGACCGATTCTCACTTCCCTGAGGGAACATAACTTCCCTATTATCAGTGTCAGACACAAATAAAAGCTGGTTTTCTGTGTTAAAATGTTACGTTTACAAATTATATTATTCGGCAAGAACATTTTCACTGTGACCTCAACCAACACAGCAATATTCAAGCTGCAGGCCAAATACATAATAAAAGTCCCCAATATCTTCCGAACTCGTGCTGCATGGCAAACTTTTAACATTTTCTTTGATGGCTTACTCCACGGTACAGGTTAACAGGTAACCAATCAAGTGTCCAGGGGGGCCCTGGGGGTCCTGGTGGTCCTGGGGGTCCTGGGGGCCCTGGGGGCCCTGGCGGTCCTGGGTTCAGGATAGGAAAGGGCCCCACACCTGGTGCTGACAACACCTGCTGCCACACAGCCAGGCTCTGAAACACCGGGACCCACCTTACTGTCACACCTGAGGAGCTGAACGAGAGAGAGGAGGGGGAAGGAGGGAGGGGAGGGGGAGAGGGAGGGGGAGGGGGAGAGGGAAAGAGATAAAGAAAGGGGGGGAGGGGGAGAGAGGGAGGGAGAGCTTTCTGAAGGATTTCAAGCACCCCACTGTTGTCAGTCAGATACGGTTAGATTTAATAAAGATCATTACGTTTTCCTTGGCGTGGAACAGAACATCCGCAAAATTTACCATGGAACTCTCCGCTTTGTTATTTATATGCAAATGTTTTTGTTTTTTCTCGTTTTGCGTTGGAAGTGAGCCTGGTAATTGTAAACACATTTCCCCTACGACGGCCACACAGCAGGAAGTATACTCCTCATCAACCTTTAGAGGCGAGCCTTGTCTCTGCTGGGGTTGTTTAAGCGTCCAGTTTACCAGGTGCTCTTTCCTCTAAACGGGGGAGGGAGGGAGGGAGGGAGGGAGGGGGAAGGAGATTGTGTTTCCGTTCAGAAATCACAAACGCACACCGGCATGTAAATAAAGCAGCTTTTTGTCGTGCCCAGAGAGAGGGCCGTCCTGCTCACACAGAGAGCCCCCCCCCCCCGCTGCGTCTGAAATGTCACCGGTTCGACCGCAGAGGCCACATTGATTTCACATCGGAGCGCATACAATCCACCAAACCGATCAAAGCGGATCGCCTACCGGCGCTGCTGCGTCCTGAACCCTCTCTCCTCACATCCCCTCCCTCTCTTCCACCCTTCTCACTCAGTGTCTCTCCCCCCTCCCTCCAGGCTCCAGATGCTGGAGGCCATCTGTAAACACTGGGAGGGCCCCATCAGCCTGGCCCTCTACCTGTCAGACGCGGAGGCGCAGCAGTTCCTGCGCTACGCTCAGGGCTCCGAGGTGCTGATGAGCCGGGGGAACGTGGGATACCACATCGTCTACAAGGAGGGCCAGTTCTACCCCGTCAACCTGCTGCGGAATGTAGCCATGCGCCACGTCAACACACCCTACATGTTCCTGTCCGACATCGACTTCCTGCCCATGTACGGCCTCTACGAGTACCTCAGGTGAGGGGGGGGGCTTCACCTCATTACAATAACCCAAAGGTCCAAGCTGAGGTCAGTGTTTTTACAGTACAGCCATAAGCTCGTTGATGTGTTTTTAAGAAGGGCCGAGGGGAACAGCTTCTCTAGAACGTTCTTCCACTTGATGACTCTGCTTACATGAACTGAAGTACGGCAGATCTCTTCCGCCTCCAGGGAACAGGGTTAGCCTGACTGGCAGTATGTGGAGCCTGACCCAGGCCCAGCAGGTGCAGGGCACAGCTTCTCTGACCGCCCCCCCTCCCCGTGTCTCTCCACAGGAAGTCGGTGGTGCAGCTGGACATGGGGAACACCAAGAAGGCTCTGGTGGTCCCGGCCTTCGAGACGCTGCGGTACCGTCTGTCTTACCCCAAGTCCAAAGCTGAGCTGCTGACCCAGCTGGACATGGGAACACTCTTCACCTTCAGGTTCGTCCTCAGCTCCTGTCCCTACTGCGCTTGTTGCGTTTTTTCGTAAACGCTGTTTAACAGTTTAGTAGTACGTAATGTTGATGCACTTACTAAGTATACTAGTATCACAAAGTATATTCACTGTAAGGGTGTTGTAGTAGTTTTAAGTGTCGTGTTAAATGAACACAATGCTGCTTGTGATCATTAGAGATTTTATCTCTCTGTATCTGGGGCCCAGTCTAACTAAACACAGCTTCTCTGCTCATAGATCATCATTAAAACGGTCACAGTAAACACAGGTTCATAAGCAGTTCATCAAAATAAGCAAACGCTCTGCTGAGGGACCTTCGGGACCTAACAACCAACCTAATTCCCTCCCTCTCCCTTCCTCTCTCTCACCCCCTCCCTCCCTCCTTCCCCCTCTCTCTCCCTCCCTCTCTCTCAGGTATCACGTGTGGACCAAGGGCCACGCCCCCACCAACTTTGCCAAGTGGAGGACGGCCACCACCCCGTACAGGGTGCAGTGGGAGGCTGACTTTGAGCCCTACGTCATGGTGAGGAGGGACAGCCCTGAGTACGACCGCAGGTTTGTGGGCTTCGGCTGGAACAAGGTGGCCCACATCATGGAGCTGGATGCTCAGGTACTCTACACACACACACACACGTACGTACGTGGGGGGCCATACACCTCTCTCATCGATAATTGATTAATCCGCATCAACTTTTCATACGTATATGGCTTTCATCTGAATTCAAAAGAAATAATTACCACATTTTTCAATCATCCATACGGTATGTATTGACCACACTCCATAATTCAGTCGTAATAACAGTCAGAAAGTTAGACAGCAGTATGATCCACCGCTGTGGTGATAATGAGTCTGAACCAGCAGAATCAAAACAACCGAGAAAAAGACGTTAAGAGGGGGAAGTGGAGGAGTTGACCTGAGGAGAGGACATCAGGGAAGGTAGCAAGGAACCTGAAGCCGCTCGTGTGTCTCGTCCCGCAGGAGTACGAGTTTGTGGTCCTGCCCAACGCCTACATGATTCACATGCCTCACGCGCCCAGCTTCGACATCACCAAGTTCCGCTCCAACAAGCAGTACCGGGTGTGCCTCAAGACCCTGAAGGAGGAGTTCCAGCAGAACATGTCCCGGCGCTACGGCTTCGCCGCGCTCAAATACATGACAGCAGAGAACAACAGCTAGCCACCACTGCAGACCCTCTCTCCCCCCGACTAGGAGGGGGGAGCGGGGGTGGGGGAGAGAGGGCTCCGTACGGGGGGAGAGAGGGCTCCATACCGGGGGGGGGGGACCCTCTCGGAGCTTTCAGACTTCCTCCCCCCCCCCCCCCCCCCCCCCCGCACTGGCGGAGACCGGCGGCATGGTCCCCCTCCCCTCGCTCTCCCAAGTGACCTCTGACCCTCGAGAGGGAACGGTGAGGTCACCGCCCCTAAACTTTGTCTCGCCCAATGGGAGGGAAGTGCAATCCAGGACTTTTTTGTTTGTTGTTGCTGTCCTTCCTGTTCCTCTCAGCCCCGCCCCCCTCCCAGGTGGAAGCTTTTGGCACAGCTGACCTTCTAAGCGGTGCGGTCCGGCGTGGCGTCGTCACGGAGACGGAGGAAATGGGACGCTGCAGCTGACGAGCGAAGAGCCCGGGGTCGACCTCGGAAAGCAGACATGAGCTGCCATATCAGAGGCTGAGCCTCCACTGCTGTGTGCGGGGCTGTGTAGTGTGTGTGTGTGTTTGATTGCCTCCAGGACAATGCTTAGTGAGAGGCTGAGGCAGAGCAGAGCGTGATGCTTTGAAGTGTTGCAGGCTCATCTTTGTGTCCACACTGCAAATCCAAACGTGTTGTTTTTTTCCCGTTTTCATTTCTTTTTTTTCAAAGTGCCAATATGAAACAGCAGTGATTTGACTGACAGCACACCCCCCCCACACTCTCCCCCTCAAGGGAATGCAAATACGAGACGCGGGGCGTCGGGATGAAGGCGAGGCGGCGTCCGTTCAACCGTCCGTGCGCATTTTGAAGAGCTCGTTCTTGTTGACAGACGTGTCCAGGGATGTGTGGAAGGCTCTCTTTTATTGCGACATTTCGACAAATCTCTCGATGATTATCAAAACAAATATCTTCCGACTCCTGTTACACGGATAGCGCGGTGCAAGGACTTCCGTAGGTCATGCTAACGATTGATATTCAAGGTGTTGGTATCAGCTGCACTGGAATGAATGGCGTGTGTGTGGGGGTGGGGGTGGGTTTGGTTCTGTAACTTCAGACGAGTCTGTAAAGGTCAAAGTGTGTGTGTGTGCGTGTGTGTCAGCGGTTAGGTGTGTACCTCGTTTGAAAGGTTCACGAAGTGGAATATTGACGCGTCCCATCATGCACTGCTCAAACGACCGCGTTCAATCTTGCCAATTTCATGCTGTCAGAGTCTAGAACCTTCTCTCAGAACGACGGCGCGATCGAACACTCTCCCAACCACTACACACTGTTGGCTCATCAATATCAACGTGGTTTATTTTCTGTTGTTGCTTTTATCACTATTATTATTATGATGATGATGACCTGAATCAGTGTTAGCTATCAGGTATGTGTTTACAGTCCTGAGGTCCACATCACTGCCTCCCAGCCAGACCACTATCACAGACATGAGATCAAGGACAGCGTTTCAAATATACGACATCTGCCAGTACGACCCAGAGACAGAGAGACAGACAGCGGGAGGGAGGGAGGGCGGGAGAGGGGACCATCTGGGGGGATGGAGGGGGGAGGTGGTATCTGGTCCTGGGAGGGTGGTCCTGGGAGGGTGGGTCCTGGTCCTGGGAGGGTGGTTCTGGTGGTCCTGGTCCTGGGAGGGTGGTCCTGGTCCTGGGAGGGTGGTCCTGGGAGGGTGGTCCTGGTCCTGGGAGGCTGGTGTTCGGGGCAGCTCGACCACCCAGGTTTCACTACTCACAACCACGCAAGGGCTTGCTGCAGAACAGCGTGTGTATGTGTTTGTACTGGGGGTGTGGGTGTGTGTGTCATAGTGAAGATGGTTATTGGCTGTTTGTGTGTGTGTGTAGCTTTGCAGGCAGTGCATCACAGGGGAGTAACCAGAGGTGTGTATCTAGGACAGTGCTGACAGACATGCTGCTACCTAAATAAAAGCGTATGAGCGAGACGAGAGGAGTGTGTGGCGTCTCTGTTTTTGCCGTGGTGTTGGAGAGCATTAGCACCTCATGCTAACTAGCCTCCCTAGGCCCAGAGCGTACCACAGGACACACACACACACACACGGCTCACGGTGACGTGTTGATGACTTGTCATGCCGAGATGAAAACACGGAACAGAAATAGTATTTTTATGTCAACTTGGTAACAAACAGCTGCCAATATATTCATCTAAAACAGAAATGATGAAGTGGAATACAGAAACATCTCACAGAGTCTTGCTCACTGCTGTAACTCGGGGGGGGGGGGGGGGGGGGGGGGGGGGGGGGGGAGGGACAAAATTCAATAAACACATTTTTACATTCAAGAGCCACTAATTCAAAACGAATGACGCATTTCTCTTTGTTTGGCTTCAAACAGGCATCACAAACGCCACAAAACACATTTAAACAAACAAATAACTACAAAGGCTACGCTGTCATTTGTGCAGCGTTTTTACCTTTGTCTCAACACAACAGAAAATACTGAAAGGAATTACTCATCAACCGTACTGGACAGAGGAGTCGTTTTTGTCCTGTGTGTTGTCCTTACATGTCTTCGCTATCAAACGACTCGGAACACCTGAGGCGAAACTCATCATAGTTATCAGAGACACTCTGGAACGAGAGAAAGGAGGAGAGAGATTAAAAAAGGAAGGAAAGAAAGTTCAAGTATGCAGATAGCTACTACAGCAACTTCCGTAAAACCGCGACCTAAAGCTGGACTTCCTGTGAGGTCACACCTTCGCAGCCCCTCACCTCGGCGCTGTCTTGGTCCTGGGGCGTTGGGGTTTCGACGAGACCCATGACCGCCTCTCTGAGGTCCTCTAGATCTCCACTCTGAAGGGAGTCCTCTGCCTTGTAACTGGAGAAACAGGGAGGAGGAGGAGGGGAAGAGAACGTGATTCGGTTAGTAATGCAGCGCTTGTCCTCCATCCATCCATCCGTCCTCCTCTCTCTCTCTCTTCCCTCTCTCTCCCTGTCTCCCTCTCTCTCTCCCTCTCTCTCTCCCTCCCTCTCTCTCTCTCCCTCTCTCTCTCTCTCTCCCTCTCTCTCCCTCCCTCTCTGTCTCTCCCTCTCTCTCTCATTGTTTGTTTCCTTATCAGGGGTCAGGGTGAGCTGTGACTTCACCCAGACACTCTGTAATTCTCTCTCTGCGGGTCGTGCTAGACACCAGGGTTATTACCCTGTTTGAATAAGGGGGGAGGGGGGGCGGCAATTGGATCCTCTGGCTCTGGCCTGCTTTCCCAGACAGAGAGGGGAAGAAGGGAGAGAGAGAGAGAGAGACATCAGGGGGTCAGGGAAGGAGGGAGGGGGTTGGGGAGGGGGGTGATGGAGACGTGATCTTCAGTCTCTACAGAGCGAATCAATGCTGCATTAGGATAGGCAGGAGGGTCCTCCAGACACATCGATCAGACGCTGCTGACGCTGGGTTCTGTTCTGCTAGAGCGTGTGAGAGGGTCCTCCTGAAGTCCGGTCAAGGCCCGCTCCTCCGTCTGGGGTGGAGAAACCAATTAAAAGTGAATTCTTAATGGGCCAGACGGGGGGGGGGGGGGGGGGGGGGGGGGGGGGGGGGTGGGGGGGGGGCTTGGGGGCTTGGTTTCGCCATGGCTGTGGGTCGCCATTGCTGCGGGTCGCCATGGCTGGGTTTCGCCATGGCTGGGTTTCGCCATGGCTGCGGGTCGCCATGGCTGCGGGTCGCCATGGCTGCGGGTCGCCATGGCTACGGGTCGCCATGGCTGCGGGTCGCCATGGCTGCGCTCCTCTCTGGACTGATGTTCGCTCTGTTCTCAGTCAACCGCTGGAACACATCACACGCGAGGCGGGGCTTCCAGAGAGGACCAGGTTCCAATGTGCCAATTAGCGTTGAACTTTCAACCCTGCTTTGTGAACAGGCAAAAAAAGAATGTAATAAATAAAAAACTGCAGGAGTGAGGCCAGGGGGAGGTGAGGCGATGGGAGAACTAAATGCTTTAGCCGTTTAACAAACGACACCCGCTGCTCGTTTCTGTACGTTGCCTTGGCGATGGCCAAAACGTGTAATTACGAGAGTGTGCGGCCGAGTTGGGGAAGTGGAGAGGAGGCGTAATTCGTGGTGCTGTTAGAAGCCCTGTTCCAGGAACAAAGTGCTTTTCCGTGAAATGGGCTGGAACGGGGTCAGGTTTAATGTGTTGGACCATAAAGCCCAGCACTCACAGTCACCCCCCCCCCCACCCCCCCCCCCCCCCCCCCCCACACCTTCCCCCCAGCCCTTTTACCCCCAGCGAGAGCTAAACGTGACGGACCGATCAGACTTTGGGAGCGTGAGCTTCTAGGAGGTTGACATCTCGTCCACTTCCTCTCTGCTGGGTGCGGCTGTGTTGTTCCGTGTTCTCTATCTGACGTCTATTCACCAGAGCTGCAACTGAACTCCTCCCAGGAACACTGTAGACCTGTGGGGGGCTGCGGTGCGGGGGGAGTGCGGTGCGGGGGGTTTTCAGTGTGTTGTGTACAGGTGTGTGTGTGTGTTCAGTGTGCAAGCTGTGTCTTTAAGATGTTTGCTTCGGTGTGGCCGTCTTCCTACGGTGATGGCGAGTGTGGTGCGTGTGTCAAGCGTGTGTGTGTGTGTGCCGCGCTGCGTTCCGCTCTGCTCTCGTCCTGGAGGGGCAGCCTGTGATTGATCGCTTCAATCGAGGCGCTTCAGACACTCTCGATTAGGATGCGAACGTGAGGAGACTGCCCCCCCCCCCCCCATGGTGTGTGTGTCAGCCTGTGTGTGGGGGTGGGGGTTCTTCCACGCCTGCACACCCATACCTGCCCCTGCTGTGACAGCCTGGGAACGCTCCCTCACCGCAGGGAGTCCAGGGAAGAAAGCCTCTCTGTCGTCCCCACCCCCTTCACCCCCACAACCCCCCCCGAACCTTTCAGTCAACTCCTCAACCCTCATCTCTACCTCTCATAGTGTCTAGGTTCCCCCCCCCCCCCCTCGCCTTGTGACAGTGAGTGACTGGGACCTCAGCTATTCGCATTAACCCCCCAGTCTATCCCGTCATGGTAATTAGCCAGGGACCTGGAAGGGGGATGGGGGGCAGGGGGGGGGGGGGGGGGGGCATCGTCTAATGTGTCGTGTGACTGACGGTGCCCTGGGAGGGGGGGAGGGAGGAAGGGAGGGGGCGTGCAGAGCCAGAACAGAAACCCCACCGCACCCCCTCCTGTCCTTCATCCTGCCTCCCCAACATGCATTATGAAAGAGGCTGCTGCCCACAGCGCACTCTAATTCCTATGAAGGCACCAGGCCTGGAGCGGTCCTTCACAGTTGTGACGGGGGCTGGAGCTCAGGCTGCTGGCTGGTGACAGGTGCTGCAGTGCTGGGGTGAGCCTCCTCACCTGTCCCCTGGCCGAGGAGTCCATCTCCATCACGTCACACGCGTCCCTGGAGCAGATCCTGCCATCAAGACACAGGTGTCAATAATCCCCAAACAGGAAGTCTCGCACCTCCAACCAGCCTACAGGTACCCAGGCAAGTACCCCCCCCCCACCCCAACATCGATTCATCCTTGTAAAGAATGTGAAACCTTTGCATCGAGCTAAACTAAAGCTCATGCAATATTCAACCTAGAAACCTGTACTGTGTGAAGCCAGGATGAAATATGGATGCCACTCCTATGTGCAGTGTCCCCTGTATGGCAGGGTCCTCATGCATGATGGAACATTCCAGCTGTATGGATGCTGTGCCTGTGTTACAAGCCAGGCTGTGCTGTGTTACAAGCCAGGCTGTGCCTGTGTTTCAGAAGCAGCCTGTGTTACAAGCCAGGCTGTGCCTGTGTTTCAGAAGCAGCCTGTGTTACAAGCCAGGCTGTGCCTGTGTTTCAGAAGCAGCCTGTGTTACAAGCCAGGCTGTGCCTGTGTTTCAGAAGCAGCCTGTGTTACAAGCCAGGCTGTGCCTGTGTTTCAGAAGCAGCCTGTGTTACAAGCCAGGCTGTGCCTGTGTTTCAGAAGCAGCCTGTGTTACAAGCCAGGCTGTGCCTGTGTTAGCGCAGTAAGCCAGGGAGGGCACAACCAGAAGGACTGGGCTGCAGCCATGATGGCAGGGCACTCAGGGCACTCATGTGACCCCCATCAGCCACGAGGGGAGGGAGGGAGGTCTTGTCTCTCTCTCTCTCTCTCTCTGTCTTTCTCAATCTTTTTTCTGTCTATCTCACCGGCGATTTTGTCCCTCACTCATCTGAGACAGATAAGTGATGGGAGCAGACTACCTCAGGGCAGGGGAGGAGGGCAGGGGAGGGCAGGGGAGGAGGGCAGGGGAGGGCAGGGGAGGAGGGCAGGGGAGGGCAGGGGAGAGAAGTAGGGGAGGTGGAGCAAGAGAGAGGGAGGTGACCAAAGTAAACAGAGGTGAAGTACGGGGGGGGGGGGGGGGGGTGTATTGACGGCTGGCTGGCACACACACACACACACACACACACACAGCAAAGGCGAGCCCTGCTGGAAGTGGCTGTGTTCCACCAGTGAAGCCATCTGCTGCAGAGAGATAAGGCATCTCCCTTCAAGACAAACGGAACAGCTCTCCGACGCCCACTGAAAGGAGAAGCCCTGTTTATGTAGGGAGTTTTCTGCCTGTCACAAAGACCCTGGCGTAACTCCCCAGCCCCCCCCCATCATCTAATAAGGGTGACAAAATACTTGTCCTTGCCAGTGGAAAGAGCCGTGGAGGAGAGTGAATGATGAGGGCTGTGGAAGGAATTTACCTCACTAATGGCCTCCGCAAATACGACTGAGGAAGAACGATTGGCAGAAACGGCAAAGCAACAGTAATTGACGTCACAAGTATCATTCATCGATGTTTACCGCATAAACGGCCGAGCGGTCGGGATTCCCGAACACGCCGGGGTTGATTTCCAACAACCACTAATCACAGGCGCTATCGGCATAAATCTTCTGTACGCCGACGACAGCGAGCTTTTACCTCTTCGTACGTGGAGGCGGAGGAGGCCATAGACCCCTGGCTGTCTGCCTGGGAGGTCTGGAGGCGGGGGTCTGACACGGGGGGTCTGCCCAGGAGCCCTGCCCAGGACGGAGGGCCCTGCTGGGGGGTCAAGCTCTGGTAGCCGGCCCTGCGCTCCGGAGTCATGCTGTCCCACAGGCTGGAGATGGCATCTGACACCACATGCAGGCTGGTCTGGCCAGGCCCCAGAACCCCACAGAGGACCAGCCTCTCCACCGTCTGCCTGTAGAACATCATGTACCTGTGGAGGACAGGAGGACCAGGTCCACCATGAGTAGAAAGCTATGGTAGATACTGCAAGGTGGGCGTTTCAGGTATCTGTTGATAATCTCTTCTGCAGTTCAAATTTAAAGTTCCCATTTCACGCTGGTGAGGGAAACACAATATGTACTGCTCCGTGAGGGAGGTGTTGGCTATCGCAACCTGCCATCGTGAATGAACTGATCCAATCAAGTCCCTAAATCACTCTGACAAGAGAGGAGAAGGAAAGAGAGAGGAGAGCAGAGAGATGGAAAGAGAGAAAGAAAGAGAGATGGGAAGAGAGAGACAGAAGACAGTGGGTGCTTGGAAAGATAAGAAGCAGGACAGGTGTTTGTGGTCCTGAGACTGAGAGCTGCAGTTACTCACCACTGTATCCAAGATCTTCAAGAACACAGCAGCTAGAACTGGTCCATACTAGTTAGCACTGGTCCATACTAGTTAGCACTGGTCCTACATAGCTAGCTGGTGTGGATATGGCTCTTATCCCACAGAGAACTAGGAGTTTTGGTTAAACGCAACGAAGCTCTGTGCTTTACAACCGAGTCAACTCTGTAAATGAAACTGTGTGTGACTGTGCTTACTGCTGGTTAGAACAGCAGGTTTAACATCTCAAGGTAAATCCTTATCGGATTTTAAAACCTGAATGTTACAGCATAGATGTGTATCTACATATTAAAGTACAAAGTTGGGAACTTGACGTTTGAAATGTGTATTTTAAACTGTCTATCGAGAGTCGAGAGCTAGATGGAGGATAATGGGACCTCTTGTGCTATGATGGGTCCAGGTCAGGGTGGATCTGGGACTGCAGGAACGCACCCTTCAAACTCCAGGATGTTGGAGGCAAAGCTGACACATGACTGTGAGGACCCAGGCCTGTCCAGGAGCCCACCCTCCTCCTCCTCCCCCTCCTCACTGCTCTCCTCCGCCCCCTCTTCCTCTCCACCCGGTCCTCTGCAGCACTTCCTTCTCGACCAATAGGAGCTGTTGGGGGGAGAAAAAAAAAACAGGAAGTTCAGCACATCTGGTTTCGTCCTGATCCTGTTATGATGCTCAGGGTTACGCTCTCAACACAGGTTCACTTTCAAATACACTGATTTATTAAAAATAGAAATCAACTTTGTTCCTTGTAAAAGCAAACCAGCTCTGCATTCATCCATCTCTGGATGTAGGACTGGCTGAAACATGGGTAACTGCTTCCCCCCAGAGGCCGTTCATCAGAACTACAGAGATCCAGCCATCACTTACCTGCGCTCAGGGTGTAAATTGCGATATTCCTCTCGAACCTCTTCCAAATTGCGTGGTCCATCTCCATTACCCAGGTAAATTCCTTGCGAGCGCCGTACAAATAAAAACAATTGAACACTCATAAGATGTATGACTGTTGGGATAGCATATACATTATGGGTTGGGTGTAGCTCCGTAATAAGAGTATTTGGCTGCAGCAGCTAGGGTTTGTTAAATGAAGGCATTATTACGACGGGTTTGATGTTGAATACTTGAGTGTGTTACCGGTAAGTGAACCTCACCCTTCAGCATGAGCAGCCTGCTGAGGTGAGCCTCCTGCTTACAGAGAAACCCCTTAGCGTGGTCCAAGATCTTCCACTGATGCAATGATATCACAGTGAATTGATTTAGTTCAATATTACATTGACATGTATTCATTTAGCAGACGCTTTTATCCAAAGCGACTTATAAGAGACAGTAAAAAAATATTGTATTTTATTTCTTTCTTCCTGTGCCAGATGGTGAGATCCGATATGAGGGACTCAGGGGACTCTGTACCTTGGCAGGAGTTTTGTTGGAAGTTGGACAGACGACCTGTTGGAGCGTCTCAAACAGGCTGGCCAGGGTGGCTCTGTGACGGGCTTGGATAGCTTGTCTCCTCTGCCTCTGGAGCTCCTCTGGGTCTCTCCTCCTCCCCACACCAGGGGGATCCTCTCTGTTCCTCCCCACACCAGGGGGGTCCTCTCCACCTCTGCTGCTGGACATGGTAGGACTAACTGATGCACAGTTATATGATGTTAGGTAGGATAACTTTATAGATCTAAAGTGGAAGAAATTAACAAGCCCAGCTAATACAGTTTCCAACCTAAATGAATAACAAGGATTGATATTAAAATCTATTTTAGAGATGTGCCGCTTTGCTCCATAAAAAATAATGTAAGTATGTCTACATGACATGGCTTAATCCTGCAGAAAGCTAGGCTAGATCATGATCAAAATCTACCCACCAAAATGATGTGTAGTTTATAGATTTCTTGTTTCTTGTTCTTGATTTCTTGTTTGCTCACAACTTAAAACGTCATTTTTTTTCCAGCGTGGAGCTTCGATTTTTTGCCTCTTGACAAAAATTCAAATATAAAGCAAAGAGAGATCAAGATGGTCCTCTGCTTAGTTTTTTAGTGATGGAATCTAAATGTCACCCCTAGTGCAGAAAAAAGAATTATCATTTGTTTTTGTAAAAAGAAAAATAATAATAATAAGAAGTAGCAAGATTATATTTCTTTGTTTTAGTTTATTCCATAACTCTTATAAAGTGGTGCTGTGGTCCAGTCCTGGTCAGATGTCTGGATGGGGAGGGTGCGGGGGGGAGAGGGTGGGGGTCCTGGCTGGTCTGCTGTGGGTGGTGCGGGGGGGAGAGGGGGGGTCCTGGCTGGCCTGCTGTGGGTGGTGCGGGGGGGAGAGGGTGGGGGTCCTGGCTGGCCTGCTGTGGGTGGTGCGGGGGGGGAGAGGGTGGGGGTCCTGGCTGGCCTGCTGCGGGTGGTGCGGGGTCTCTGGGCTGCCTCTCTGGAAAGGGGTGAAGAACAAAGAATTTCCATGTTATTTACTCATGTTTGCTGCTTAAACTGTTTCATCTTGAAAGTCTTGAATTGGTGAAAAGTTCATCATATTTCAAACACACACATACTATACAGTTTATACACACTGTCCATCTAGCTGTAACACACACCCTGTTATTGTTCACAAAAGATCGATCCCTGATCATTTCCACATGCTGATTGAAACTGCAGCAGGTCAATATCATCAGTGTTCCCAGCAGCCCCGGGGCAGAAGAAGACAGACTGCCCTGGTTGTTGCCCAGGATGTTGTTAGGAGAGTTCAGACAGTCTGTTCACCTGTAATGATGACGTAAGCAGTCTTCAGTACTCCCATGTTAGTGACATGCTGAACACTTACACTATTTAGCACCGGCACCAAGTGTCCTCACTCTCACTGTCTCTCTCTCTCTTTCTCTCTCTCTCTCTCTCTCTCTTTCTCTCTCTCTCTCTCTCTCTCTCTCTCTCTCTCTCTCTCTCTGCTCCCTGCTCTCTCTGCTCTCTCTCTGTCTCCTCTGCCTCTCTCTGTTTGCCTCTCTCTATCACTTTACCCATCTCAATCTCCCTCCCTGCCTTTCTCCCTCCCTCCTTGGTGAGCGCTTGCCTGTCCAGACGCGTGGGTAGAGGGCGGCCAAAGCGACTGGACAGAGTAGGTTTGTGGGATCCGAGGTGGAGGTGGCTGGTGGGGAGGGGGTCTGGGGACAGGGGGTGGATTAAGGGGTGTCGGGGCATCAGCAGTGCCTCAGCCTGGATCCCGAGCCCTGCCCACTTCCCATCTTCCTCGAAGTTAATCTGCCCGGCGGTGGCAGATGGCGCCCAGCAGCAGCAGAGGCGAAGGCCTGCCCTGGGCCTGCACTGCTTCTGTAGTTATGAATGATTGCATCGTCTTAGGCATTAAGTTGGATCAGTGTAATCCAGAACAGCATATGCAGCGGCCCGCCCGCCTAAATCCCCCTCATGCAGGGGGAGCCCAACCCCTCGTCTGTCCCCTCCCTCCCCTCCACCGCTTCACCTTCCCTCCATCTCTCTCTCTCTCTTTCTCTCCCTCTACTGGGGATCTGCCAAGGAGGTGTTACGATGTGTCAACGTTCCATCCATCACCAGCCTCAGCCCCATCTGTAAACAGAACAAGCCAGCCAGCATGCCCTCCTGACTGGGGAGGGACGCAGCGTGCCAAGCCCTCCAAATCAGTCTGGACGAGTTGATTGGGCAGTGGGAGTCTCACCTGACACCGTAAACACACCTGGCATGAGATTCTTAACTGGACACTGGTGATTGACATGGTGCTGAAGGTACAGTACCAACAGGTACCCTCCCTGGTCCCCTACTTTTTTCTGAAACCAAATTCCCTTCCTTGGCATGAACTTGATGTTTAGGATGGACTTACAGTTAAAACCTAAAGCTTGTGATGGTCTTTTGAAGCACTGCAGTAAATCTGCTGGAATCCACTGGAACAAAAGTGCCAGGAAAAAAAGGCCCAAGGAATAGTGTGTTTGTGTATGTGTGTGTGTTTTGTGTGCATCCTTGAAGCACTGTAGCTACCCATCATTCAAACACACACACACACACACACACACAACCTCTTTAGAGTCCCATCTGGGCTGTTAAGATAAGACTTCTTTTGAAAGATGGCCCTCTCTCCTTGGAGCTGAGACTCAGGGAGGACACTCTGCCTTGCTTCCCCCCTTTCGGGTCAGCGGACTGGGGACAAAACCCTAGCAGAGGCCCAGCAGCGCTGGTCGTGCCTTGGGCCGGTTCTTTCTTTTTTTCCTATTCCTCTTTCGTCCCTTCTTGCAGACCCCCGACACAAAGTGCCCAGCAAGCCTGGCTGTGGCTCGTGACGACGTTAAGTGCCTCGGCTTTTGCCCAAGGGGGGTTGTGTGGATGGGCAGGGGGTGGGGGATGGAAGATGGGCAGAGGGGAGGGAGAAGGGGAAGGGAGGATGGGCAGGGGGAAGGGAGAAAGGGGGGGGGGGGGGCCAGTGTCTCTCCCCCGAAACACTGGCCTATTTCTAATTCTGGGACACCAGAGACTGCGATCGTCTGTCGACAGAAGCAGGTTTACCGTCCTTTGCTCCACTGGCCAGTAACATTCCTCTGATCTCCAGTGGTGAGCTCCCTAAAAACCAAACCAAGCGAACGTCCATTCTGTACTGGGCGACCGTGTGACAATGCTAGCTCAGCACACAGGTCCCCCCAGAGCGGGCACGTGATCTACGGGCATGTGAGTGCACCCCCCCCCCCCCCCCCCCATGTTACATCACCATCACTCTTCCTGCTTCCAGTCTCTCTCTCTCTGCTGATACCCAGGCATCCGTGACACTAGGCTGGCTGTGGTGATGCAGGAGGAGCCTGATGTGGTCCTCCCTGCCGCTGGGGCTTTCCGTGGCGTGCCGGGGAAGACGTCCCTGACAGACCCCAGGAAGTGCAGAAGAGCCCTGTTGTGTTGGAGCGATGATGAGAGCCAGCCCTGCGTGGGATCTGAGGGAGTCCCTGACACACAAGCTGGACTGGGCTCAGGTGCTGCGCTGCCACACACACACACACACTCACACACACACAGTATGAAACAGGCACTAACACACACACACACACACACACACGATGTGAGTGGCATCACTGTAAAAGAGAACACAGCTGGATAGAGTTTATTTCCTCTTAGTCATCATTCCTTTCTCTGTCAGGTTGAACGGAACATGCTGGAAGATTCAGTAGGGACCCATTCACAAAGCCAGGGGAAGGCCCCTCCCATAATGTCTCAGAATAACCACCTATCTGATCTCCCTGGCCCTTCCGCCCAATGGTCCACTCTGACTGATGTCATCATCAATTGTCCTCATCTCATCCTCCCCCCCCCCTCCCCCTGCCCCCCCCCCCCCCCCCACCCCACCCCGTCCCAGCCTTGAATAATGTTATTGGTGATAGGTGGGGGCGGTCAGCTGCCCTCAGACCAACCATAACTGAGAAGCCCCCCCCAGGAGTGATTACTGAAGAGATTACAACGCCCACCCCCCCCCCCCCCCCCCCCCCCGCCCACCTGGCGATTGCTAGGTTTTGCAGGGCGATATGAAAGAGGATCCTCTCCTCCCGGGTCCCGGTGTCCACGCAACCTTGTTATCATAAACAAGAGCGCCGCAGTGCTGTCGAGCGTATTGATTTGAGAGGAAGATGACACCGTTCGTAAGCCCTGCTCCCTGTTTGCCATCCAGCTGGGCGGTGGGGGGAGGGAGGGGAGAGGGGCAGACGGGGACGGGGGACAGGGGACGGGGTACGGGGGAGGAGAGTGTACCGATCACTGCCACTAGATGGCGATCCGTTTAATCTGCCATAAAGGAACAGTCATGTCACAGGTTGGAGTTGATTTTTTTTCATAATGTTGTTTTTACCAGAAGTCTCATGGGAGTTGGGGGCAGTTTATTTACCCAGGCCTCATGTGCTCTGGCTTGATTTCCTGTGGTACACTGAGGCCAGAAGCTTTTTCACAGAACAACAACACGAACGATACGGCCCTCCTGTTGTGGCATATAGCTGGTTATTAAGGCTGTTCAGAGAGGATTATGTTGTCTGTATGTTTTTCTAGAAAGCTGTGGAGGGGGGGGGGGGGTGTGGTGAGTGTCAGGGCAGGCATGCAGATGCTGTCACATCGTACAACATGGAGAAACGTCTCCAGCCTTCCGTCCAGGAGGTGGGAGCGATGGCGCTGGATTCATCTGCCCCGGAAAACGCGGTCACAGTCTGTCACACGCACACACAAACTCACACCCTTTCCACATACTCCACCCCCCCCCCCACCTCACCCTCTGTCCCCCTCCCTCTCCTCCCCTCCCTTCTCTCCCCTCCCCTCGATTTCTCACTCCCTCTCTCTCTCTGCCTCGCCAAAATAATCTGTAATCTATATTAAGATGAAATTGTGGCATTCAAACTGGACTTATTCCCCTCTCTCTCCTACCCCCGCTCCTCCTCCACCCCCCCCCCCCCCCCCCCCTCACACTGGACGGCAGTTTTATAAGCGTTAATGTAACATCCATTTAACGATGTAAAGCAGATTAGAGGAGACAGCTTTAGCCTGTAGGAGTGTATGGGTGAGATGCAGAATCGTTATCCTTCTCCTGAAGAGGGAGGTTGAAGCTCGCGTGTGCTGTGTCTCCACAGTGAATCCACTCTCTGATCTGTTTTCAGAACACAGGCAATACCAAGCAGATTTCAGGATGGATGAGCAGAGACAATGTGGATGATGATGTTTGTATTAGCACAGTTGGCCCTGAATGACCACTGCTCAGAACTGTACAGTATGATGTCATACCGTCCATACTGATACTGAAAGAATACAAATAAACCCATGAAACACACAGACAGTAAGTGGAAAGGGCGGATTTTTCTGTCCGCCTCTCAGGAGAATCGAAAGCAAAAAGCCATTGCCAGAATCCAGTCCCCCTCAACAAGGGGTTTCATCAGGGGTGTCATGGTGTTTTCCTGTGGTCATGAGGGGGAGGGGGGAGGAGGGGGAGGGGAGGAGGGTCCTCTGAAATGCTGAAAGCCCCACATCTCTATTTATTTACTTGAGATTCGTTCCATTCAATCCGACCTTTTCCGACCTCACCAACCATAGCTGAGTGTTCACGCTGCTTCTCTACATTATGTACTTAACTGACACTGCTAATCCATAGCAGGTCAGTCTGCACCACGAACCAGGCTGTCTGTATGATATCCTATTAAGGGGGACATACATGATTCCGGAAAACCCTAGATATAAAAAATAAAGTTGTTCTTGGCTCCTAAATCCTGGTGATCCTAAAATCTGATTAAATACCGGTGATTAAAATAATACTAGAAAATAAGAGATCAGAGGAAACAGCATGTTTGTCTTCCTGTCTTGTGTTGCAGATATTTGATTGTTTTATGTCCACAAAGGGAGACACGCTTCCTGGGTCACGACTTGAAAATATGCAGCGTGGTTATTTCACCCCTGGTGCAAGTTATTACTGCCACCCACACACACACAGAGCAGAGCGGCTTTGCTGAGTCGGGGGCTGCGGTTGTTGTTGTTGTTTTTGTGTACCATCGCTGTACAGTGGCTTTTCGTTGCGAAGAATTGGGCTTTGTTTAACCGTCAACAGAACACAGAGAGTACAGACGTGTGCTAGATGTGAGTGGGACGAAGCTCACAAAGCTAAGCTTAGCGTTAGCGTGTTGCACAGTGGCTTCTCATGACCAATGCTAACGCAGGTTTCGCCTTGGTGCCAACCGCAGCTGCCGCTTCAGCCTCGCAGTGTGTGGGCACTAAACGCACATCGCCTAACCACTAATCCCAGTTCATGAGCGTGTCAATCCCAGAGCGCTGCAGGCTCCAGCCTTCTGAACGCACACACCCAGGAGGGGGACCGGAGGGGAGGGGGACGGACCCTGGCCACACGCCCTGAACAAGGGCCCATCTGACTGTTACATGTGGCAACACTCCTGGTGGAAAACTCCCACACACGGGGTCAGAGAGTGTAAATGGATGATTAACGTCATCATTGACCCCTGACCCCCCCCAGCCAGGATCAAGCAGACTATTGACAGGGATGTGTTAGTGTGGGTTTGAAGCTCCTGTATGGCGGGTCCTGATTAGTTTAGGACCATCTATCTGCCCTCAATGGGGCATATTTAAAGGTAATCTATAACAATAGGCTGGAGGACATTATGGCAGCCATGCACAGTACAGATTCGGCAGCAAGCCAATAGAATCGCTCCGTTATGAGGTCAGCTGACACAAACCAGGAAGGGGGACACACCTCCAGCAGTCTGAACAGGAAGCGGTTGGCAGCCTGGCTCACGGACGTCACGCCTCCACATGAGCGCGATGTGCGTGGCCGCGCGCACACAGGGGCCACACACGTGCACACGCTCCGTGCTCACAGCGAGTCATGAGCTGAGCCCCTTCATGCGTGAGCGGCACGTGGAGTCCAACGTGCTCGCCTCCACGCCGCAGCGCCTGGCGGGCAGCGAGGGTTACGTGACGCAGTGGTGCCCCCCCCCCCCCCCCCCCCCCCCCTCGGCCCGGGGTAGTGAGACAGGACAAGCAGGATTTTCCTTCCTCCCCCCAGCAGGCTAACAATAGCCACCCAATTCAAGGGAGGGAGGGGGGCATGGCTCGTTTGAACACCCCCCCCCCCTCCCCCCCCTCCACCCCCCCCTTCCACCACCACTGATGGCCGCCGTCCCTCTCAGCCAAATGCAGACCCCAAATCTCTTCTGACTGAGCTGTGACTTCTGACCAGGGTTCTGTCACTGTCTTTGACAGCTGGTGGCAGGGCGCCATATTGAAGCGCCGTTAGAACCTGAAGAGACGAAGAAAACCATTCGAAAATGTAAAATGGTCCTGTCAGACAGCGTACACAGCAAACGAACAGGGATTTGTTTTTTTGGGTGGTTCAGATCCTGAATATCAGACAGGCAGGATTCCTCGGTGCAGTTTCAAAGATCATATTCAACGTTGGCCCTTAGGCCTGTTATGTGATCTGGGCAGGCTATGAAGACAATACTGATTAGGACGATACGTCCAGATAGACAAGCCGTTCCTACAGGTAGTAATGAGTTCAGCTGAACGAGATCCTCTAAAGAGGATCTCGTTCAGCTCCCAACACCGAGGAACGGTTGTCTATCTGGACGTATCGTCCTATGTATTGTCTTCATACTGCCCAGATCCATATTGTAATTAACGTTGAATATGTCTTTGAAACTGCACCAGGAATCCTGCCTCTGATATTCAGGATTGAACCACCCAAAAAAACAAATCCCTGTTCGTTTGCTGTGTACGCTGTCTGACAGGACCATTTACATTTTCGAATGGTTTTCTTCGTCTCTTCAGGTTCTAACGGCGCTTCAATATGGCGCCCTGCCACCAGCTGTCAAAGACAGTGACAGAACCCTGGTCAGAAGTCACAGCTCAGTCAGAAGAGATTTGGGGTCTGCATTTGGCTGAGAGGGACGGCGGCCATCAGTGGTGGTGGAAGGGGGGTGGAGGGGGGGAGGGGGGGGTTCAAACGAGCCATGCCCCCTCCTCCCTTGAATTGGGTGGCTATTGTTAGCCTGCTGGGGGAGGAAGGAAAATCCTGCTTGTCCTGTCTCACTACCCCGGGCCGAGGGGGGGGGGGGGGCACCACTGCGTCACGTAACCCTCGCTGCCCGCCAGGCGCTGCGGCGTGGAGGCGAGCACGTTGGACTCCACGTGCCCTGCCGCTCACGCATGAAGGGGCTCAGCTCATGACTCGCTGTGAGCACGGAGCGTGTGCACGTGTGTGGCCCCTGTGTGCGCGCGCACGCACATCGCGCTCATGTGGAGGCGTGACGTCCGTGAGCCAGGCTGCCAACGCTTCCTGTTCAGACTGCTGGAGGTGTGTCCCCCTTCCTGGTTTGTGTCAGCTGACCTCATAACGGAGCGATTCTATTGGCTTGCTGCCGAATCTGTCTGTGCATGGCTGCCATAATGTCCTCCAGCCTATTGTTATAGATTACCTTTAAATATGCCCCATTGAGGGCAGATAGATGGTCCTAAACTAATCAGCACCCGCCATACAGGAGCTTCAAACCCACACTAACACATCCCTGTCAATAGTCTGCTTGATCCTGGCTGGGGGGGTCAGGGTCAGGGGTCAATGATGACGTTAATCATCCATTTACACTCTCTGACCCCGTGTGTGGGAGTTTTCCACCAGGAGTGTTGCCACATGTAACAGTCAGATGGGCCCTTGTTCAGGGCGTGTGGCCAGGGTCCGTCCCCCTCCCCTCCGTCCCCCTCCTGGGTGTGTGCGTTCAGAGGCTGGAGCCTGCAGCGCTCTGGGATTGACACGCTCATGAACTGGGATTAGTGGTTAGGCGATGTGCGTTTAGTGCCCACACACTGCGAGGCTGAAGCGGGCAGCTGCGGTTGGCACCAAGGCGAAACCTGCGTTAGCATTGGTCATGAGAAGCCACTGTGCAACACGCTAACGCTAGCTTAGCTTTGTGAGCTTCGTCCCACTCACATCTAGCACACGTCTGTACTCTCTGTGTTCTGTTGACGGTTAAACAAAGCCCAATTCTTCGCAACGAAAAGCCACTGTACAGCGATGGTACACAAAAACAACAACAACAACCGCAGCCCCGACTCAGCAAAGCCGCTCTGCTCTGTGTGTGTGTGGGTGGCAGTAATAACTTGCACCAGGGGTGAAATAACCACGCTGCATATTTTCAAGTCGTGACCCAGGAAGCGTGTCTCCCTTTGTGGACATAAAACAATCAAATATCTGCAACACAAGACAGGAAGACAAACATGCTGTTTCCTCTGATCTCTTATTTTCTAGTATTATTTTAATCACCGGTATTTAATCAGATTTTAGGATCACCAGATTTAGGAGCCAAGAACAACTTTATTTTTATATCTAGGGTTTTCCGGAATCATGTATGTCCCCCTTAATAGGATATCATACAGACAGCCTGGTTCGTGGTGCAGACTGACCTGCTATGGATTAGCAGTGTCAGTTAAGTACATAATGTAGAGAAGCAGCGTGAACACTCAGCTATGGTTGGTGAGGTCGGAAAAGGTCGGATTGAATGGAACGAATCTCAAGTAAATAAATAGAGATGTGGGCTTTCAGCATTTCAGAGGACCCTCCTCCCCTCCTCCCCTCCCCTCATGACCACAGGAAACACCATGACACCCCTGATGAAACCCCTTGTTGAGGGGACTGGATTCTGGCAATGGCTTTTTGCTTTCGATTCTCCTGAGAGGCGGACAGAAAATCCGCCCTTTCCACTTACTGTCTGTGTGTTTCATGGGTTTATTTGTATTCTTTCAGTATCAGTATGGACGGTATGACATCATACTGTACAGTTCTGAGCAGTGGTCATTCAGGGCCAGCTGTGCTAATACAAACATCATCATCCACATTGTCTCTGCTCATCCATCCTGAAATCTGCTTGGTATTGCCTGTGTTCTGAAAACAGATCAGAGAGCGGATTCACTGTGGAGACACAGCACACGCGAGCTTCAACCTCCCTCTTCAGGAGAAGGATAACGATTCTGCATCTCACCCATACACTCCTACAGGCTAAAGCTGCTCCTCTAATCTGCTTTACATCGTTAAATGGATGTTACATTAACGCTTAAAACTGCCGTCCAGTGTGAGGGGGGGGGGTGGAGGAGGGGAGCGGGGGTAGGAGAGAGAGGGGAATAAGTCCAGTTTGAATGCCACAATTTCATCTTAATATAGATTACAGATTATTTGGCGAGGCAGAGAGAGAGAGGGAGTGAGAAATCGAGGGGAGGGGAGAGAAGGAGGGGAGGAGAGGGAGGGGGACAGAGGGTGAGGTGGGGGGGGGTGGAGTATGTGGAAAGGGTGTGAGTTTGTGTGTGCGTGTGACAGACTGTGACGCGTTTTCCGGGGCAGATGAATCCAGCGCCATCGCTCCCACCTCCTGGACGGAAGGCTGGAGACGTTTCTCCATGTTGTACGATGTGACAGCATCTGCATGCCTGCCCTGACACTCACCACACCCCCCCCTCCACAGCTTTCTAGAAAAACATACAGACAACATAATCCTCTCTGAACAGCCTTAATAACCAGCTATATGCCACAACAGGAGGGCCGTATCGTTCGTGTTGTTGTTCTGTGAAAAGCTTCTGCCTCAGTGTACCACAGGAAATCAAGCCAGAGCACATGAGGCCTGGGTAAATAAACTGCCCCCAACTCCCATGAGACTTCTGGTAAAAACAACATTATGAAAAAATCAACTCCAACCTGTGACATGACTGTTCCTTTATGGCAGATTAAACGGGATCGCCATCTAGTGGCAGTGATCGGTACACTCTCCTCCCCCTCCGTCCCCTGTCCCCCGTCCCCGTCTGCCCCTCTCCCCTCCCTCCCCCACCGCCCAGCTGGATGGCAAACAGGAGCAGGGCTTACGAATGGTGTCATCTTCCTCTCAAATCAATACGCTCGACAGCACTGCGGCGCTCTTGTTTATGATAACAAGGTTGCGTGACACCGGGACCCGGGAGAGAGGATCCTCTTTCATATCGCCCTGCAAAACCTAGCAATCGCCAGGTGGGCGGGGGGGGGGGGGGGGTGGGCGTTGTAATCTCTTCAGTAATCACTCCTGGGGGGCTTCTCAGTTATGGTTGGTCTGAGGGCAGCTGACCGGCCCCACCTATCCACCAATAACATTATTAAAGGCTGGGACGGGGTGGGGTGGGGGGGGGGGGGGGCAGGGGAGGGGGGGAGGATGAGATGAGGACAATTGATGATGACATCAGTCAGAGTGGACCATTGGGCGGAAGGGCCAGGGGGATCAGATAGGTGGTTATTCTGAGACATTATGGGAGGGGCTTCCCCTGGCTTTGTGAATGGGTCCCTACTGAATCTTCCAGCATGTTCCGTTCAACCTGACAGAGAAAGGAATGATGACTAAGAGGAAATAAACTCTATCCAGCTGTGTTCTCTTTTACAGTGATGCCACTCACATCGTGTGTGTGTGTGTGTGTTAGTGCCTGTTTCATACTGTGTGTGTGTGAGTGTGTGTGTGTGTGTGGCAGCGCAGCACCTGAGCCCAGTCCAGCTTGTGTGTCAGGGACTCCCTCAGATCCCACGCAGGGCTGGCTCTCATCATCGCTCCAACACAACAGGGCTCTTCTGCACTTCCTGGGGTCTGTCAGGGACGTCTTCCCCGGCACGCCACGGAAGCCCAGCGGCAGGGAGGACCACATCAGGCTCCTCCTGCATCACCACAGCCAGCCTAGTGTCACGGATGCCTGGGTATCAGCAGAGAGAGAGAGACTGGAAGCAGGAAGAGTGATGGTGATGTAACATGGGGGGGGGGGGGGTGCACTCACATGCCCGTAGATCACGTGCCCGCTCTGGGGGGACCTGTGTGCTGAGCTAGCATTGTCACACGGTCGCCCAGTACAGAATGGACGTTCGCTTGGTTTGGTTTTTAGGGAGCTCACCACTGGAGATCAGAGGAATGATGATGTTATAGGTTACTGGCCAGTGGAGCAAAGGACGGTAACCTGCTTCTGTCGACAGACGATCGCAGTCTCTGGTGTCCCAGAATTAGAAATAGGCCAGTGTTTCGGGGGAGAGACACTGCCCCCCCCCTTTCTCCCTTCCCCCTGCCCATCCTCCCTTCCCCTTCTCCCTCCCCTCTGCCCATCTTCCCATCCCCCACCCCCTGCCCATCCACACAACCCCTCTTGGGCAAAAGCCGAGGCACTTAACGTCGTCACGAGCCACAGCCAGGCTTGCTGGGCACTTTGTGTCGGGGGTCTGCAAGAAGGGACGAAAGAGGAAGAATAGGAAAAAAAGAAAGAACCGGCCCAAGGCACGACCAGCGCTGCTGGGCCTCTGCTAGGGTTTTGTCCCAGTCCGCTGACCCGAAAGGGGGAAGCAAGGCAGAGTGTCCTCCCTGAGTCTCAGCTCCAAGGAGAGAGGGCCATCTTTCAAAAGAAGTCTTATCTTAACAGCCCAGATGGGACTCTAAAGAGGTTGTGTGTGTGTGTGTGTGTGTGTGTTTGAATGATGGGTAGCTACAGTGCTTCAAGGATGCACACAAACACACACACATACACAAACACACTATTCCTTGGGCCTTTTTTTCCTGGCACTTTTGTTCCAGTGGATTCCAGCAGATTTACTGCAGTGCTTCAAAAGACCATCACAAGCTTTAGGTTTTAACTGTAAGTCCATCCTAAACATCAAGTTCATGCCAAGGAAGGGAATTTGGTTTCAGAAAAAAGTAGGGGACAGGGAGGGTACCTGTTGGTACTGTACCTTCAGCACCATGTCAATCACCAGTGTCCAGTTAAGAATCTCATGCCAGGTGTGTTTACGGTGTCAGGTGAGACTCCCACTGCCCAATCAACTCGTCCAGACTGATTTGGAGGGCTTGGCACGCTGCGTCCCTCCCCAGTCAGGAGGGCATGCTGGCTGGCTTGTTCTGTTTACAGATGGGGCTGAGGCGGTGATGGATGGAACGTTGACACATCGTAACACCTCCTTGGCAGATCCCCAGTAGAGGGAGAGAAAGAGAGAGAGAGAGATGGAGGGAAGGTGAAGCGGTGGAGGGGAGGGAGGGGACAGACGAGGGGTTGGGCTCCCCCTGCATGAGGGGGATTTAGGCGGGCGGGCCGCTGCATATGCTGTTCTGGATTACACTGATCCAACTTAATGCCTAAGACGATGCAATCATTCATAACTACAGAAGCAGTGCAGGCCCAGGGCAGGCCTTCGCCTCTGCTGCTGCTGGGCGCCATCTGCCACCGCCGGGCAGATTAACTTCGAGGAAGATGGGAAGTGGGCAGGGCTCGGGATCCAGGCTGAGGCACTGCTGATGCCCCGACACCCCTTAATCCACCCCCTGTCCCCAGACCCCCTCCCCACCAGCCACCTCCACCTCGGATCCCACAAACCTACTCTGTCCAGTCGCTTTGGCCGCCCTCTACCACGCGTCTGGACAGGCAAGCGCTCACCAAGGAGGGAGGGAGAAAGGCAGGGAGGGAGATTGAGATGGGTAAAGTGATAGAGAGAGGCAAACAGAGAGAGGCAGAGGGAGACAGAGAGAGAGCAGAGAGAGAGCAGAGAGAGAGAGAGAGAGAGAGAGAGAGAGAGAGAGAGAGAGAGAGAGAGAGAGAGAGAGAGAGAGAGAGAGAGAGAGAGAGAGAGAGAGAGAGAGAGTGAGACACTTGGTGCCGTGCTAAATAGTGTAAGTGTTCAGCATGTCACTAACATGGGAGTACTGAAGACTGCTTACGTCATCATTACAGTGAACAGACTGTCTGAACTCTCCTAACAACATCCTGGGCAACAACCAGGGCAGTCTGTCTTCTTCTGCCCCGGGGCTGCTGGGAACACTGATGATATTGACCTGCTGCAGTTTCAATCAGCATGTGGAAATGATCAGGGATCGATCTTTTGTGAACAATAACAGGGTGTGTGTTACAGCTAGATGGACAGTGTGTATAAACTGTATAGTATGTGTGTGTTTGAAATATGATGAACTTTTCACCAATTCAAGACTTTCAAGATGAAACAGTTTAAGCAGCAAACATGATGTAAATAACATGGAAATTCTTTGTTCTTCACCCCTTTCCAGAGAGGCAGCCCAGAGACCCCGCACCACCCGCAGCAGGCCAGCCAGGACCCCCACCCTCTCCCCCCCCCGCACCACCCACAGCAGGCCAGCCAGGACCCCCACCCTCTCCCCCCCGCACCACCCACAGCAGGCCAGCCAGGACCCCCCCCCTCCCCCCCCGCACCACCCACAGCAGACCAGCCAGGACCCCCACCCTCTCCCCCCCGCACCCTCCCCATCCAGACATCTGACCAGGACTGGACCACAGCACCACTTCTCTTCAGCTACTGGAACATCCACAGAAATCCAACTACTACCCTTTTGGAAACCTGTGCCTTTAACCAACTCCACCACAGACATATTATTTTTGTTATTTTAAAAATCAGCTTTTAAAAATGTGTTTTAGTGTGTGTGTGTGGGGGGGGGGTGAAACTGCAACAGGAAGTGACACGAGATGGTCCGATTTGATGCCGGGAGACTGATGCTGTGACTGGAACAAGCTGCATTCTCTCTGAAGAGGAAGAGAAAAACGATATGAACCGAGACAGGGCATGCAACCTTTGATCTTTATGGAGTGCTAGCTTGTGTTTTTTCATTTCTACAACTTGTGTTAGTGATTTACTTCATATTGGAAGAAAATCCCTATATGTGCAATATCAGTCGATATTTATGTGAAGTTGGCATGTGGAAGTAGACTTTGGATGACTTTGCTCATTTAATTTATTTTTGTAATGCATTTTTGTCCTAATTTATATATTTTTCTATAATATGTTCTCTCTGAGCGAAGGATGAAACAAAAAACTCTAGACCCCAACACACAAGGGACAACAACAACAACAAAAACACACAAATGGGGTGGTTGTTATCTTTTCCCCATAGACTGGCCCCTCTCTTAACCCAATCAGGGCCTAAGCCATAGCCTATCTCAAACACTACCTGTCGAGTGGTGTTAGGACTTTATCAGGAAACACAGAAACATTCCCATAAAGACTGACGTGAACGATTCCCCTGTCACGTATGAGGCTGTGATGTGGCACACTTCCTGTAAAAATGTCACCAAAAACAGGCAGTGCACTTGAGAGATGTTTGGGTTCCGGGAATCGGGGGTGGGGGGGGGGGGGGGGGGGCTGAAGTCTGAAGTAGTTAGCCATTCTCAACCTTCGTGTGGCCTGTTCTTACCGAACGTCAAGTTATTTTGTACACTTCTTCCTGCATATCAAGGAATTACGTGACGTGAATGCGTGTGCGAGAGCATGTGTGTGTGTGTGTGTGTGTGTGTTTAGCTGACAGGAGGGTTACCAAGTTGTAGACTGTTTATCGTTTCAACCTCATTTCTGCAATTTGTGAATCGTGATACCTGTATCCTTTAAGCTGCTATCCTTGTACTGTGCAGACTGGAGCCGTCCAGCCTTATTCCTTCATATTTTTCGACCCATCAGAGCCCCCCTCCCTCCCTCCCTCCCTCCCTCCCTCCCTCCCTCCCTCCCTCCCTCCCTCCCTCCCTCCCTCCCGAGGGCCTCATCTGTGCTGTCCTCCTGATGCTGACAACAGCACATCAGCCGCACACGAGGAGCTCCATCCAATCAGCCGCACACTGCTCCCAAGAAGTCTGACTAAAGCACAAACACGTCAGTCTGCAGGTGACCTTACCTTTCCCCTGCAAGGAGCTGAGGCTAGTTTTAGATAAAAGGCTCGCTTTGGAAAGGTAGGGCAGAGATGGGTGCAGCCATGGTAACAAAGCTTCTGGTTTCATACGAGTCCTGTCCTGTGTGTATCTCCTCCCAGGGATGTTGCTGTGTTCGCCAACAGCCGCTGAGGTTGTTCCCCCTGTGAGTCCTCAGTAGAGTATGCTGCCTGTGAGTGCGAATCATTTCTGTGATCCGTTTCCGTGGAGACGCCTCCCTTCATGAAGTACCTTTGTTGACATTGTTTCCCCAAAAACGAAGCTGCCAAATTGGTCTGAAGCCAAATTTATGATGTTCTCTCTACGTGACTGATTTAAGTGTTTTTTACATGTTAAACCTCATCCCTTTAAATGTTACATTGTGTTTTTAACAAAATCGTATTTGTTAAATTGTTGATATCTTCTGAATATCATAAGAGTTATGGAATAAACTAAAACAAAGAAATATAATCTTCCTACTTTTCTTCCTATTATTATTATTTTTCTTTTTTACAAAAACAAATGATAATTCTTTTTTTCTGCCACTAGGGGGTGACATTTAGATTCCATCACTAAAAAACTAAGCAGAGGACCATCTTGATCTCTCTTTGCTTTATATTTGAATTTTTGTTCAAGAGGCAAAAAATCGAAGCTCCACGCTGGAAAAAAATGACGTTTTAAGTTGTGAGCAAACAAGAAATCAAGAACAAGAAACAAGAAATCTATAAACTACACATCATTTTGGTGGGTAGATTTTGATCATGATCTAGCCTAGCTTTCTGCAGGATTAAGCCATGTCATGTAGACATACTTACATTATTTTTATGGAGCAAAGCGGCACATCTCTAAAATAGATTTTAATATCAATCCTTGTTATTCATTTAGGTTGGAAACTGTATTAGCTGGGCTTGTTAATTTCTTCCACTTTAGATCTATAAAGTTATCCTACCTAACATCATATAACTGTGCATCAGTTAGTCCTACCATGTCCAGCAGCAGAGGTGGAGAGGACCCCCTGGTGTGGGGAGGAACAGAGAGGATCCCCCTGGTGTGGGGAGGAGGAGAGACCCAGAGGAGCTCCAGAGGCAGAGGAGACAAGCTATCCAAGCCCGTCACAGAGCCACCCTGGCCAGCCTGTTTGAGACGCTCCAACAGGTCGTCTGTCCAACTTCCAACAAAACTCCTGCCAAGGTACAGAGTCCCTGAGTCCCTCATATCGGATCTCACCATCTGGCACAGGAAGAAAGAAATAAAATACAATATTTTCTTACTCTCTCTTGTAAGTCGCTTTGGATAAAAGCGTCTGCTAAATGAATACATGTCAATGTAATATAAAACTAAATCAATTCACTGTGATATCATTGCATCAGTGGAAGATCTTGGACCACGCTAAGGGGTTTCTCTGTAAGCAGGAGGCTCACCTCAGCAGGCTGCTCATGCTGAAGGGTGAGGTTCACTTACCGGTAACACATTCAAGTATTCAACATCAAACCCGTCGTAATAATGCCTTCATTTAACAAACCCTAGCTGCTGCAGCCAAATACTCTTATTACGGAGCTACACCCAACCCATAATGTATATGCTATCCCAACAGTCATACATCTTATGAGTGTTCAATTGTTTTTATTTGTACGGCCGCTCGCAAGGAATTTACCTGGGTAATGGAGATGGACCACGCAATTTGGAAGAGGTTCGAGAGGAATATCGCAATTTACACCCTGAGCGCAGGTAAGTGATGGCTGGATCTCTGTAGTTCTGATGAACGGCCTCTGGGGGGCAGCAGTTACCCATGTTTCAGCCAGTCCTACATCCAGAAGATGGATGAATGCAGAGCTGGTTTGCTTTTACAAGGAACAAAGTTGATTTCTATTTTAAATAAATCAGTGTATTTGAAAGTGAACCTGTGTTGAGAGCGTAACCCTGAGCATCATAACAGGATCAGGACGAAACCAGATGTGCTGAACTTCCTGTTTTTTTTTCTCCCCCCAACAGCTCCTATTGGTCGAGAAGGAAGTGCTGCAGAGGACCGGGTGGAGAGGAAGAGGGGGCGGAGGAGAGCAGTGAGGAGGGGGAGGAGGAGGAGGGTGGGCTCCTGGACAGGCCTGGGTCCTCACAGTCATGTGTCAGCTTTGCCTCCAACATCCTGGAGTTTGAAGGGTGCGTTCCTGCAGTCCCAGATCCACCCTGACCTGGACCCATCATAGCACAAGAGGTCCCATTATCCTCCATCTAGCTCTCGACTCTCAATAGACAGTTTAAAATACACATTTCAAACGTCAAGTTCCCAACTTTGTACTTTAATATGTAGATACACATCTATGCTGTAACATTCAGGTTTTAAAATCCGATAAGGATTTACCTTGAGATGTTAAACCTGCTGTTCTAACCAGCAGTAAGCACAGTCACACACAGTTTCATTTACAGAGTTGACTCGGTTGTAAAGCACAGAGCTTTGTTGCGTTTAACCAAAACTCCTAGTTCTCTGTGGGATAAGAGCCATATCCACACCAGCTAGCTATGTAGGACCAGTGCTAACTAGTATGGACCAGTGCTAACTAGTATGGACCAGTTCTAGCTGCTGTGTTCTTGAAGATCTTGGATACAGTGGTGAGTAACTGCAGCTCTCAGTCTCAGGACCACAAACACCTGTCCTGCTTCTTATCTTTCCAAGCACCCACTGTCTTCTGTCTCTCTCTTCCCATCTCTCTTTCTTTCTCTCTTTCCATCTCTCTCTCTCCTCTCTCTTTCCTTCTCCTCTCTTGTCAGAGTGATTTAGGGACTTGATTGGATCAGTTCATTCACGATGGCAGGTTGCGATAGCCAACACCTCCCTCACGGAGCAGTACATATTGTGTTTCCCTCACCAGCGTGAAATGGGAACTTTAAATTTGAACTGCAGAAGAGATTATCAACAGATACCTGAAACGCCCACCTTGCAGTATCTACCATAGCTTTCTACTCATGGTGGACCTGGTCCTCCTGTCCTCCACAGGTACATGATGTTCTACAGGCAGACGGTGGAGAGGCTGGTCCTCTGTGGGGTTCTGGGGCCTGGCCAGACCAGCCTGCATGTGGTGTCAGATGCCATCTCCAGCCTGTGGGACAGCATGACTCCGGAGCGCAGGGCCGGCTACCAGAGCTTGACCCCCAGCAGGGCCCTCCGTCCTGGGCAGGGCTCCTGGGCAGACCCCCCGTGTCAGACCCCCGCCTCCAGACCTCCCAGGCAGACAGCCAGGGGTCTATGGCCTCCTCCGCCTCCACGTACGAAGAGGTAAAAGCTCGCTGTCGTCGGCGTACAGAAGATTTATGCCGATAGTGCCTGTGATTAGTGGTCGTTGGAAATCAACCCCGGCGTGTTCGGGAATCCCGACCGCTCGGCCGTTTATGCGGTAAACATCGATGAATGATACTTGTGACGTCAATTACTGTTGCTTTGCCGTTTCTGCCAATCGTTCTTCCTCAGTCGTATTTGCGGAGGCCATTAGTGAGGTAAATTCCTTCCACAGCCCTCATCATTCACTCTCCTCCACGGCTCTTTCCACTGGCAAGGACAAGTATTTTGTCACCCTTATTAGATGATGGGGGGGGCTGGGGAGTTACGCCAGGTCTTTGTGACAGGCAGGAAAACTCCCTACATAAACAGGGCTTCTCCTTTCAGTGGGCGTCGGAGAGCTGTTCCGTTTGTCTTGAAGGGAGATGCCTTATCTCTCTGCAGCAGATGGCTTCACTGGTGGAACACAGCCACTTCCAGCAGGGCTCGCCTTTGCTGTGTGTGTGTGTGTGTGTGTGTGTGTGCCAGCCAGCCATCAATACACCCCCCCCCCCCCGTACTTCACCTCTGTTTACTTTGGTCACCTCCCTCTCTCTTGCTCCACCTCCCCTACTTCTCTCCCCTGCCCTCCCCTGCCCTCCCCTGCCCTCCTCCCCTGCCCTCCCCTGCCCTCCTCCCCTGCCCTGAGGTAGTCTGCTCCCATCACTTATCTGTCTCAGATGAGTGAGGACAAAATCGCCGGTGAGATAGACAGAAAAAAGATTGAGAAAGACAGAGAGAGAGAGAGAGAGAGACACAAGACCTCCCTCCCTCCCCTCGTGGCTGATGGGAGTCACATGAGTGCCCTGAGTGCCCTGCATCATGGCTGCAGCCAGTCCTTCTGGTTGTGCCCTCCCTGGCTTATGGCTAACACAGGCACAGCCTGGCTTGTAACACAGTCTTCTGAAACACAGGCACAGCCTGGTTGTAACACAGGCTGCTTCTGAAACACAGGCACAGCCTGGCTTGTAACACAGGCTGCTTCTGAAACACAGGCACAGCTGGCTTGTAACACAGGCTGCTTCTGAAACACAGCACAGCCTGGCTTGTAACACAGGCTGCTTCTGAAACACAGGCACAGCCTGGCTTGTAACACAGGCTGCTTCTGAAACACAGGCACAGCCTGGCTTGTAACACAGGCACAGCCTGGCTTGTAACACAGGCACAGCATCCATACAGCTGGAATGTTCCATCATGCATGAGGACCCTGCCATACAGGGGACACTGCACATAGGAGTGGCATCCATATTTCATCCTGGCTTCACACAGTACAGGTTTCTAGGTTGAATATTGCATGAGCTTTAGTTTAGCTCGATGCAAAGGTTTCACATTCTTTACAAGGATGAATCGATGTTGGGGTGGGGGGGGGGGACTTGCCTGGGTACCTGTAGGCTGGTTGGAGATGCGAGACTTCCTGTTTGGGGATTATTGACACCTGTGTCTTGATGGCAGGATCTGCTCCAGGACGCGTGTGACGTGATGGAGATGGACTCCTCGGCCAGGGACAGGTGAGGAGGCTCATCCCAGCACTGCAGCACCTGTCACCAGCCAGCAGCCTGAGCTCCAGCCCCCGTCACACTGTGAAGGACCGCTCCAGGCCTGGTGCCTTCATAGGAATTAGAGTGCGCTGTGGGCAGCAGCCTCTTTCATAATGCATGTTGGGGAGGCAGGATGAAGGACAGGAGGGGGTGCGGTGGGGTTTCTGTTCTGGCTCTGCACGCCCACTCCTCCCTCCCCCCTCCCAGGGCACCGTCAGTCACACGACACATTAGACGATGCCCCCCCCCCCCCTGCCCCCCATCCCCCTTCCAGGTCCCTGGCTAATTACCATGACGGGATAGACTGGGGGGTTAATGCGAATAGCTGAGGTCCCAGTCACTCACTGTCACAAGGCGGGGGGGGGGGGGGGTTGGGGAACCTAGACACTATGAGAGGTAGAGATGAGGGGTGAGGAGTTGACTGAAAGGTTCGGGGGGTTGTGGGGGTGAAGGGGGGGGGCGACAGAGAGACTTTCTTCCCTGGACTCCCTGCGGTGAGGGAGCGTTCCCAGGCTGTCGCAGCAGGGGCAGGTATGGGTGTGCAGGCGTGGAAGAACCCCCACCCCCACACACAGGCTGACACACACACCATGGGGGGGGGGGGGGGGCAGTCTCCTCACGTCGCATCCTAATCGAGAGTGTCTGAAGCGCCTCGATTGAAGCGATCAATCACAGGCTGCCCCTCCAGGACGAGAGCAGAGCGGAACGCAGCGCGGCACACACACACACACACACGCTTGACACACGCACACACTCGCCATCACCGTAGGAAGACGGCCACACCGAAGCAAACATCTTAAAGACACAGCTTGCACACTGTTCACACTGAACACACACTGTACACACACACCTGTACACAACACACTGAAAACCCCCCGCACCGCACCCCCCCACAGGTCTACAGTGTTCCTGGGAGGAGTTCAGTTGGAGCTCTGGTGAATAGACGTCAGATAGAGAACATGGAACAACACAGCCGCACCCAGCAGAGAGGAAGTGGACGAGATGTCAACCTCCTAGAAGCTCACGCTCCCAAAGTCTGATCGGTCCGTCACATTTAGCTCTCGCTGGGGGTAAAAGGGCTGGGGGAAGGTGTGGGGGGGGGTGTGTGGGGGGGGGGTGACTGTGAGTGCTGGGCTTTATGGTCCAACACATTAAACCTGACCCCGTTCCAGCCCATTTCACGGAAAAGCACTTTGTTCCTGGAACAGGGCTTCTAACAGCACCACGAATTACGCCTCCTCTCCACTTCCCCAACTCGGCCGCACACTCTCGTAATTACACGTTTTGGCCATCGCCAAGGCAACGTACAGAAACGAGCAGCGGGTGTCGTTTGTTAAACGGCTAAAGCATTTAGTTCTCCCATCGCCTCACCTCCCCCTGGCCTCACTCCTGCAGTTTTTTATTTATTACATTCTTTTTTTGCCTGTTCACAAAGCAGGGTTGAAAGTTCAACGCTAATTGGCACATTGGAACCTGGTCCTCTCTGGAAGCCCCGCCCTCGCGTGTGATGTGTTCCAGCGGTGACTGAGAACAGAGCGAACATCAGTCCAGAGAGGAGCGCAGCCATGGCGACCTGCAGCCATGGCGACCCGCAGCCATGGCGACCCGCAGCCATGGCGACCCGCAGCCATGGCGACCCGCAGCCATGGCGACCCGCAGCCATGGCGACCCGCAGCCATGGCGACCCGCAGCCATGGCGACCCGCAGCCATGGCGAAACCCAGCCATGGCGAAACCCAGCAATGGCGACCCACAGCCATGGCGAAACCAAGCCCCCCCCCCCCCCCGTCTGGCCCATTAAGAATTCACTTTTAATTGGGTTTCTCCACCCCAGACGGAGGAGCGGGCCTTGACCGGACTTCAGGCGGACCCTCTCACACGCTCTAGCAGAACAGAACCCAGCGTCAGCAGCGTCTGATCGATGTGTCTGGAGGACCCTCCTGCCTATCCTAATGCAGCATTGATTCGCTCTGTAGAGACTGAAGATCACGTCTCCATCACCCCCCTCCCCAACCCCCTCCCTCCTTCCCTGACCCCCTGATGTCTCTCTCTCTCTCTCTCTCTCTCTCTCTCCCTTCTTCCCCTCTCTGTCTGGGAAAGCAGGCCAGAGCCAGAGGATCCAATTGCCGCCCCCCTCCCCCCTTATTCAAACAGGGTAATAACCCTGGTGTCTAGCACGACCCACAGAGAGAGAATTACAGAGTGTCTGGGTGAAGTCACAGCTCACCCTGACCCCTGATAAGGAAACAAACAATGAGAGAGAGAGGGAGAGACAGAGAGGGAGAGAGAGAGAGGGAGAGAGAGAGAGAGAGAGAGAGAGAGAGAGAGGAGAGGGAGAGAGAGAGAGAGAGAGAGAGAGAGAGGGAGAGAGAGAGAGAGAGAGAGAGAGGAGGACGGATGGATGGATGGAGGACAAGCGCTGCATTACTAACCGAATCACGTTCTCTTCCCCTCCTCCTCCTCCCTGTTTCTCCAGTTACGAGGCAGAGGACTCCCTTCAGAGTGGAGATCTAGAGGACCTCAGAGAGGCGGTCATGGGTCTCGTCGAAACCCCAACGCCCCAGGACCAAGACAGCGCCGAGGTGAGGGCTGCGAAGGTGTGACCTCACAGGAAGTCCAGCTTTAGGTCGCGGTTTTTACGGAAGTTGCTGTAGTAGCTATCTGCATACTTGAACTTTCTTTCCTTCCTTTTTTTAATCTCTCTCCTCCTTTCTCTCGTTCCAGAGTGTCTCTGATAACTATGATGAGTTTCGCCTCAGGTGTTCCGAGTCGTTTGATAGCGAAGACATGTAAGGACAACACACAGGACAAAAACGACTCCTCTGTCCAGTACGGTTGATGAGTAATTCCTTTCAGTATTTTCTGTTGTGTTGAGACAAAGGTAAAAACGCTGCACAAATGACAGCGTAGCCTTTGTAGTTATTTGTTTGTTTAAATGTGTTTTGTGGCGTTTGTGATGCCTGTTTGAAGCCAAACAAAGAGAAATGCGTCATTCGTTTTGAATTAGTGGCTCTTGAATGTAAAAATGTGTTTATTGGATTTTGTCCCTCCCCCCCCCCCCGAGTTACAGCAGTGAGCAAGATTCTGTGAGATGTTTCTGTATTCCACTTCATCATTTCTGTTTTAGATGAATATATTGGCAGCTGTTTGTTACCAAGTTGACATAAAAATACTATTTCTGTTCCGTGTTTTCATCTCGGCATGACAAGACATCAACACGTCACCGTGAGCCGTGTGTGTGTGTGTGTGTCCTCTGGTACGCTCTGGGCCTACGGAGGCTAGTTAGCATGAGGTGCTAATGCTCTCCAACACCACGGCAAGAACAGAGACGCCACACACTCCTCTCGTCTCGCTCATACGCTTTTATTTAGGTAGCAGCATGTCTGTCAGCACTGTCCTAGATACACACCTCTGGTTACTCCCCTGTGATGCACTGCCTGCAAAGCTACACACACACACAAACAGCCAATAACCATCTTCACTATGACACACACACCCACACCCCCAGTACAAACACATACACACGCTGTTCTGCAGCAAGCCCTTGCGTGGTTGTGAGTAGTGAAACCTGGGTGGTTGAGCTGCCCTGAACACCAGCCTCCCAGGACCAGGACCACCCTCCCAGGACCAGGACCCACCCTCCCAGGACCAGGACCACCCTCCCAGGACCACCCTCCCAGGACCACCCTCCCAGGACCAGGACCCACCCTCCCAGGACCAGGACCTCCCTCCCAGGACCACCCTCCCAGGACCACCCTCCCAGGACCAGGACCCACCCTCCCAGGACCAGGACCACCAGAAGCACCCTCCTAGGACCAGGACCTCCCTCCCAGGACCACCCTCCCAGGACCAGATACCACCTCCCCCTCCATCCCCCCAGATGGTCCCCTCTCCCGCCCTCCCTCCCTCCCGCTGTCTGTCTCTCTGTCTCTGGGTCGTACTGGCAGATGTCGTACATTTGAAACGCTGTCCTTGATCTCATGTCTGTGATAGTGGTCTGGCTGGGAGGCAGTGATGTGGACCTCAGGACTGTAAACACATACCTGATAGCTAACACTGATTCAGGTCATCATCATCATAATAATAATAGTGATAAAAGCAACAACAGAAAATAAACCACGTTGATATTGATGAGCCAACAGTGTGTAGTGGTTGGGAGAGTGTTCGATCGCGCCGTCGTTCTGAGAGAAGGTTCTAGACTCTGACAGCATGAAATTGGCAAGATTGAACGCGGTCGTTTGAGCAGTGCATGATGGGACGCGTCAATATTCCACTTTGTGAACCTTTCAAACGAGGTACACACCTAACCGCTGACACACACGCACACACACACACTTTGACCTTTACAGACTCGTCTGAAGTTACAGAACCAAACCCACCCCCACCCCCACACACACGCCATTCATTCCAGTGCAGCTGATACCAACACCTTGAATATCAATCGTTAGCATGACCTACGGAAGTCCTTGCACCGCGCTATCCGTGTAACAGGAGTCGGAAGATATTTGTTTTGATAATCATCGAGAGATTTGTCGAAATGTCGCAATAAAAGAGAGCCTTCCACACATCCCTGGACACGTCTGTCAACAAGAACGAGCTCTTCAAAATGCGCACGGACGGTTGAACGGACGCCGCCTCGCCTTCATCCCAACGCCCCGCGTCTCGTATTTGCATTCCCTTGAGGGGAGAGTGTGGGGGGTGTGCTGTCAGTCAAATCACTGCTGTTTCATATTGGCACTTTGAAAAAAAAGAAATGAAAACGGGAAAAAAACAACACGTTTGGATTTGCAGTGTGGACACAAAGATGAGCCTGCAACACTTCAAAGCATCACGCTCTGCTATGCCTCAGCCTCTCACTAAGCATTGTCCTGGAGGCAATCAAACACACACACACACTACACAGCCCCGCACACAGCAGTGGAGGCTCAGCCTCTGATATGGCAGCTCATGTCTGCTTTCCGAGGTCGACCCCGGCCTCTTCGCTCGTCAGCTGCAGCGTCCCATTTCCTCCGTCTCCGTGACGACGCCACGCCGGACCGCACCGCTTAGAAGGTCAGCTGTGCCAAAAGCTTCCACCTGGGAGGGGGCGGGGCTGAGAGGAACAGGAAGGACAGCAACAACAAACAAAAAAGTCCTGGATTGCACTTCCCTCCCATTGGGCGAGACAAAGTTTAGGGGCGGTGACCTCACCGTTCCCTCTCGAGGGTCAGAGGTCACTTGGGAGAGCGAGGGGAGGGGGACCATGCCGCCGGTCTCCGCCAGTGTGTGGGGGGGGGGGGGAGGAAGTCTGAAAGCTCCGAGAGGGTCCCCCCCCGGTATGGAGCCCTCTCTCCCCCGTACGGAGCCCTCTCTCCCCCACCCCCGCTCCCCCTCCTAGTCGGGGGGAGAGAGGGTCTGCAGTGGTGGCTAGCTGTTGTTCTCTGCTGTCATGTATTTGAGCGCGGCGAAGCCGTAGCGCCGGGACATGTTCTGCTGGAACTCCTCCTTCAGGGTCTTGAGGCACACCCGGTACTGCTTGTTGGAGCGGAACTTGGTGATGTCGAAGCTGGGCGCGTGAGGCATGTGGATCATGTAGGCGTTGGGCAGGACCACAAACTCGTACTCCTGCGGGACGAGACACACGAGCGGCTTCAGGTTCCTTGCTACCTTCCCTGATGTCCTCTCCTCAGGTCAACTCCTCCACTTCCCCCTCTTAACGTCTTTTTCTCGGTTGTTTTGATTCTGCTGGTTCAGACTCATTATCACCACAGCGGTGGATCATACTGCTGTCTAACTTTCTGACTGTTATTACGACTGAATTATGGAGTGTGGTCAATACATACCGTATGGATGATTGAAAAATGTGGTAATTATTTCTTTTGAATTCAGATGAAAGCCATATACGTATGAAAAGTTGATGCGGATTAATCAATTATCGATGAGAGAGGTGTATGGCCCCCCACGTACGTACGTGTGTGTGTGTGTGTAGAGTACCTGAGCATCCAGCTCCATGATGTGGGCCACCTTGTTCCAGCCGAAGCCCACAAACCTGCGGTCGTACTCAGGGCTGTCCCTCCTCACCATGACGTAGGGCTCAAAGTCAGCCTCCCACTGCACCCTGTACGGGGTGGTGGCCGTCCTCCACTTGGCAAAGTTGGTGGGGGCGTGGCCCTTGGTCCACACGTGATACCTGAGAGAGAGGGAGGAGAGAGAGGGGGAAGGAGGGAGGGAGGGGGTGAGAGAGAGGAAGGGAGAGGGAGGGAGAGGGAGGGAATTAGGTTGGTTGTTAGGTCCCGAAGGTCCCTCAGCAGAGCGTTTGCTTATTTTGATGAACTGCTTATGAACCTGTGTTTACTGTGACCGTTTTAATGATGATCTATGAGCAGAGAAGCTGTGTTTAGTTAGACTGGGCCCCAGATACAGAGAGATAAAATCTCTAATGATCACAAGCAGCATTGTGTTCATTTAACACGACACTTAAAACTACTACAACACCCTTACAGTGAATATACTTTGTGATACTAGTATACTTAGTAAGTGCATCAACATTACGTACTACTAAACTGTTAAACAGCGTTTACGAAAAAACGCAACAAGCGCAGTAGGGACAGGAGCTGAGGACGAACCTGAAGGTGAAGAGTGTTCCCATGTCCAGCTGGGTCAGCAGCTCAGCTTTGGACTTGGGGTAAGACAGACGGTACCGCAGCGTCTCGAAGGCCGGGACCACCAGAGCCTTCTTGGTGTTCCCCATGTCCAGCTGCACCACCGACTTCCTGTGGAGAGACACGGGGAGGGGGCGGTCAGAGAAGCTGTGCCCTGCACCTGCTGGGCCTGGGTCAGGCTCCACATACTGCCAGTCAGGCTAAGCCTGTTCCCTGGAGGCGGAAGAGATCTGCCGTACTTCAGTTCATGTAAGCAGAGTCATCAAGTGGAAGAACGTTCTAGAGAAGCTGTTCCCCTCGGCCCTTCTTAAAAACAGATCAACGAGCTAATGGCTGTACTGCAAAAACACTGACCTCAGCTTGGACCTTTGGGTTATTGTAATGAGGTGAAGCCCCCCCTCACCTGAGGTACTCGTAGAGGCCGTACATGGGCAGGAAGTCGATGTCGGACAGGAACATGTAGGGTGTGTTGACGTGGCGCATGGCTACATTCCGCAGCAGGTTGACAGGGTAGAACTGGCCCTCCTTGTAGACGATGTGGTATCCCACGTTCCCCCGGCTCATCAGCACCTCGGAGCCCTGAGCGTAGCGCAGGAACTGCTGCGCCTCCGCGTCTGACAGGTAGAGGGCCAGGCTGATGGGGCCCTCCCAGTGTTTACAGATGGCCTCCAGCATCTGGAGCCTGGAGGGAGGGGGAGGGGGAGAGACACTGAGTGAGAAGGGTGGAAGAGAGGGAGGGGATGTGAGGAGAGAGGGTTCAGGACGCAGCAGCGCCGGTAGGCGATCCGCTTTGATCGGTTTGGTGGATTGTATGCGCTCCGATGTGAAATCAATGTGGCCTCTGCGGTCGAACCGGTGACATTTCAGACGCAGCGGGGGGGGCTCTCTGTGTGAGCAGGATGGCCCTCTCTCTGGGCACGACAAAAAGCTGCTTTATTTACATGCCGGTGTGCGTTTGTGATTTCTGAACGGAAACACAATCTCCTTCCCCCACCCTCCCTCCCTCCCTCCCTCCCTCCCTCCCTCGTTTACAGGAAAGAACACCTGATAAACTGGACGCTTAAACAACCCCAGCAGAGACAAGGCTCGCCTCTAAAGGTTGATGAGGAGTGTACTTCCTGCTGTGTGGCCGTCGTAGGGGAAATGTGTTTACAATTACCAGGCTCACTTCCAACGCAAAACGAGAAAAAACAAAAACATTTGCATATAAATAACAAAGCGGAGAGTTCCATGGTAAATTTTGCGGATGTTCTGTTCCACGCCAAGGAAAACGTAATGATCTTTATTAAATCTAACCGTATCTGACTGACAACAGTGGGGTGCTTGAAATCCTTCAGAAAGCTCTCCCTCCCTCTCTCCCCCTCCCCCCTTTCTTTATCTCTTTCCCTCTCCCCCTCCCCCTCCCTCTCCCCCTCCCCTCCCTCCTTCCCCCTCCTCTCTCTCGTTCAGCTCCTCAGGTGTGACAGTAAGGTGGGCCCCGGTGTTTCAGAGCCTGGCTGTGTGGCAGCAGGTGTTGTCAGCACCAGGTGTGGGGCCCTTTCCTATCCTGAACCCAGGACCGCCCCAGGGCCCCCAGGACCCCCAGGGCCCCCCTGGACACTTGATTGGTTACCTGTTAACCTGTACCGTGGAGTAAGCCGTCAAAGGAAATGTTAAAAGTTTGCCATGCAGCACGAGTTCGGAAGATATTGGGGACTTTTATTATGTATTTGGCCTGCAGCTTGAATATTGCTGTGTTGGTTGAGGTCACAGTGAAAATGTTCTTGCCGAATAATATAATTTGTAAACGTAACATTTTAACACAGAAAACCAGCTTTTATTTGTGTCTGACACTGATAATAGGGAAGTTATGTTCCCTCAGGGAAGTGAGAATCGGTCAAACAGAGGTCAGGAAATTTCTGGAAGACTTTAAGGCTGCAATACAATTAGCACAACAGGAGACCTTGTATAACATGAGTTCTATTGTTAATGCCAGAGCAAGTGAAAAACACACTGCAGAAGCAGAGATGATCATGTTTTGAGATTTGAAAAACCACTTGGAGTTCTTTCTAGAATAAATGGCACCTTATTTGATAAAGTCTTAATGAGAATGCTTCATGCTGACTTGAAGCCGGCATAAGCAAGGTCATATTTAATCGTTTTGCATTTAAGAGTCGATAAGGCGTTTCCGTGGTGAACAGACAGACATTGGCTGGCAGAACAGTGGTGACAGGTGAACTCCACCCCCCCTCCCCCCATCCCCTGTCTGTCTGCCTGCCTGCCTGCCTGCCTGCCTGCCTGCCTGTCTGTCTGTCTGTCTGTCTGTCTGTCTGCCTGCCTGTCTGCCTGGATCTCACAGGTGAACAAATAGAGATGCTGCTGAAGCTGGAACCTCAGCAGACCCCAGTCCTGCCCTGTCAACCATGGACGTGTGTTTGCGTGGCGGTGTGTGTGTGGCGGTGTGGTGTGTGTGTGTGTGTGTGTGTGTGTGTGAATTCGATCTTGTTTTCCACTGGGACATCACAGAAGGGGAAGGAAAAAAACCTAGAAAAAAAAACTGAGAGAATTTTTTTTTTTTTTTTAAAACAGTCAGGGTTGACTTCCTTTTAGGGTTTGTCTTTTTCTCTCAGGCGGAAATAAAGACGTAGGCGAGGCAGGTCAGCACATCTACATGACAAAAACCCTGTCAACAAGTCGACCTCTACCACCCCCCCCCTCCCAGCGCGTCGTCTCTCCTACCTGTCCATGGACAGCTGAGCCACCAGGGTCACGTCCGTGTGGTCGGCGCTGGCCTCGTACTCGTAGTGCAGGAAGTAGAGGTGTGTGCGGTGCACGGTGAAGCGCTCCCGCCGGAACTCGTAGCACGGGTCGTCCTCGTCCAGCTCGGACAGGGTCCTCTGGAGCTGCGGGGGGACAGACCAGGACGCACTGTTCATGTATGTTTACACTGCCGTCACACGAATGAGCGCTGAGCTGAACACATACTCAGGTGTTTCTCTCTTAGGGAGAGAGAGTGAGAGAGGAAGAGGGGGAGAGAGACTTAGAGATAGAGAGAGAGAGGAAGAGGGGGAGAGAGACTTAGAGATAGAGAGAGAGAGGAAGAGGGGGAGAGAGGAGAGGAGCGGGAGAGAGTGTGAGAGTGGCGAGAGATGAAAAAAGAGAGAGAGCTGGACCGGAAGTCTCCGGAGGACTGGCTCCACTAACCCCAGCAGAGATGTGAGTTTAGACAGGAAGTGAACTGCAGTGGCCTCAGTCCTCCTAGAGGAGCTCAGTCTCTGCTGCTGCTGCTGCTGCTGCAACCAATCCCTGAGTGACTTCATTAGACTAATCAGCTCCTTAATGGCCTTTAAATCAGCGCTCCAACTCTCTGAGAGAGGGAGAGAAACTGAGCGACCTCAGGACACGTTCAGCTGATGTCTGGCTCAGGCAGCGATGACGGGACACTGATGAGATTAAACACCAGAGCCAGGCCTGCCATCACACCTTATCAAAGCAATAAAAAACCAGTTTGAGGTCTTAATACATCCGTATGAGCAGCCACGTCCCCCCCCCCCGCCCCGCCCCAAACCCCCCACAGTGAGCTGTGATTGGAAGGAACCCTGGCCGGTTCCTGATCGGGTTCCAACCTACGTTCTCACTGTTGTGGTCCGTCTCGCTGGGGCAGCCGAACAGCTCCCGGCGGAGCAGGTTCCCGTCGTACTCCAGGAAGGTCAGGTAGAGGTTCCGGAAGAACTCCACGTGCTTGTTCTTCACCCGCAGCTTCTTAGGAGAGTTCCAGTGGATCACCTGGGAGAGGGGGGGAGGGGGGGGGGGGGGGAGAGAGGGGGCATTGGGAAGTGGGGAAGAGAGAGAGAGAGTTAATAGACAAACAGTGAGGCAGACCGGTTGGGGAAAGTGCACGACATAGGGAGAGAGAGCGAGAGGGAGGGAAGGAGAGAGAGAGAGAGAGAGGGAGGGAGAGAGAGAGAGAGAGGGAGAGAGAGAGGGAGAGAGAGAGAGGGAGGGAGAGAGGGATGGAGAGAGAGAGAGAGAAAGGGAGGGAGAGAGAGAGGGAGAGAGGGAGGGAGAGAGAGAGAGAGGGAGGAGAGAGAGAGAGAGGGAGAGAGGGAGAGAGAGAGAGAGAATGAGGGGAATGGAGAAGGAGAGAAAGCCAGCCAGAGTAGCTCATTAAATCCCGATAAAGAGCTGGAGTCAGGGGAAGTCGTTAAGCTAACTCCACGGTCCACACAGGTGTGTGAGAGGCGAGCGTGAGGGTGGAGGGGAAGTCCGCAGAGCTCCAGAGAGGAACAGGAACAGCTGGGAGGAAGAGGAGGCTCAACGCTGCCCCCCTCCCAACAGCTCTGGAACATCCAGAACAGCAGCTGGGCCAGGGGGAGTAGGCTGGTGGGTAAGGCAGGGCGTGGGAGCTCACCTTCAGGTCGGACACATCTTTGTAACACTTCTCGGAACGAGTGTGGTCTGACAGCTGGACGTTCCAGAAGCAAGGCAGCTGGTGCACCAGGAAGGGGTTCTGTTTGATCACAGCGTTGAAGATGTCCTGCAGACAGACAGAGAGAGACAGAGAGAGCATCACAACCCAGTCTTACTTCACATTACATCACTTCCAGGCCAGTTTGGGGAGGGGGGTTCAGAATGCCCCCCACCACCGTTAGTATGTCAGCACTTGAACAGGCTTCTTTTTTCCCTTGTTTGTTAGTAAATGTTGCTGTGACTGAAAAGCAGGTTTGTTACTGGAACAACACAACAGCCACCGGCTTCTAAGAGGT